>NQII01000127.1:1383-29483 GCA_002778355.1 Clitarchus hookeri | reverse complement strand
GGCATCGGCAGTCGGATCATGGAAGTCAGTCGCGGACAGTTGATTATTGCGGAGCCGAGAGACGTTAGTTCGAGAGAGCAGTCAGTCGAATATCGCCGAGCAGAGAGTTAGGTCAGGGGTTCGGACCCCTGGCCACGTCAGTAGAACATCATCACAGTGAGATGGCAGCAACTGCGGCCTTGCCAAGACCACCCATCGCCGANCCGTCCAGAGAAGCCCCCCCTCCATCACGAAGTCGTCAGCAGTTAATCCCAATAGTCAAATAGCCGAATTAGAGTACCACACCTCTCAAGTGCTGATGTATTTTATTTGTGTTAAATTCGAGACAATATATTCGTCCTTCAAAATGAAACAGTAAAAGACTACATTATTACAAACCCCTTAACCTTCAGGCATCATATAGTCTGTGCCTGGAGGCATTAACTCTGACCCCATAGGCCACCATGTCTTCCACAGTGGCGATACAGCGTCATTGTTATTTGGCGACCAACTGTGGGGCCCAGCAGTACCATCAGTGTAACAGTATATAGCGTCACCTGTATATACATATATATATATATATACACTNCCATAGGCCACCATGTCTTCCACAGTGGCGGTACAGCGTCATTGTTATTTGGCGACCAACTGTGGGGCCCAGCAGTACCATCAGTGTAACAGCATATAGCGTCACCTGTATATACATATATATATATATATACACTCACTCACTCACTCACTCACTCACTCACTCACTCACTCACTCACACTCTCTCACGCACAGACTGAACATGTGTAAATAAAAAGTGCGAATTGACTATAACCAATGTAGTGACATTGCGAAGGAAGAGATGAAGAGATTTGGGTGGCTCTTAACATTGGGTGGCTCTTAACATCAAGATCTGGAGAGCTATTGAGAAGGACTTTAATTAGAATTGAGGTAGACATTAAATATTGAGCTCACTGAGAATAACAAGAGTAAGTGAGGACAAATATTTTAATGTTGTAAATAATACCTATGTGAATAAATTACAAATGAGATTTAGTTTTTATATTTTTATTAAGACTTTCATCCCCCACAAACTCAGATATGCCACTCTGGCATCTTTAACAGTATTATTTTGAAGCAGGAACCACACAAAAACACATTTTACCTCAATGGCCAAATTTCAAAATGTCCCTTCTTAGTAGGTGCCTATACCCTGAAAAGAAACCACACCTAACATTTCATGATTATAGGTCCAGGGGTTTGTTCGGTGTGTTGATGAGTCACTCAGAGAAAGGATTTTTCCTTTGTGTACAGAGATGAAAAGCTGTTTTGATAGTTATTTATGGAACTGCTTATTCAGAAACAAAATTTTGCATCACAGTATTCCAGGAATTGTACCACCATCACCTGAAGCTATTTCAGATCCTGACATGTTACCTTCACACTGCGGCTTGAGTACTCGTGGAGCTAATGTACGAGACAACTTTCAAACCATAGACAAGGTTGACTTGTTAGTGGCATGTAAACTTTTATACTGGGTTACATTATTACAGATAGGAAAGATTTATAAACTGTCTAATACTGCATCACTTTTGCAAATAGTTTTTGGTTAAATGTAATGGAATCAAAATTAACTCAGTGTATATAAATTCTATAGTATGACGCATGATGGCCTGAAGGGCTGGTGCGTGTCTGCGTTTACTACGTTTTATGTGTGTCATGTCAGACGCACAGGCTCGGGGTGCAGACTCTAGCGAGACGGAGTCTGCAGGATCTGGCACTTGGCTTTAACTACACCTTTGAAAAGTGTTGGTTGGGTATGCTGTCGATAAGGCACATAGTCTAGCTAGACTAGGTGAGGTCTATGGCTTACTGGTGTAGGTAGGGCCACTGGAATACCTTGCACGTGCCTCACTTGCGGCGGTCGAGTACTCGTTGGGTGATAATCTGGGTTCGATCTACCGACCGATCTGGTCGGCTGTGTCGGCATCTGTTGGTTGGCTCTGGCTGGTTGCTGGTTCTGGCTCATCGCGTAGGCGTCCAGCACGCTTTCGGCATCTGGTCGGGGAGAGCAGGAGACTTCCGCGGGTTCGATGCCCAGTTCCAGGGGCAAGCCCAGGCGAAGGTATTGGATGACTGAATATCAGCTACGGGCATTCTTACCAAGGGACCAAACAAATTAAGGGGGAAGGCTGCTAGGTGAGGCCTCGACAGTTGACGGGTGGCTTGAGCTCGTTCCCGGGGAGTTGATTACCCAAGGGCTGAAGAAGGTTGTTTATGCAGTGACTGTTACTCGGCGAGGACAGCAGCTGTCCTGTCACTCCACTTACTTCCCCTTCTGTGGATGAACAACATTTACGGGGGTATAGGTTCAACCAATTGATGCTGATCGCAGCATGCTCCTTAAGTTTCGAATTTGTTGCCAATTTCACTGTACTTCAGATCTTTGTACCCCTACTCCTGCTCCGTTCTGTCTCTACCTCCCTCCTTCCACCCATGCACGATAGCTAGCTTTCCCCTACTTTTGTTTGTGTTCATTTTTTTATTCTTCTTCTGCACCTACTGTATGTTGGGCACCAACTTGTCAGCACTTCTCCAGCCTTGATATGGTTACGTGATTTACTGGTGTAAACGGACGCACTGCTTTGCCATGCAGGTGGGTTGAATGTTTTTCAAAAGTTTTTTATGACATATTTTAAGGGCTAGTTAACTTCATCGGCATTTTCGCTAACCGTTTGTATTCAAAATTCCTTTTTGACTTCCTATTTTAAATTATGGTTTGGTTAACTTTACACGGTTCATTGACGGTGTTGTAAATGTTTTGTTATTACCTTGTTGAAGTTTTTTAATGATTTTCCCACAGTTAGCCTGAGGCGGTGATGTGTTGCAACGTTATGCGGAAGCCAAATGTACTGCATTGCTTTCACTTGGTCATATCTAGTTGAGGTCTATTCTTCACCCACCTGCAGGATTTAAATTAATTTTTATGTGTTATGGTTTTAATGTGCTCTTTACTATGCTTTGTTATCTAGTCATAATAATTTGCTATTATTTTAATGTGCTTCTGGTACGTTACCATAGAAAGGGGTTTTAGCCTCGACTCCACATAAGCACCTCCCCTATGAATATTTACGTCAATATTATAATTGCCAGTGCCGACACCTTTGTTCAGCATAATTTTGAGTGTGCGTCGTGTACGCTCCTGTCTGTTGTGTAACAGTTTTAATATTATGTATGTTAATTATTTTCTTGTCAGGCATGTGTATTTTGGTGGCCTTTTATATTAATTGTGAAAAAAGTGTATTGGCGTAGATTTTAGATCCTCGTTTCTTGAACTGTAAAGCCCTTTTACGTGATTATGATTTTTTTACAGCCAAATGCTGCGAGACCAGACAAGCTGAATTTTGTTAATGCTTCTATATGTTTTTACAATTTTGTAAATGGAAGATATTGTACAAGCTTCATTTTTAAAATAAATATGGATTACAAACATATTTGTAGTGTTTATGTTTGTAATAAACTTGTGTACGGCACAAGTTCACTTCTGCACTGGGGTGGTAGGCAACGGTACCCTAGCTAAAGTGTAAACCAAAAGTGGTAGGTCACTCGTCAGATCAGACATGGCACTCCTTCCGGCGGGTCTATATGCGGTGGATGGAGTGGGTTAACTGACAGAGGTGATCTAGCCTCTTCATCGTGTCTCTTGATAGTGGTTGGGGCTGTACCGTACATGTGCACCAGGTACCTTTGCATACCTGGTCCACAGTAGGGGTGGCCGTCGAATCTGTTGCGTATGGAGACCTACGTCGAGTCCTTGTTAGGGGACAGGCCGCAGTCTTATTCTAGAGTCAGAAATGTGTTTTACAAGCCGCAGTTACCTACTGCTCCTTTGCGGCGTGACATCAGGAATGACTAAGGATAGTTCACTCAAGAAGGAACAGATGGCGGTTAGACTGTAGACATGTTTTATTCCGTCCAGACTGTAACAAGGTGACCCGTACTCTTCTGCGTAGAATCAATGCACTGAATAATCTACGGGAGGGAAATAAAACCGAAAGACAGGTGAAGGGGTCTGTCGGCTTGAAGAGCAAGAGCAACAATTAGGTAGCCGTTAAAACATGTTGGACACTAACTAAAACTCGGTTGTCCTAAAGGGACTTAGGGGAAGACTGGGTGTACTGTGTTGATGGCAATGTCAAGGGGGGAAGGGGCTGCAGCACGTGCTTTAAGGCANGGGGGGGGGGGGAATGTCAACTCTTCAAGGCTGCAGCGCATGCTTGAAGGCGTCTGGCGTTGGTCACTTTATATCTCTTGGGCGATTCCTCACAAGGAGGAAGAAAGTGCAGAAAGCCTTAGCATAACTGATTCCAAGGCGAGCTGCTGAGTTAGACTGCTGTTCTGCGGAGTTGCAGACTAGTATTTCTTCTCACGGAAATTCGCTAGGCAGCGGCGATTTGCATTTCTATTCTTCTTGAAGTGCACATCGCTCTCCAGGCATCTGCCGTATCTAAGGAGGTGGAATGCTGGCCTGGGTGGCGGCCAGTCGGGGTTCGTACCTTGTCTGTGACACATGGCGTACATGTGATGATACTAAGTTGAATGAAAAATATAACAGTGTAACTACGTGTCACGCGTTAAGTCTGTTCATAGTTTCTTCATACTTTTTGGATCAAACATTTGAAAAACCACCCCATGTATGACATGTTTTGATGTTTCCTAATTATGTTTAGTATCTTAGTAATTTTGTACTTGTGTTAACTTAAAGAACACAAACGTTCTTTATTGTTGGTTAAATTGATTTTTTACGTATATTTTATCTATAAATAAAATTATTTCATTTATAATAAATATGAGTAACACACCGTTGGTAATGCCTAGTAAGAAATAGTTCTTATTCAAAATATTATTACACTTAGTGCACACGAATGTGGTGCGTTGTCCCTTTGGTATAATTTTCTATACTTTGTTTGTATGGGACGGAGAAATATACTCAAAGTAGAACTGGGCCTTCAGAAAATTTTTAATTAGCTATGAATAGAATATAGGTGAATGTAGTCATTGTTCAATAAATTGCTATTTAAGGAGGGTGGTTGTAGTTACATGTTTACAGTGATATGTTTGTATGTTCTGATTTTTCAGGAATTCTGGACAATAAATAGCCCTTTGCAGAGTACACTTATACTCCTGGTAGACCATATAGCTGTGGCTCTTGGTTCAGAGTTTAAGATATATCTGCCACAGCTGATTCCACAAATACTGAGAGTGCTTACACATGACACCAGTAAAGATAGAGTGGTAACAGTTAAGGTAAGTAGGTTTTAAAACATATTCTTAATCTATCTCATTTAGGATATACAGTCAAGCCTCTATTTTTATGAATACGTGATTCAATGAGGGCAACTTTTTTACAAGGCCATTCTCAGGAACCATAAAAAAAAATTAAAATTTACAGAAAAATAGAAAGATACTAGAAAAATGTAAGAAATCACAAAGAAAATTAATTAAAAATATGTTTGCTTGTCCATAGTAATAAAATATTTGGGTTGTAGTGTTGCTACTTTTAATTTGTATGCCACAATATAAAAAAACTGTGAAAATCCATTAAAAAATATGGCAACGGTTTGGTGTGAGCGTGCCGCTTGGTGCTAGTGTCTGCCTCGCAGACAACACGTTACGTCACGAAGATACTGTAAGTTTTGTTCTACATCCATCCCTCTCCCAACACTCGCCACCTAGTTATCTCTCGTGATGACAATAACGGTTCACTATGGGAGATTTAAAGTACAGTAAAGTTGCTGATATCTAGTGGCAGATTTCAAAATCTGTGGAATGGTGATAAAACACATGGATTTGCCTTCTACTTGTGTAGCAGCGGAAAACATTTTTACCTGAAAAATAAACTCAATACAGTATGGATGAATTTCCAATAGTTTTTAATTTCAACAAATCCATAAATCTCCAAAAGGAATGGTGCCAGGAAGCAGAAAATGGTAAAATTTTGACATGGACGTCAGGTTTAAACATCAAAATTTCCACGGAACTTGCTGTACTTTCACATAAGTACCATATTTACTTTTGTAAATGTCCCACGTTTTAAAATAATTTTATATACATGACGTCTCATTTATTTTCACCACCCATAATAACTTTGTACCAGGGCTCCAAGTGAAAAAGTGTTTCACACAAAGGTTGTATAACTGGAAAGGTGAAATAATACTACTGGGGAGTCAGCCTTATAGCATTATTTAGATATGAGTACTAACTTCAGTTATTTAAATGACACCGTGTATCTATTCATAAAAATTTCAATTAAGCTTGTCAAGACCTTTTCGAAAATGTATCACAATGTACCAGTCTAATAAACAGATTGTTAAAAATTGCCACATACCCATATGGGTTCATGACGACCCGTTATGTGATGCCTTGCAGTATGATTGCGCTGCATGGTAAAGTACGGTATGACGTTGACGCTCTGCATTTGATGTAGAGGTGATAAGAACAGTGCAGATACCCAGAGTTGCGTACCCCCATTCCACAGAGGTGGCGCTTAGAGGAAACAAAGGAACACACGTGACGTGACGACTACTCGATAAGTCATCCGTGTGCAGTCAAATACAGTACACTGCAAGGTAAGAGTTGTCGTAACAGAAAAGTACTCCAGCAATGAGAAGGTAGAAATGCTGCTCATCTATGAAGAATGTAAGTTAGCAGATGAATGTGTTTATATTATTTTACAGTACATTGTATTACATTCAAGTGAGTTGAACTGAAACACACACACAGTTCTGTTATTACCATTATCAATAGCTTGGTTTGCTCACCCGTCGTTCATCCTGTTGTAGGTCGGCGTAATGCTAGTCTTGCAGAGCAATTCTATAGAGAGCGATACCCTGACAAGACCCCACCATCCAGACGGATGTTATCCTGTCTCGTTAAGCTTAGTGAAACTGGCAATTTTAATCCACAAATGAAGGTGTGGGGGAATTGGCAGATCCCAAAGAAAACCCGCCAACCAGTGGCATCGTCCAGCACGATTCCTACTTGTGAAAATCCAGATTGGACCGGTTGGGGATTGAACCCGGTTTGCCTTGGTGGAAGGCAAACAGTTTAAGTTCTCAGTCACCGCGGCCCCTTATAGGATCTGTGTTTTCGACTCTTGGCGCTACATGAAGGGAAACAGGACGTCGTCATCTTGTGCATTGAAAACGATCTCCTAATCCATAATATCCTTTGTATTGTCTCTTCAGGCCATGCGATATTCCTCCCATATGGGTATGAGGAAGGCTGCTGTTACCAAGTGTATGCAAGCTCATCTGGCCTTAAGTTGGAGACTGGTGAAGCCTGTCACACAGGTTATTAATGAAACGTAAATATTTAGAAGGTAGATGTGTTCCAATAAAAGGTAGCCTCAGTAATGGAGATATGAATGCTGATTAACAGTAAAACTAGCCTAAAATTGGGCTGCAAATCTGCCTAAGATGCAGTGCCTGATGAGACAGTTTGTTAAATGTTTGCTAGAAAAGAATACTTATTCGTTTAGGAAACAATATTTTAAAAGGTAGATGTGTTACAGTTAAAATTATTAATTAGAACTGCATATATGAACACAGATTCCTGTCAAAATTAGCATAAAAACCGGATCTATTTACAGGGACACTTGTTTTTTTTGCAAGATATGAAATAACTAAATTTTCATGAAATTTTCTTTAGTGATATGGAATTTACAAACAAAAGCTTGGTGAAAACACAAAATAATTGTGTAATTCACATATGTAAAATAGTAAAAACATTGTTGGTTCAAGTAATACATTGCGAGTTTGTGCTGAATCGATTGCTCGTTGGAACAACATTCAATAGTATCGAATGAGATGTTAAAACTTAAAATGGTGTTTGTTTAGGTTATTGGAGAACATGTTGATGGTGTTGATTTAAACTTGATGTTAAAGTCATTCATATGGTAATATAAGTTAATACGTTTCACAAACCTCAATAGCATTGGCAGAGAAAACCAATTTCTACCCTAACAAATAGGTTATTTCAACAAAACTAGTTTTTATAGCTGAAAATGTTAATACAAAGAATTAAGTTATGTAGTGCAGTAATTTTTTTTTTTTGGTAACATTCAAATGATGTAAGAACATGAAGCGACATAAATAAGTTTTATAAGTTTTCGTAAGTTGCATGGTCTTTAAATTTTGGCAGTCAAATTGTTCGGCTGGTGCAAACTGCTGCACTCGCCAAAAACTTTTTACTTCTATCTTTGCAGAATAGTTCATTTTATGGCTTCATTTTTTACAGTAGAGTTCTATTCTGTGTGGGAATCATGCTAGAGATGTATGCCATTGCCATTATTTTATACATTCATGTCACCTGTTTTTTTATATACACACACAAGGACTGTATTTTATTTATTGAGCTGGCAAATTTCAGCTATTAAAATCACATATTTGATAAAATCAAGCACTTCAATTTAATATTTTGCTGTACATGAATTAATTGTACACAAACTTGATCATTTGTGATATTGTATTACATTTTAAAAATTATGAAATTTTATAAAATTTTATAAAAGGTGTAGAAAAACATACGAAAATTACTTCATGAATACTTAAGAAATAATGGATATATTTTCACAGAAAACCAATGTGTTTATTTATTCATGAATGGAACGGCATATTATTCCTTAGAACTACAGATTTGAACATAGTACCTTCAAATGCTACTATGATCTTTATTATTAAACTTATTATTTGTATGCAATAAATGATCTTGAGCTCAAGCTCGAGGCTTGGAAACTAGGCATGCTCTTGCTTGGCTCAAACTAAAAGTTCCAGTCTTGCAGACCTTTGATGCTTTGGTCAGATAATGTAAAAGGTGGCACACATTTTTCAACAGTTGCTACTGTCATTCATATCCAATGTAATGTTCAGTTCATCTTGTTACTCTTTTAAAAAATTTGACAATAAAAGTGATTTTAATGTAGATGGTGATATAACATTTCTAAATTTATGGAAATGTTGTAAGGTTGATTACTCTCACATTTATTATAATATAAAAAAATTACAAAAAAAATTAATAATGCTGCAGGGTTGAGAATTGCTATTTCCAGCTAAGCAGGAAACTTGAGAAAATCTTTGGTATTAGTTATCTCGTATAATGCAGGCACATGTGCATGTGCCTCTCTCTCCCCCTTCAACTTCCTCCCATATCCCCCTCTACATCCTTCCTCTAATTCCCTCTACATTCCTCTCCCTCCCACTATCACTCCCTTCCCTTCTCCCTCCCCTCCCTTCTCACTCCTCCCCTCCCTCTCTCTCTCTCTAGTTGAGGCCTTGTTGTCCAGCAGTTGTGTACATGTGAATGTGTTATTGCAGCTGCTGCTGGCTCTGCAGAGGTTTGGTAACAACCTGGACGACTACCTGCACCTGCTACTGCCACCCATAGTGCAGCTGTTTGATGCCGCCGACTGCCCCATGCTCGTGTGCCGTGTCGCTCTCGAGACGGTTGACCACCTTGCAGACACCTTGGACTTCATGGACTTTGCCTCACGAATTGTGCACCCGTTGGTGCGTGCCCTCGACTCCAGTCCGGAGCTGCGTCCCACTGCCATGGACACATTGTGTGCGCTCATGCTGCAGATGGGCCGCAAGTACCAGATATTTGTGCCCCTTGTGCACAAGGTCATCTCCAAGCACAAGATCAGCTGCCAGCGCTATGAGGTGCTCAAGTCCAAGATCCTTTCTGTAAGTCTCTTTCAACGAGTTTACAATTAAAGTGCTCTCGGTAGATGTTAAGTTAAAAATTACAGTGCCTTCATATTTATTGTTGTAGTTTCATATAATTTGTGCATTTCTTTTTTATGTATATATTTTAGTGCATATAGTGTTGTAATTCAAAGGTTTTTGGCATCGTGTATAGTACATAATTTTTATTTATCTTTTTTGTGTCAAGAACATTCAATAAATTTTAACAAACCTTATTTATTCTGTTTCATTGAATTAAATTTTGGAAGGAGTGATAAATATAGCGTCATCTTTTTTAAATCCTTCATATGTAAGTTCTGGTAGAAGTTGAAGCAGTTTTTGCAATAGAAAATTTTAGTATTGGTAATAAAGTTTTCCAGAAGTGACCAATCCAAATTAAAATTTCTAAAAACTCCAAAAGCAACGTGAGAGAGCAAATTAAAATCTCAGTATGAAAGTTAAAATTTTACGTTATTATTTTAGTTGGGCTAATGGTATACATAGTTATTGTGATTTGCTAAGGCATTATTTGTAGAAATTCATAAATTAGTATAAATTAATTTATTGTGTAAAATATGTGCATCTTTTAAAAAATGGAAGCAATAAAACATTAACCTTTTCCAGCAATGGTGGACTCCAATTTTCCCTATCTCTGTAGTAGAAGTCCGTGTTTTCCTCATTTATGTTTTCAGGAGACAACAATAGCGGAAGAGGAAGATAATTTGTTGATAAAACATCGCCAGATGCGGCACAAAAATAGGGATCTGGCCTTCACTTCTTCAGATACGTCTATAAAGAGGGTATGTGGCCACATTGTATTTTCATTCAATATTTTTAGCATGGAAAAATTTAAGTTTGTATATTTGCTTGAGTAGTTAAAGGAGCATCAGTATTTTTTAAATAATATTATTCGTGTGTGTTTCATTAGAGTTCTACTTGAGAAACTCCTGTGATTAATGAAAAAATATATCTATACTGCTTTTTCTTGATATAGATGCAGTAAAATCTCTCTATTATGTACTTCAATATCGTTTTAATTTTTATCCTTAGTAATGAAAATACTATATATTGAAAGTCTTATTTTTAAACCTTTACAACATGGGCTTCTTGAAATTATGGCTTAGTCATTTCAGTAAAAAAAGAAATTTTTAATTACAAATAAATATTTTTTAAAAAGTGAATATAAAATAGTACCTTCTAAAATATGAAAATGCACAAATTACATCCTGCAAACATAAAGTAATGTGTTTGCAAATACACACTGTGTACTGATTGATTAAGTTTCCTTTAAAAAAATCACACCATCTACTCTTAACGAGTAACACAGAAGGAAGTGTTTCTTTTATCTTTTGAAATTAATTAATATTTCAGTAACAATTACTCTTTATTTTTACTGCAAAGAGCTCTTGAAAATGTACATTACACTATGTAAAACATGCCACTTGATGCAAAAAAATTCTTTTGGTGAGAAGGAAGGGAAAGGTTTACTCTTCTAAGATATCATTTTAGGTATTTGTAAGACATCTGGATATTGATGTAAATTAATATTTCATACAAAGATAATTTTTGGTTTTATGAGGGAGATGTTTAAACACTGTCTTCACTGGGAGAAAAACTAAACTTTGACATGCAATTTCAAGATTTTTAGGGGTTGACCAGTTTTGATTAATACTAGCGTAGTGGTTTTTACAAAGTCATTGTTAGAGGTGTGGCTTACTGTATGTTATGAGAGGAGGTACCAAAATATGTATATACTGCTACCCATTTATACATTCATGTTTTGATGTATGAAAGAATTCAAGATGTTGCTACATGTCAACGCCGTTAATCTGGGTTGACCCACATGGATAAATGGCATTGTGAGTGAGTTGACAGTGAGAATTGATTGTTTGCAGTATACGTGTAAATGATATACTAAATGTGACTTGGCAATAAGCATCTTTTTAACGTGACTTATTGGTAAACAAAATCATGTTGGAAATGGTTAATAAATTGATGCAGTTACATAAAGACCTCCTATGTACTTTTGATTAATTCCATTTTGGAAGACATGATGTAAAATAATATATATATGTATATATAGATATATGTGTGGTTATATGTATATATATGTGTATACATATATATATATAGTACTGAAGTTAACTTTAAATTTGAATGTTAAAATTAAATATTTTACGTAGGTTACATAGTGCCGTTGGGTGCGAATTGAAAATAGTATGTTAAAGTGAAATACAATTTAAGGTGAGGTACATTGTATCTGGATTTGACTATACATCATATGATTGATTTAAAAAATGTAACTCTCTCACAAGGGAACATCGTCGACTTGAACTCATATTTTAAGGAGACAAATAGCGCACTTGCATTGTATCAGATCACAGTAATCGATCCCACGTGAAAAGTTGGGCCATAAGTCAGATGTTACGCAGTTGTGACCCTCTGAATGTACAGCTTTTAAGTGTTTGTGCGCACAGGTTGTAAGTCATTCGCTCCGCCCTACTGCAGCCACACTTTGTGTCTGAGTGTGAAGTTCTGTACAGCAGTGTGACAACCAGGAGCCCTCCAAAGCGAGTGATTCGGAAGGAGAGGGGTGATGAGGGGGGTATGGGTCAGGTCTGCTCTATGTGTTTTGAAGTCTCATTCGAGAATACGTTTTATTTTACGCGAAAAAAAAGGTAAATGATGTAAATACATTGTATGTGAACCACACGCATGTATACATTCAATCTTATTTTAAAAACATGTTGATATTCTGCTACAGCTATATACGAGTATACCTCAAAATCCAAAGGTACAAAAGTATGTGATGGAACAATTAGTATGGAATGAAGGTAATTATTTTTGAGTGTACAAGTTAACAATGCCAATCATGTTGAAGAATAGTGCAACTCCTGCAAGTGTACTTCACTGTAACAATGTCAGCCGTACAATCCAAGGAAAATAATGCACAACAACTGTAGTAATAAGTAAATAACACAGTCATTCGTTTCCACTGCATTTGTGAATCACAACATAAAATGATCAAAGCAAAGTGATTTTTGGCACCACCTACAGGTTAAAAACCGTACACGTTGACACAATGAACAAAGCACGTTACTAATGTCAAAACAGTATTTCGCTGGATGTTCAAAGTGCTCTGGCCGGTCATCGGTGTAGCCGCTTCAATATCAAGCATAGTGGAAGACCGGCCAAAACAGTGGTGCACATAGCTCCTTGTAAAGAAGCAACTGCATTTGAAGGATGTTGTTACGCTGACCAAAGTTCACATTGACGCCCAGAAGTCGTGCAGAGTTGGTAAACCTGCGGACAAAATCCTTGAATACACGGAAGCCAAATACATTCAGCGGCTGACAGTATCTGTTTCACCTGGTGATATCGTCAATACGGTAACTGTGGCGTCTTCTGCTCCATGCTCTTCATGCGTTGACACGCTTTAGTGGCTGGAAAACGGGTCAACGATTACAACTGCTCTGCTGTCATCTTGTAGGTTTTTAGCAAACACCTCCTCTCGCCATATCCGTAAGTGTTCCTTGTCGACTTTTCCAGACGATGACCCGACTGCCACAATATTGTCCGCATGAAACAAACTTTACTTGACTCGTGGGCCGAACTTCCCGGTCAGCTCTTTTAAAACTACAAACAGAGGCGACAGCAAGTGCCCATCTGCAGATACTGTTGGCATTATTGTGTAGCTGTGCGTCGTGTTACTGACGGACTTCACAGCTGTGTCAATGTCTTTCATTACCTTTTTGGCAAGGGATCGACTGGACATGATTTCTAGATTAAACCAGCTCTGATCCATGTTGTACACATTCTGTCTACCGACAGTTTTCCATAATAACTCTGGTGTCTGCGACAAATTCTTCAGATGCAAATAAGTATGGCTGTTTTGTTACCTAGCTTTTTTATTGTTGTAACATGGATTATCTTTCGCTACACAATACCATGTTTTTTTCCTGAAAGCGTACACCCACCTGGCCGATGCTTTAAAACTTTCAAGGCCCACTTCCATTGTGGCTTGCACGCCCCACTGCTGTATGTTAACGTCGTCGATCATCTTGTTTCTGTATGTGTCGTTAAATTTATCCAGACAGATTTTGTTGACCTTTGAAAGTTTTTGTCGACACGTACCCTGGTTTTCAACGTATTTACTCCAAGCGTACAGATCCTTTTCTTGTTGTAATAATTTAAAGTTCTTCTTGACGGTGCTAAAAGACAGATTTCCCTTCATTCCACTTTTCCCTTCATTCCACTTTTCCAAAAGGCGACATCTCTTTTCATATACTTTTTTGTTTCGGACAGGGGCATAGTGGTATCTGACGATTTTCCATCTTCAAAGTAGGTGTCATTATTACTGACTTCCTCTTCTTTACATCGCTGCCCCTTTTGACCAATGGAACTATTAAGCGAATGTAATGGTGGTGAAAGAGCAGCATCAGTATCGTCGTCTTCATCCTCTTGCAAAGAAGTATTGAATGTCAGTCCACTATTTTCTTCTATATGTAGCATGTCTTCATTCATGCAGTTGTCTATGATATCTGCAACGAATATCAATAAGGGCACAAAGAAAGCCCCATGCGCTTTTGTTTGTGTAGTATAAAAGTTAGTTGAATAGCCGCAAATAATGATGCTTCCTAGTCGCGACTTTCAGGAGCTCCTGTTCTTTGACATTTAATTGTTACAATCTGGTCGTCATTCCATACCGCTCCTGGAGGGGCCACACTATCTCTTGTGGGTTCACCGCCATTATGAACACACACCTCTTACTCACTCTCCTGTACATTACTTCGTGCTCAGACATCAAGCGACTGCAATGGGGTGGTGCGAGTGACATACAACTGACGAGCGCAGACGTTTAAAAGCTGTACATTCAGAGGGTTACAACTGCGTAACATCAGACTTATGGCCCAACTTTTCACATGGGATCGATTGCTGCGCCTGATACAAAGCAAAAGTGCTATTTTTCTCTTAATATGAGTTCAAATCGATGATGTTCCCTTGTCAGAATTGAACAACTTTACATTGTGCAGTACATTGTACATTATTAACAACTGTATAGCATTATGATTTTAACAGCTCATTTTGTTTAAAAAGTTCTCATAAGGTTTTTTGATTATTTGGTGTATACAGAACGTTGAGGCTATTTCTAACTTCAAAAAGTAGTTTGTGCTTCACTGCACATTTCACCAAATTAATTCCTGCTAAATACAATAATAATGTAGCACCATAGATTAACCTATTTACTGGTTTGTCACACTTTGGTATGTTTACACTGGTAATGGCCCGATGACTGATAACCAATTTCAGTTATCAAGATAATCAGCACATTTCCTGATATTGGCTACTGTTTAACTTTACAGATACTAATAGTAATGAAACACCGTCACTGTAAAATCAACCATGGTATAGTATAAGGATTCTGTTATGTTGACGTGTCACGGGCGACATCTGTTCACCCTCTAACCTCTGACACAGCTGTGGCCCTCCTTCCCCCTGATCAGGCTCTGTTGGCCTTACACGCCACTCACCCATGTATTGCAAGGGTAGCAAACCCGCAGAGCTGCTGCTACCTGTATGGCAGCTGCCTGCATTACACCAACGCTTGGGCATGTGCCGCCTTTCCACCCTTCCAGCCGCTACACAGAGGGGTAAGCAGCCCCTTAGGAACCAGGCCGCTGTTGGCCATCTTTGCCATTTTCTCTCCGCCCTGGGGTCCAGAGTATATATACCGGCCGTGGACAGCAGTTGGAGGCTGATTCGCTTCATCTCAGTTATATGCTGTTGCTCTGCCCGAGTGCACATCAACCTATGCTTTGTCTGCAGTCTCTTTGCTCGACAGGGGATATAGAAAAGCGGGTTAGTAACCATTCTTTGTATCGTCGTGATCTTATGTGCCACTCTTTATTAACTCCACCCCTCCCCTTTTCAATCTGTTACTTCCCACCTCTCTTTCTCTCTTGGTTGTCAAAACAAGAAGCTTGAAGTTGGTTTTTCACTTGCTGGCACAGTTTTTTTTTTTCACAGCAGACCCTGCAGGCACTTGAAGATTGTATATATGTACATGACTTTATTTTGGCAAACATCTGCCTTTTGAAGTGATAAATAATATTTTACTTGAGACATGTGAGTCTCTGCCATATTGAGAAATAACTGAGATGAAAATATTCTCGATTTCAACTCAAGATCATTTTAAGGTTGGAATACTGCTGTCTCGACTGCTGAGATGGTCCACTATTGTGACCACCCAAACTTCCCAGAACTATGCGTATACTGCACACTGTTCCACAAGTATCCGTGCATTTACCACCATCTCTGCCTTGGATGGGTGGATAGGGCCAGCGACCTGGATGTACTCATTTTATAATGTTCGGTCAGCCTGGTAACAACAGAGTGAGTTCAACCTCGCCCCCAACCCATAGCTTTTGTGTGTCTGCCGGCGCTCGACCAAATGCCATTATCTCAATATACAAGCAAACCGTAGGAAGACCCTAGAAACTTCCTCCATGCATGTGCATCCAAATTCTAGTGAATCCAGCTGCCAAAAGCTTTATGGGTACCGAAAGGCAAAAGCTCAACTCCACGCAAAGGCAAAAAATGGTAATGAAAATATGAAGAATTTGTCACTAACTGGGTGCAGCTTGTCAAACTGCCCTCTGCACAACTTACCAATGAACTTTATGTCCAGGCCCAGAGAGAGGGAGAGGAAGCAGAATTGTTCATCTGCCACAAAGCACTAATCTTCCAGCAGATACACCCCAAGTGTGAAGAATTTGATGCAATGAAACTGATCACCCGGCTCCTATTGCCTGAAATCTGCTTGCAATTATGAAATCTGTAACCACAGACCCTCGAAGAGCTCATGAGGAGGGCACAAGTAAGGGAAATAGATGTAGCAGATGTGCAAAGCTGTGGTCTGACTCAAGCCTGCACCAGCAACCACTGTGAAGTTGCAGCCAACCGATGCACGTCCACGAGGGAACAGATGGAACTTGCAACTGTCAGACACTTTCACAGGGATTGTCCCGTATTCCAGAGCAAACTCCAAGGCAGACAGAGGAGCCTAGCTAGGTCAGTAGAACCTAAGATAGGTAAAGCACCCCTAACCACTGTAAAAGACACCAAACCATCGGGAAACAGAATGGCCAGGAAGAACGAAGGGGCTAGGACCCCGGTAAAGTAAAACGTGCCCTTCAGTTTGCCGTCCTACAGGAGAAGGTAGTCATAAGCTACCCACCCCTTATTACCGTGACAAATGGATCCATCAAAGTCCTGGTGACTTTGGACGCTGCTGCGAATGCCAATTTCATTACGAAGACAAATCCATGTAGATACCTGACCCAAATACAGCCTGACAAAAACACAGTCTTCATGGCCTAGGAAGAATCTTTGTCTCCCTACTGAAGGGGATATCGTGCTGACCCTGAGGTTTGCCGACAGGACAATTTCCACCATGTTTCATGTCACTGAGAAACTGGGTGTGGCAACAATCCAGGGGTAACCCTGGCTGTCTGAGCAGTAGACCATCATTGGCTACCAACAAGGTTGCGTCTATTTAAGGACAACCAAAAGGAGACTTACAATATGACGGAAATTTGCCAAGCCCGACGTACAGGAACCTATCACTGGTGAAGACCTGAACCACCAACTGCAAGGGGATGCGGTGGAACAACTGACCTGAATCATCCAGGAACACAGGTGTGTGTTGGAGCATTGAAGCACGTTGCACCAGACAGCCACAATTTTTCACAAAATCCACCTGACCAGCCGACAGATTATCCATAATCTGCCAGGGGAGGTGTCAGCCTAGATGAGAGCCATCATTGAACAAAGTATTGGAAAGATGGAGCAGCTGGACATCATCGAGCCTTCTGAATCCACCTACGATGCTTGAGTTGTCTTGGTACCCTGTGGTTCTGTGTTAACTACTATGATCTTAACCAAACTACCCAGTTGGTAGTTCACCCTTCTGTCAATTTCAGGCACACGCTAGGGGAAGCCAAAATCTTCAGTACCCTCGACATGCACCGTGGCTATTACTTGTACACCCGGAATTAGTCATATACAACCTTTACTGCTCCCAACAGAGAAGCATTCTGATTCAAGGTTGTGCCCTTTGGCCCTTAAGAATGCTTCCACCACATTTCAATGTCTATGGCCGCAGCCGTCCTAACCAGCTGTATCAGGGAGTTCTGCTACGAGTACTTGGATGATGTGATGATATTCTCCAAGAATGGAAGGAACATCAATGCCACCTGCAGCTAGTGCTAAAAAGGTTTGAGGTCCACGGCTTCACATTCTGACTGTCCAAGTGCCACTCCGGGAAGACAGAGATAGATTTCTTGGGGCACAGTTACCCCAAAAGGAACTACGCTCAGACTGAGCAGATATGAGCCATAGCAGAAGCGCAAGTTCCCCAGAACCGGAAGCAGTTGCGGAAATTCTGCTGGATATCCAGCTGGTTACGCAATTTTATTCCCAATGTCACCGAACTCATGGGACCGTTGAAGAAACTCCTACTTAAGGATCAGAGCTGGAAATGGATGGCGATGAAGGAAAAAGCCTTCCTAAGNTGGGACCGTTGAAGAAACTCCTACTTAAGGATCAGAGCTGGAAATGGATGGCGATGAAGGAAAAAGCCTTCCTAAGGCCCAAGGAAAAATTTGCCCAACCTGACATATTATACCGGCCACTTCCTAACATCCCCTTGATACTCCAAACCGACATTAGTGGAGTTGGTCTAGAGGCAGTTTTGTTTCAGGAGACACCCGAAGGCAACCAACGGGTAATCACTTTTGCCAGCACCCTTCTATCAGATGGAGAAGAGGTACCATTTGAATGAACAATAATGCCTGGCAGTAATTTGGGCCCTCAANTGGGACCGTTGAAGAAACTCCTACTTAAGGATCAGAGCTGGAAATGGATGGCGATGAAGGAAAAAGCCTTCCTAAGCCCCAAGGAAAAATTTGCCCAACCTGACATATTATACCGGCCACTTCCTAACATCCCCTTGATACTCCAAACGGACATTAGTGGAGTTGGTCTAGAGGCAGTTTTGTTTCAGGAGACACCCGAAGGCAACCAACGGGTAATCACTTTTGCTAGCACCCTTCTATCAGATGGAGAAGAGGTACCATTTGAATGAACAATAATGCCTGGCAGTAATTTGGGCCCTCAANCAGCACCCTTCTATCAGATGGAGAAGAGGTACCATTTGAATGAACAATAATGCCTGGCAGTAATTTGGGCCCTCAAGAAATTCTGTTATGACTTGGAGGATGCTCCTTTCATTTTACAAACAGATAACAGACTACCAATGTGGTTGCATACCACCAGTGCTGTGAAATCCTACCACCAGTGGTGTGAAATCCAATCTTGGCACTGGGCCTTCTTTCTGCAAGAATTCATATTTACCATCCAGCATTACCCCGGGAAGCAGAACAAGCTACTACCCGATCCTCTCTCCAGAGCCCGGAACCATCAAGAAATCACTTGCGACCTGGAAGACTGGGGGAAGATACTCCCTCCAGATGCAGTCCCTCACCGAGGGGAGATTACATAGGAATATGTGCAGCTGGTGAAGGTTCAACCCAGTCGTGCGGCTTTTGCTGAGAAGCAGTAGACTGACCCTGAAATACAAGACTAGTTGGCGAAGTACCCCAAATGCTACAAAGAAGAGCAGGGCTATGTGTGTGCCTGTCCTCACACCACCACCACAGACTGGAAATTGTGTGTACTGCACAGTCTAATGGCAGACATCTGCTGCTACTAATTTCGTAAACACTCCCATGCTGGACACTATGGGGTTAAGGAAATGCGTAGAAAAGGTCCATTTGAACCAAGCATGATTCATCGAGAAGAAGTACCCAGCTCCCCAGTGCCAGCCAGAAAGACGTAGTGGAAGGAGAGAATGTCCTTGTTAAGACAAGACTGCTCATCAACAGGGTTGCGCACTTCTATGTGGGCTTTAACACAAAATGGGAAGAGCCCTACGTTGCCTAGAAAAAGTGTGGCAACATTTTGTGGGTACAGGACAAGAGCAGAAATGTACGTACAGTACATTTTACCCACATGAAGAGAGCCACTGAACCTGTGATACAATAAAACGTCAGACTAGCAAGCCACCATTACCACCACATATTGAACCAGAAGAGCACAGGATGGTTATTGACCTGCCAGATGAAAAGGCGTTGACCACGCGCCCTGCTACACCCGGTGCACTAGTCACCTCTCTCTCCTTGCCACCACCATCACCAGAGCAGCAGTGCACACCTACGTCGATGCCTCACCACTCTATGTTCTACTGCAGCACAGAGAGCAGTTTTGGAGATCCTTTTATGNCGTCGATGCCTCACCACTCTATGTTCTACTGCAGCACAGAGAGCAGTTTTGGAGATCCTTTTATGCATTCATCGAGGGGAGACCCAGGTGTTACTACGAGATGCCAAGACACTGACCCCCGACTTTCAGGTGGCTAACTGCGGTGGGTAAAGACTCAGTGTAACGGGTTTCCTTGGTAACTCCTCACCGGCTGAGAGCCCACAGACTGTGCATGTCGACGCTGCCCCCTACAACGCCACATCCGCAGAGAGCTTCCACCTTGCCATAAGAGTTGGACCCGTCTCTGTGTGAGTGTATAAATATGAAATGGTCATGTAGTCTAGTTAGCCACCGTAAGTGTTAGAATAGTTGACATAGAGTAGGAAGTGCTTCAAGATGTACCTCCCATTGCACAAAAGTAAGCAAACGCCCTTGCAGTGCAGTGCCACATAATGAATACCAGCAAGTTACTTAACAACCAGGTCATATATAAATGCTTTAATCCATCCAGGCGTGTAATGGTGTATCTTGTTCTAATCCTTACCACTGTGTTGCTTCCGTTGTATGAACTTGCACATACTGTAATAAAATATTATATACTTAAGTTTTCTTCTGCTGTTTTATATATACTAATGTGTTACATCCCAACTGCTAAATGTTTGTTTTCGACCATAAGCCAGAGTTTTAACTTTTTACGCAAGGAAAGTAAATATCCAAGCCAAGTAGGTAAATCGTAGATTGAAGAAATGCCTGAAAACTATGCTGTACATAGTGCCAATACCATTATTGCATAATTACCTGCGTGTATAGTAATGTACCCTTTCTCTGGAATGGATCAGTCCATTCCTAAGCATGCACCTTGGTCAACAGCCATGTGAAGCCGATCAATGACAGCTGTGCCAGATAGCATAATTATGTTAACCTTAACCTAAATAAGAAAGTCAGGAAAGAAATTATATAATTTTTCTAAAAGTGTCTTGTGTAATCAAGTTCACTTAAGTATCAGTCAGAATTGCCAACTTGTAACTGAGATTCTGTTTAAAACTAAATACCTAATGGGCTACTTTTTTCATCTAAGTTGAAATTTGCTTTCATGAGTGTATTATTTCACTTGTTTTTTTCTCAATTACTTCACTTTTTAACAATGATTGCACTTGTCATACAATGTGCGTAAATGTAGTTTGTCATATAGTCTAGTTTCTTCATTAAAATTTCACCATTTTGTCAAAAGAATATTTTCATTTCATCTAATTAATTTTTTTAGTATAAAATGCATGCATTATTAAAATAATAAACTGTGTTTTTTTGTAACAATATACATATATAACAATAAGAATGAAAGAACAACCTTAAGAGAGCACACTTGTGTAAAGTACACTGTCCGAGAACACAAGAGTTTGAGTTTTCCTAGATTCTTACACCACCCTACAACTTCTGTTCATTTGTAGTTACCGTACTTACAGCAGTATAAGGCAACCAATTTGGACCCTCCAAAATCAAGCTTCGGCTTAGAATCACCAGCATTATTACATACGGTTCCAACCAAATATATATAAAACAAGCTGATTAAATGGAGAGTATATATTTGCCAGTATCATTACAGACCTAATACTAATCTAATAAAGTGGTCCTAGTTAGTACAAATGTGCATTTCTCTATCAATCACACCCCTTTATCCATTGGCTGGGTCTGACCTCTAACAAGGTTAGTAGATATGTGGCCTGTATTGAGTAAACTTCAGTTGTCCCCGGTGATACCTTGCAGAGCTCATTTCCTCCCTTTACATGGCTGGCAGGGTGGGAACTAGTTGCCTAGCAACCAGTGTGGCATAATTGCACCCTCCCTCTGGGTGCCAATGGTTTGGAAGGGAAGCTGATCGAATGCGTGAGAGACCTTTTAAAATTTGGCTTGCATTCTGTCTACTTCTTCTTTTTTTTATTTTTTTTATTTATTTATTATTGTTGCTTGCATTCTGTGTCTGCTTACAATTAATTACACAGGATGTCAGATAATTCACTAATACGGACTGCACCACACGAATCTGCGATGAAAACTAAGTAGAAAATATTCTTTGGTAAAAAAGTGCAATTCTCTTGGTTTATGAGAAAAACGACGTTAAAGTAGATAAAATGGCTTTATTTTATTTTAAGCACAGCATACAGCATCAGCATTCCCGCTTGACCGCCGATGCACCCATTGTCATTGTCATTGCCATATCTCAGTACTCACTACTCAGTACATGTGAGCTCCATGGCCTCTTTGGCACTACTGAGCTCGGCTCGTTCCTTTACCGTATGCCTTACGACCAACATATTAGTTGCTACATCGCCACATTACTTCACCTTTATGTAATTGGAATACCACATGTTTGTTAAAATGGGATTTTAACCTTTCATATAGTTTTTCTCGTAAACGAAGGGTCTATTACTCTAGCACAAATACACAACCTTACTACAAAATTTGAGTAAAGATTTTAATAAATAAAATAATTTTGGTCATCTGAGTTCAGACGAATCTGCCTGTGAATTTTGAAGATATCTGCAATCAACACAACAGGGTGGATGAAAAGTGAGTAATTATTTCCCTGATATCTCTCTGCAGTTTGGGTCCCTTCATCAACTCGTCATTAAGTGACTTAGCAGTTGAAGTTGCTGTAGAATCATCAAATACAACTCTTATCGTGGTGGTAGAGATGGCCTCCTTTGTCATGTAATGATGTGGAGGAATATAATAAATGACCCACGTGCTGGCCTTTGTCCATCCTATTTAAGCAGTGCGTATCCCTGAGGTCTTGGTACACTTGAATTAATTGGTTGTACTGCTGTCTGAGTTCAGACTGACCTGCAAGATGATGTTCCAATTGGTGCAGTCTGGTCACAGCTTGAGTATGAGACTCGCCAAGATCAGTTTCAGTGTTCTTGAAAAGTAACCTCACTACAAACTGTCCATCTGTATCTCAATAATATGTCTTCAAGAAATGATTTTCAAGTTTAGTATCTTCTGGGTCAACACACTTTGCAGATTCTATATCTCTTCTGTCTCCCAAAATTGACAAAGGGCATCCAACAGGTCAAATAAGGTGGTGACATAAAATGAGTTTTGGTTGCCTTGTTCAACAGTGAAATTGTGGGGACTTTTCCTGTAAAAACTCAATCAAAAATTGTGTGAAATGCTGCTGGATATCCATCTGGAACTGGAAGCCACTCACCATCAAAGAAGTTGGGATGCATATCAGCACCTAAATGGATATTAATAGTGCCTGAAGTGTGAAAACCTGGGTCAGTTAATTTCAAATCTGCATGCTGCTGCTGAATGCGCGACAGCAAAGGAACTGATGGCAGACGTGATGTGATGTGTCTCAGGATTAAAGCATGTACCATTAGATGTGGTGCTTCACTCATGCGGAATTGTAGCAGGCGACAACCCCCTTCTTGGGTTGTATAGATAACTGGGCAATCCCTAAAATTGAAACACAAAGCTTTCCCCCAAGGTAACCCTAAACTCCTGGCACACTCTCTGAAATTAATGAATACTGGGATCATGAATCGAGGAGCACACGCAATTGATGAACCTTGCCACTAGCATCTTGAATATGGGCAACAGCAATACCCAGCACCAGTATGTTCATAGGCATACCTGAACTTGTTAAAGAGACTGCTTTGGACATGCAATTTGTTACAGGGCAAATATTTTATTCTGAATGTGTTGACATGTTAACTCCAGTCTCAGTTGTATATGCCTCACTATCATCTCTTAGTTGTCTACTACCCATTGACGGAAGTGGTTGGCCAGCTCCAGTGACTACCGACTCCTCTACATGAAGCAGTGAATGATGGGCATTGCCACAATGAGAACACTTAAATTTTGGCATGCAGTCATTAACTCTGTGTTGTTTCCGGCAGTTAAAACACAGGTTATAATTTTACAGTGTTCCAGCTCGGTTCTGGAGACTGTTTAAGAAATGCTAGACATTGACAAAAGCAATGGTCTTGCTTGCACACTACACATTCTTGCTGATAAGCACTAGCGAAGAATGTTCTTCACACAGCTGAAGGTACACTGCCTTGTGAACTTCTTTTTGGAACATTACGTGGGGGGAAGATATGCTAGAGGATGCTACCAGATCTCTAGTTATCAAAGCCTTACAATGTGACTCGAGAAAATCAAGCAACTAGCTAAAACTAGGTATCTTGGTTTCTTTGTGTGCCAACTCAAACTAACAAATTGTGTCAAATCAAGTTTGGTTAACACCGTATTCAATAATACAAAACTCCACTCAGTGACAGGAAACTTAAGCACCCTTAAAGCACCCAAATTTTCCTTCAATATGTCTCTCAGATTTCTAAGATGTTTTTGAGAGCCTGTAGTCCGCTCAGGGAAGTGCATTATTCTATCCAAATTTACAGTTGCAATCTTTCGCACATCCTGATACTGTTCTGTTAAGGTGCTCCATGCTAATTCATAGTTTTCTAGAGACAAAGACAAGGTCTTAAATTAAACGGTTCTCCAGATAACGAAGTGAGAAGGTATTGGTGTTTCTCTACTGCAGAAAGTGTTTATTTGTTATGAATAAGTGCACTGTTCAAATCAGAAAAACTTGTCCACTCTGTCACATCCCCCTTGAAGATCGGTATTTGCAGCTTCGGTAGCTTAACGACTGATCCTGCACTCTGTCTTGATGCCACATTTTCTAGTTCACTGCTTTTGTGAGTACGAACTAAGACTACCTTGGCATAAACCTCTTGAACTCTATAATATGCTGTGTCAAGTTGCCTCGATGTTTGCATCATACAAACTGGTGTCCTTGGATACGGTGGCTAGCTGAATCTGACTATATTCAAAATCAAATTTTAGTTTTTGAACATTTTGGAAATGGGTCTTAAATATTCCCACACGTTCCTTGTAATTCTCGACTTCACCAGCGAGCGCTACCAGATGATTATTTTGTCTTTTTACGCTGCAAACTAGTTGTGTGACTTTTGAAGAAATTTGGATACGTTTGTAAGCAGAAAAAGTACCAAAAGAAAACCAACTTTGTGCAATGTACTACATAGATTGTGGCATAGAAGCGATGTTCAAGACATCTATCGTTACTGTGTGTTTAACAAGCACTGTCACATATGAACAAAGGACGATACCATTACAAAGAACTTGACAAAAATAACTTGCTGTCCCACATTCCAGCAGTCTAAGATAAATTGGTATCTGCTGTAAAGTGAACTGGATCGCACACTGTTTTCAATAATTCATCCTGGAAGACCATGTTTTAGATCTCAATTTCTACACCATCTGTTCCACACATTAGTAATGGGAGAATAAACAATTTGATTCCGCACATAATTTTAATAATGTCCGAAGGATTACATGTACTCACAACTAAGTAACTCACAGAGTTTTACAACATGAATCTGACATATTGGATGGACATGCGCCCAATACCTCATCGTTTATGGAGCCATACCAGAATTCAACAACTCCAAAAGAAACACGCTACCAACCTTACAAATGCACACTTCACCATGCCAAAGTATCCCAAAGTATCAATGTACACACACTAACAGCTTGTGTGTTTCTTTTATATAACCCTTGGTGGTTTCTTTTAAACTTCATGTCAAGCGAATGCCTTTGCAATAGTTTAGTCCATCCCCCATTAACTTTGTATGTTTACTGGTAGGCTACCCCATTTTTAATTTAGTTTATCATAAGAGCAGTGCTAGTTTGCAGCAGACTTGCTTATTATGCATAATATTGTCACCCTCATAAGAAAACCTTGTAAATTCATTTTTGGTTGCTTACAGATTTTTACGGTGTCGTAACACAAATAAAAAATAAACTGGTAGACTACGAAAAGTTACTATCTCCAGGAATGTAAAAAATATTCTACAAACCAGAACTACATAACCCCACTATTAGGTTTTAAACAGCAAAGGAAGTCATACTTATTATTTTTAATGCAAATTCATCTTCAAATCTATGTTAAATAGTATACATGTCTAAATTATTAACAACAATTTTGCTACATGCAGCAAAAAATTTCCTTTGACCATTACCAGTCTTTTTAATTATAAGGTTTTGTTATGAGGATAACAACCTGCATTTTTTTTAGTACCAAGGAATTTACAAGAATTACATTTTTTAGTTCCATTTACTTTGTAAGCCAAATATCGTCATATTTTCGGGTCAAAGTATGGTATGCTGTTGTGTAGAGATATTGTAAGGAAATGATAATGTGTACTGTTTGTTTGTAGCTTCACGTATCGGCTGGAAACTTGCAGAAAGCCTGGACTGCGAGCAGACGAGTATCAAAAGATGATTGGTTGGAATGGTTGCGACGGTTTAGCATTGAACTGTTGAAAGAGTCACCTTCACCTGCACTACGGTAAGAAAGATACTTGCACACTTGCAGGTGCCCTGCCCTAGCATACATTGTATTTACCCGAAAAGCCAATTTGGTTAACTTCCAATATTTATAGAATTATCACAAGCAAAAAGCAATTTCCATCATTATCATGAATATATATTTAAATTCTTGGGAATCAGTTATTACGAAAAATTATGAATTGTAGTTATCTTGAAGGAAGTCATGCTGAAATACATATATAATTATCTCACAAAACTATGAATGCTATTATTGTTGTTTGAATCATTGTCATATTTAATCACCCCAACCTTTTAGTTCCCATTGAAGGAATTTTAATTTTTGGTAGCGGTAGAACCTCTATTTTGCATTTCCTGTAGTGCATATTTTCTCTTAAAATTACCCATTTATTCAGGTCCCACCATTTGCCCTATGTTTACAATTCATAATACTCCTGCCATTTATACTGTTGTTTGTTATGTCTCCTCGTATTTTACACTTTTTTTCAAAGTGGTAAACAACATTTCAATATAATATTATATATTGCAGTAAAGTTAAGAACAATCATCCTTATAGTTATAATTTAGTGATGGTCCCCACAATATGTAAAAACGAGATACCAATTCCGACAACTTACAAATGTTTCAGAATTTCCCAATCAGATACCTGAGGTGATACAATAACCTATATGCAATACACAAATAAAGTAAGAGCAGCAACAAAACTGCCTGCAGTCAGATAAGTTACAACTTCAACCTGGACAGCTTTCACTGCAAAACAGATAAAGATAGAAAGTTATGTCTTCTGCATAGCACAATGAAGCATCTTAACTCAGATGGAGGTTGGTTTGGCATGGTCTACTTCAATCAACTCAAAGGCCCCAGCAGGTGTGACTCGTTGAGTAGGTAAATCAGCCATTAAAGGAGGACTGTTGACAGGCCAGTCTGGGAAGCAATAAGCTCACTTGAAGACCCTAAACTGGATTAATGACTGATCTGACAAAATTCCAAAATTGTTAACACACAAACAGACTGCAGTAGTTGTGTTGAAGCATGTAGGCACTTCAATTGGTAAGTCTACCAAGGTTTCAGCAGCTGAATGGACTTCTGACAATATGATAGGGTGTTTAGATACTCATATTCTAGATAAAATTATGGTTACATTCAAGTAACAGTTAAAAAGTCACAGTTTACATAACTAGTTACTATTATGTAACTATGTACTATGGTTATAACTATTAACGAATATTAACTAACTGTTAAGCTCATTACTACCATAGATAATTTTTAGTATTGAGTATTGCATGAAAATTTGTAAATTATAAAATTTTGTAATATTTATTTACCATGCAGGTTTTTTTCATGAATCACAATATCATATAATTCCCATAATATTTGCGTGCTGTGATTATCACACAATTAATGCAGCCATGTAACAGTCGCACAATAATTTTTAAATACTGAAAAGTGGAAAAAATTATTTTCTAGAGGTCATTTATAACTCTGACTCGACACTTCTCTCACCTATGACTTACAGGCTGCATGCGGGGTCAACACAAAGTCGTACTCGGGTTTAATTTACGCACACTTACGTTTATTTGGTAAACACAGGTCACTGTTACACATACGAGACCTATCCCCTTTTCCTATCTGTCTGAACTGCTGGGTTAATTCTAACGCGTTCTACAGACGTTCTGGCGAAAGGCTTGTGT
>NQII01000126.1:1362729-1380363 GCA_002778355.1 Clitarchus hookeri | reverse complement strand
GTTATCCGTCTATTCGGTTATCCGTCATGGTCCCGGTCCCGAGGGTGACGGTTAATCGAGGTTCTACTGTACTGATAAAATTATATTACACTTATACATTAATAATCGAGTCATAAAAAGCTAATAATAAAATACTTGGTGGTTAACCTCACTGTATTACTCAACGAGTATCATCTACTGTGCGAAGAGCTTCAAGAAATATCGCTGATAAGCCCGTGACGACAAACATATATTAAGGTTCTTTCGACATTTTCTCCCATGCTTTTGGAGCATAGTTATAAAAGTAAACAAAACGTGCTTTAAAATGTGTTGCTGAGGGACAAACTATTTTTCAAGAAACAATTAACGTTCTGTATACAAACTTAATTATTGAAAACGAAATAAAGCATTCATAAGGTAACTATAAATATAAAGCTAATATAAAATTTATGTTTCTTGTAATTGCAAATTTATTTATATTTCTACAGTATAGTGTTCTCCTATTTGAAATGCCTCCTGCATACCTTCAGACATTAGTCGAGTCCATGCCACGTCGTCTTGCGGAACTTCTGCGTGCTCGTGGGGGTCCTACACGATATTAGGCAGGTGTTCCAGTTTTTTTGGATCTTCGCTGTAAGAAATTTATCAATANTCTCGTGGGGGTCCTACACGATATTAGGCAGGTGTTCCAGTTTTTTTGGATCTTCGCTGTAAGAAATTTATCAATAATAATTTTTTTTGTTGCAGCAACTTTTCTTTTTTCTGTGTAAAGTTGAGGTGACAGAATTTTTATTTTCGTTATACAGTAGAACCTCGATTAACCGTCACCCTTTTAACCGTCAGTCTCTATTAACCGCCACCCCGCTAGCGCAAAAAAATTGTATGTTTCCGCGTCAGCGCCGAGCCGGATCGTCTGTCGAGGCTCTATGATGAGTAGTGACGACTGTACTGCACACCTGCACTGTGCGTGAGTCATTGGCGGCAAGGGCAGTGACCTTGGGTTTGCGCGCCCACCCCCCCTTACACTGTCTTCTGCATTCCACTGCTACTGTTTCAGTTCAGTACGGTGCGTGGCTTACTACAGTGAACCGAAGTTTTTGCCGATTTCGAGTGCAGTGCCTACTAGTGTTCGTGCTTTACCGTTTATTGTTGACAGTGCTGTTTATACGTAGTGTGGGTTGCTCTTCTGTTATGGCTGAGAAACGGAAACGTGTGGTTTTGGGACTCGACAAAAAACTAGAANGTTCTTATGTTATGGCTGAGAAACGGAAACGTGTGGTTTTGGGACTCGACAATAAACTAGAAATTATTAAACGATTGAAGAAAGGTGAAACAGCTACAAGTCTGGCTCAGATTTATGGTGTTGCAAGAACAACCGTAAATGATTTAAAACGTGATGCAGATAAAATTGAGGAACACGTATCAAAAATGCAAAACACAGATGGAGATGTCAAGACTAGAAAAACAATGAGACCAGCAAAATTTGAACAACTCGATAGTGCTGTTTATCAGTGGTTCGTTCAAGCCCGAAGCCAAGGGATACCCCTTTCTGGACCCATTATAGTGACGAAGGCGATGGACATGAACAAAAAACTAGATGGCGACCCAACCTTCAAAGCCAGCATGGGATGGCTTGAAAAGTTTAAGTTTCGTCACGGCATTCGACAACTGGACATTACCGGCGAAAAACTTAGCTCAGACAGTGCTGTTGTAGAGGGCTTTAGAGCAGAATTTACTGCAAAAATGTACGATCTTAATCTCAGTAGGGAACAAGTGTATAATTGTGACGAAACTGGACTTAACTGGAAAGCTCTGCCACAAAAGACACTGGCTTCATTCTCAGAAAAATCTGCTCCAGGTTTTAAGATCCAAAAAGATCGAATCACTGCAATGGTGTGTGCAAATGCCACAGGCAATCATAGATTACCCTTAGCAGTGATAGGAAAATCTAAAAAACCCCGTGCATTTAAAAATTTGAATTTGAACGCTTTACCAGTAAATTACTATGCTCAAAAAAACGCTTGGATGGACCAAACGATTTTTTTCGACTGGTTTCACAAAGTGTTTGTTCCCCAAGTAAGAGCTCATCTTGCAGAGAAGAAATTACCACAGGAAGCATTGTTGCTCATGGACAACGCCCCTTCCCACCCTTACAATGAACTTCAAAGTGATGACGGTAAAATAAAGTGTTTCTTTCTTCCTGCAAACACAACACCTCTCATTCAGCCCATGGACCAGGGTGTGATTGAGAACATGAAGCGACGCTACAGGAAGGCTTTTATTGAAAGTTTGCTGTCTTCTGACGACGCTACAACGGTTAAGGAGTTTTGGAGAACATACAACATCAAGGATGCAATTTTTAATGTTGCCAACGCGTGGTCAGATCTCACGGCAACAAACCTGAAGAACGCTTGGAATAAATTATGGCCTGAACCTTCTACTGAGGAATCTGCAGAACATGAGCCTGTCAGTGTTGACGAAATAGTGCAGCTTTGTAACAACGGACTGATAGATGAAACTTTATCAACTCAAGAAGTGACAGACTGGTTAAACAGTGACAATCAGGATGGAGGCTTTCAAATCTTGAGTGATGATGAAATTGTTTCCAATGTTTTGCAACTTGATGACGGTGGTGATCATGAAGACGTGGAAGAAGCTGAACCGGCGCTTGATAACAACCCAGGAATCACCCATTCAGAAGCGGAATCGATGTTAACACAGTGCATTGACTGGTTCGAGCGTCAAGAGGAGGCTACCGGGACCCAGGTGCTTCTTCTCAGAAAAATCAGAAACATGGCCGCCCAAAAAGCTCGACGGGGAAAGAAACAAAAGAAAATGACGGATTATTTTAAAAACTAAATACTGTACCGGTAACGTAAGTTTTTAGAGTACAGTACGTACATGTATAGTTGATATTTCATTGTTTTCTTAATAAAATATTTTAATAAAGTATTTTTCACTTGAACTGGCGTGGTTTTGTTTTTTCTCTTTTAAAATCATTTCACATTAAGTACTGCGCAGCAATCATCACAATTAGGACTTACAATGGCGCCGTTATAACATGCAAGGCAGTGAATTGCGATGTTGCCACGCCAAACACTGTCTAGGTGCTAAGTTGTAGCGGCGCTATTATTATTTCTGTTATCCGTCTATTCGGTTATCCGTCATGGTCCCGGTCCCGAGGGTGACGGTTAATCGAGGTTCTACTGAACTGATAAAATTATAATACACTTATACATTAATAATCGAGTCATAAAAAGCTAATAATAAAATACTTGGTGGTTAACCTCACTGTATTACTCAACGAGTATCATCTACTGTGCGAAGAGCTTCAAGAAATATCGCTGATAAGCCCGTGACGACAAACATATATTAAGGTTCTTTCGACATTTTCTCCCATGCTTTTGGAGCATAGTTATAAAAGTAAACAAAACGTGCTTTAAAATGTGTTGCTGAGGGACAAACTATTTTTCAAGAAACAATTAACGTTCTGTATACAAACTTAATTATTGAAAACGAAATAAAGCTTTCATAAGGTAACTATAAACATAAAGCTAATATAAAATTTATGTTTCTTGTAATTGCAAATTTATTTATATTTCTACAGTATAGTGTTCTCCTATTTTCATAGGACATATAGCAAATACCATTCCTTGCAATCATTCCACACGTGATTATGTTGATCACTTTGAGAAAAGGTAATTTTTCTTTAGGAATAATACATGTTATGATGAACGGTAAGAGAATTAATATAAACTAAATGGTGTATACTAAAGGGAAATAACACATGTCTATAGATGGAGGGAGAAGGGTATAGCTGGTAGCAAACTAAATATGCATGCAGAGGGGAGAAAAAACAAATTTTCTTTTACACGAGACCTATGATACATAACAAAATTTTTAGTAATTTCTTACAGAAATAAAAATTTCAAAACACAATGCGAGATGGATGCCATTTCTGGCCTGCACCTACAGCTGAACACCTTGTTGAAGAAGTTCAAATGATTCGGAAGGAACCTTATACTTAGCACTTACTGGGCAAGTAACCACTGGCTTAGGCTGACAATAGCAAATGGTCGCCAGCTTGGCATAGGGGCCAACTATGCATATAAAAAGACTTGGTGGATAACATGACATAAATAAGTTTACGTGGTCACGAGCGTTGTGACATAAATTTGTAGCAGAACTTCGGTGGGTTTAACAGGAGAGGAAGTGTTGAAGAGGAAGGTGGGTGAAGGTCGAGCAGGTGCGGTGGATGTGGAATATAGCTGCTGAGGTGGTAGCATTTGGAACCGGTTGCTTAGAGTGGGGAGGAGAAGATGAAGAAGCGGAAGTTCGAGCCACGGTAGGAAAGTCCATAGAAGCGAAGTGGCATGCAGATCCTTTGATGTAAGCGAACTCGGTCGCTCATTGGGTGCGAGACTCATGAAACAGGCCTCGAGATTGATCTGTCAGATGATAAGTAGGTTACCAGGCACTGAATGGCTAATGTCATTCCAAACATGTTGCTGGCTAATGACGCCATTTTGCTGACATTTGCGGTTTCCTCCTCTGTAAATATCGATACTCTGAGATCGAGACTGGCCTGTCAAGAACGGGTTCAGTGCAATATATGGGAAAAAGGGGAGATAAATCTTACATAATATCTGCACATCTAGCCATGGTTTAACATACTTCACGTAGATCTTTACAAAGAAGGTAGTGGCAGATTGATCAAAATGTTCGAGTTTGCCATTAATTGGGAGGGTTGAATTACATATGGGAGATATTAAAATTATTAAATATAAATAACAATAAAAATGTAAGAACATAGTTTTAAAATTTTTATGTTGCTTTGTGTTATGTCATAGTAAACAATCGATTTTAATAAAAATTATAAACACTTTTTTTATTGTGTGGAGTCTAGGTATTTAAATAAATTGTATAACCAAAGTTATATAGACAAGATGTTCAATTTCGTAAAGCTGTATTGTATTATCGATTACATTGGTAATTTATCAAAAATTAACTTATCACATCGGATGAATTTTTTATATAGATACATATATACACACAAATTTAAATATGTTAAATATATTCTGTAGGTAAGGTAATACTGTTTAAAGATGCTTGACGGGCGTGTCCGTGTCCATAAGAGATGGCGATATTAATAAAAATTAAAGAACTACATTTTATTGTTAATTTATTCACAAAGCTATTATTTACAGCAGTAATCTGTCGATATCCACTGTTGCTCTTTATATTTCTCCGTGAGCGCAATATTTAATGTCAATTTTAACTCTAATTAATATCCCTCTAAATATTTCTGTTTTTTATAGTCAAATAACTCATACTCATCATTAACACAATTTCAGTCTGTCTATTGCCATAATTTGTAACGTATTTCACTAATGCATCCAGTTCAATAGTCCAGAATGCCAGTCGCACTATTCGCTGCGCCGATGCTAGCAGTATCAGATTTTCCTCCCGCTGGTCACTTCTCTAGCCGCTTGTTTCACACGTCGTCTATCGCTGAAACTCCAACCACTCGTCCACTTAACAACTCCCAGCTCAGAGCCCCATGGCACATTTATAACCGCGGACCTTGACCTGGAAAGTTTGATCCACCTGTAGTCACGTTGAGAGAAACTAGGGCAGCAAACCACCAGAAAATTCTTCAGATATACACTGAAATTCAATCAATTGAAGGTCAGGAGCGCAAGACACCAAAGATTTATCGCAGGGCTACATACAGCAGCAAGTCAGTGTAAACTGATATTCGTGTTCGTAGCTACTCGTGGGTTAAATGAGTGACCTTCACACATTTCCACTCTCGCAAAGAATGCGAAGCAGTGAGCGCATAACACTGCGCCCTCCTCAAGTCTGTTCGTCTCAAACAGACATTGCAACATCTGGACATTTGTAGAGGGCCAGTCGGTCGANCTGCGCCCTCCTCAAGTCTGTTCGTCTCAAACAGACATTGCAACATCTGGACATTTGTAGAGGGCCAGTCGGTCGATGCGGACAATCATCGGCTTCTCTCAAGAGCCTTGACGACTAATCTGAAAAAAAAACACCACATCATTGATCTTCTTCAGAATCCTGTATGGCCCTTCCCAATATTTATGTAGCTTCGGGCAGTGCCCTGTTTGCCTCTAGGGGTTTACAGCTACACCAGTTGTACTTGAAATACCTCGCCCGACATTGTCCTGTTATACCACATATTTATCCTGTCACTATTTATTCTGAGGTGCCATCGAGCAAAACCATGAATGCCAACTAGTCTGTTACATAATTCGCTGACATAATCAGTTACTGCGGCTTCCTCTTCTGTCAGTCGGCCAAAAAGCAGGTCTGTAGGAAGGCATAGCTCTCTTCCAAACCGCGTCCTTGATGGTGTTACCCTTGTGGACTTATGAAGCAGTTGAGTGGTAAGCAAGTAGAAACAGTGGCACCTTTGAATCCCAATACTTTTGGTTGTCTGCCACAAAGAGCGACAGGTACTGCCCAAGAGTGCGGATATGCCTCTCGACCATTCCATCCGACTGATCGTGTAAGACTGTAGTCAATGTCTTTTTCATCCCCGGAGACTTTGTTACCTTCTGGAACACCACAGCTTTTATGTTTATTCTCTGCTGGGAATGGATTTCTAGTGGCACCCCAAACCTATATTGCTTCTTGATTTCGGAGATGAATGACTTCAGGCCACTTAGTAATTAAATTTTGGCCCACCAGGTGATACCGATTACATCTCTGTAATAGAAAAGGGGTACAGAATATGTGCTGCCGTTCTCTCAATTGGGGTCTCCAANGTGATACCGATTACATCTCTGTAATAGAAAAGGGGTACAGAATATGTGCTGCCGTTCTCTCAATTGGGGTCTCCAACATTATATCTATGGACTTCAGGAACCCTTCATTCTGGGTGGACATCTGTAACTGTGTATGTTTTCCATCATATCTTTCCCGGTTTCTGTAAAGTATCCTCTTATTCAGTATGAGGGAATTCCAGTGNACTGTGTATGTTTTCCATCATATCTTTCCCGGTTTCTGTAAAGTATCCTCTTATTCAGTATGAGGGAATTCCAGTGTGCCCAGTATGCTTTGACTGCTGCGCTCAGACTAGATATCGTTCCCCACTTTGGCCAACTGGCAGAATTTTTCCAATTTAGTAATGGCTGCAAAGTAGGATCATTCCACTAATCATTCCAAATACCCTCATCACTCCAGGTTGGTGTCCCATCACATAATAAAGAACCTTGAATTATTTTCCTTTTTATCTTCAGTGATTTACAACTCTTATCATCCTGGCATTCACAATGACGACAGAATGGCTCCAATGGCCTACAAGAAAGTGCATCTGCATTGCTGTGATGGTTTCTAGATCTGTGTTGTATTTCAAAATCATATTGTTGAAGATGCTGTATCCACCAGGCTATTTGACCTTTGGGTTCTTAAAGTTCAGTAGCCAGCTTGATGAAGCATGGTCGGTTCTTAGAATAAAGTGTCTGCTGTGTAAAGATAGGGGTGAAAGTGTGAAATTACANCAGCTTGATGAAGCATGGTCGGTTCTTAGAATAAAGTGTCTGCTGTGTAAAGATAGGGGTGAAAGTGTGAAATTACACTCACCATTGCTAATAGCTCCCTGCATGTAACATAGTAATTTCTCTCAGTCTGATGCAATGCCTTACTGAAGTATTCTAGTGGCATTTCCTTCCCATCCTGAATCTGAGATAACACAACTCCAATGCCTACATCACAAGCATCAGTGTCCAAAATGAACATGCCCTCATTTTTTGGGAAACCCAGGACTGGTGGAGATATAAGAATTTCCTTAAGCTTATTAAAAGCATCTTTATACTCAGTGGTCCATTAAAATTTATTTTTTGCCTCAGTCAGTTCATGTAAAGGCTTAGCGATCATGGCGAACCCAGGTACAAATCGACAGTAATACGAACATGTTCCATGAAAATTAAACACAGCGAATTTGTCAGTTGGTGTCAACTAATCTCTTATTTCTTTGGTTTCTTGGGATCTGTTCCTATTCCATGGGCCGACACTACATGTCACAAGAAATTTATTTTCTTTTGGAAAAGGAGGCAGTACTTAGGAATAAGTTTCAAGTTGGCTGCGGCCACTTTCTCGAATACAGAGTCAAAGCATGATAAGTGCTCTTCAAATATCCTACCTGTCAGAAAAATGTAATCTAAGTAAACCTGATATATATCTAATGGCGTGCATTTTTCTATCATGTATTCGAAGGTGGCAGGGACACTACACAGTCCAAAAGGCATAACTTTGAACTGCCAGGTTCCTTTCCCTTGGACACAAAATGCAATCTTCTCTTGTTCCTCTGGGGCCACCTCGCACTGCCAGTACCCACTCTTCATGACTAAAGTATAAAACCATTGCGAAGATACTAAGCTGTTCAATGTTTCATCTGTCATTAGAGGCAGACAAGTGTCTTCTGTGAAATATTATTATGCTGGCGATAATCTACACAAAACCACAGAAAGCCATATTTATTCTGAACAAGTACAATGGGTGACGACCATGGACTAACTAATGGTTCTATGACATCTAAATCCCTCATTTCCTTCATAATTCCCTCAACTGACTCATACGAAGCTAGTGGCCGTCATCTTGGTGGCTGCTTTTAGGCCTAGCATCTCCTGCCTGTATCAATGTGGTGGCATGCCATGTTAGTCCTTCCAAGGTCATTTGGTCAATAATGAAGAGACAGTCTTCTTCTGGCGACAGTTAAGTTTTACTCTTGTACGTACAACCAGTTCATCCAGTACTTATGGTAGAGGACAATCTCTTGATTCTGCTCTATAAACTTCTGAAACATTTGGTAGTACCTGTGTGACCTGCTTGCAAATGCCTGTCATGGTCCTCCCTCAATACAAATGGCAGTATCAGACACATTTATAATTCTAACTGAAAAACTGTCAGAATTAGAGGAGACCCAAGTCTTTCCTATAATTACATTACCTGGTGGAATGCTAACCCACTCTCCTGGCTCAATTAGACCCAAATGCCTGACAAATTTCCCTTGACATCTTCCTGTAATGACAATTTCACTAGAAGTGGACAGCACAGTGGGTTGACTGCATACTACTGGACAGCTAATTGGGGATAACAAATCAAACCGTGTTGAAATCGCCATCTCTGTACTGCCTACCCATAGCACACAAAGTCTAGTATTGATACAGCACCCCAGCCTACATAGTTCATCAAGCCCCAAAATACATTCATCCTCTCTTTATGCTATGCAAATATCGTGCTCTATGCTAAGGTCAAAACGCTTCAAAATTGCTTCCCTCTACTTCTTACTGGTGTGGTCTCACCTATTACTGTAGTCAAAATATATCGTTTCATACTGTTGTCGGGCGATCGCTAGTGGGAATGCCGTAAGGTATCTGGCCTTAACTGTTGTTTTGGTCGGCCCAGTGTCGACAACCACCTGGCAAGGAACATCATTCAGGCTCCTCTCCACCTGTATTGCATCTCAATCCTCTTTCACCGACCATAGCTCTAAGAAAATTGGAGGCTTCCCTCCAGCTGTCACTGACCTTTGCCCTCTAAGATCGGTGTTTTCAAGGTTTCCGAATGTGCTGCATTCTCATCTATCTCTCCCTGCATCTTTTCTCGCTGCTTCTGCTGCTGTTATTGTGGGCAGAAGGCTGTAAGGTTCCCCGGCTTTCTACATGACCATCACTCTGACCATTTAGGTGGGGGGCCGTGAAACTCTGTAGTGTGGACCCTGTAAGCAATGCCCTCCCAGAAATTTGCAACTCCTTCAGTGTCTTCTTCGTGCTGTTTTCGTCGCCTTCATTCAGCATCACTGCCCATACAAGATGTCGGGGTGTGGTCTCCTGTCTTATTTCCTCCACCTCCAGTGTTCAGGCCAGGGCATCCTGCATGGTGTAGGGTGCAGCCAGATGTACAGCATGCTGCACCTATGTGTCTGCGATGGCATCTATGAAGAATCTGACTGCAATTATGTCACATGCCTCCTCGGGGCACTCTTCCAGAGATAGGCGTGAGAGCCGCACAGTGTCTTGCCATATCTCCTGCAGTTGCTCCCCTGGTCGCTGGGTTCGACTTCTCAGTGGGAGATGGTAGGCATGTTGAAGATATCGGTCGCCGAAACGTCGTTCCAAGGTCAACACCCGTGTGGGGTACTCCAGGTGATGTCGCTCTGGCAGAGATTGTATAATTCTGATTTTGGGGGTTCTCAGCATATCCATGAGGTATTAAGCCCACTGCTCGGCTGGCCATCCATTCAGGGTGGTCACTATTTCTAAATGTTGTTGGTACTCCCACCATGAAATCTGGCCATAATAAGGGGCGGGATTTATTGAGACCCCCTTCCTCACTCCTGTCTGCACGACACAAATGCTGTAAAGCTGCTTACTATTTTCCACTGTCAACGGGTTGGTGACGACTTCTACTGCTTCTCTACATTTATCGGCTACAGATGTGATGGTATTGGAACTCCATTGCTGAAGAATTTTTTGCAATTGCTTCTCTACTGCACTGATATTCTGTTTAATTTCATCCTCGACACAGCGCATACCTGCATATACACCGTCCACTATTTCAACGGTCGCCATCCTTTCATTAGCACTGTCCACTTTTGCATTTACACTGTCAACTTAATTTTCCATACAGTCAATTTTCGTATTCACTAACTCACTAATGCCCTTTGTTTTCCTGTCTACATATACACTTACAGTGTCTATTTTCCTGTCTACATTTTAATTTACACTATTTACAGTTTCTGTTACATAAAATATTTGGGTATTTACAGTCTCAATCACATTCTCTTTTAAAGTGATAATTTTTTTTATCAATGCTATTATAAATTGTGCTCAGTTGGCTACCTAGTCCATCAATTAATGCTGACAGTGCTTCCAGTTATACATACATTTTTCTAGTTAACAATCACTGCAATAGTTGTACAAATGAGTCCTAACTTTCCCAGTTTACAGCAGTCATAATTAGTTATTATTTTAATATCACTAAACTTTATCTTAATACCTAACTTTATTTACAATTTATCTCTATATCTAAATAGTATAAAACAAAGTCGCTTATCCGCGTCTGTCTGTGTATTCACTTTGTACGTCTAAACTACCTGATGGAATATGATGCAATTTTCAACATCACATAGAAAATTTCTTGAGGAAGGTTCTGGTGCATAATGCATTTATATTACATTTAAGGATAGTAGAGAAATATAGAACCGTTTGTAATCAAGTCGTAAAAACCGCTTTTAGCGCGCTTACGTGGCTTGCGCTGACTAAACCATAAGANATAGAACCGTTTGTAATCAAGTCGTAAAAACCGCTTTTAGCGCGCTTACGCGGCTTGCGCTGACTAAACCATAAGATATACATCAAATTAATGTACTACAGATTCGTAGCTCTCAAAAAGGTCTACAGAAAAAGTCCGCGATAGCATATGTTTATTTCTTTTAGGATGACCTACAGAAACCATTTTTGCCTTTCAAAGTATCGCTGTAAAAACAAAATTGTTACGTGGTGAAGCCGGGCCGGTTCGCTAGTACTTAATAATTGCTTCCATCCCACTTCCGACACCAGTTTTACAAGATGCCTGAGGGGAGTATCTGAGTTTGTGAGGTATGGAGGTCCTAAATAAATCTTAAAAGCTAAATTTTATTTCTAATTTATTCACAAAGCTATTCATTACAGCAGTAATCAGTAGATCTCCACTATTAATCTTTATTATTTCTCAGTGAGCACAATATTTAATGCTAATTTTAACTCTAATTAACATTCCTCTTAATATAACTGGTTGGGTATAGTCAATTAACCCATATTCATCATTAACACACTTTCAGTTCTATGCACTTCAAGTCATGCTGAGAGGAACGAGGGCAGCAAATCACAAGAAAATAAAATATATAAACAAGAAAATTCAGTCAGCTGAAGGTCAGGAACACAAGCTTCAAAAGATTCATCGTGGAGCCACATGCGNATAGAACCGTTTGTAATCAAGTCGTAAAAACCGCTTTTAGCGCGCTTACGTGGCTTGCGCTGACTAAACCATAAGAGATACATCAAATTAATGTACTACAGATTCGTAGCTCTCAAAAAGGTCTACAGAAAAAGTCCGCGATAGCATATGTTTATTTCTTTTAGGATGACCTACAGAAACCATTTTTGCCTTTCAAAGTATCGCTGTAAAAAACTAAATTGTTACGTGGTGAAGCCGGGCCGGTTCGCTAGTACTTAATAATTGCTTCCATCCCACTTCCGACACCAGTTTTACAAGATGCCTGAGGGGAGTATCTGAGTTTGTGAGGTATGGAGGTCCTAATTAAATCTTAAAAGCTAAATTTGATTTCTAATTTATTCACAAAGCTATTCATTACAGCAGTAATCAGTAGATCTCCACTATTAATCTTTATTATTTCTCAGTGATCACAATATTTAATGCTAATTTTAACTCTAATTAACATTCCTCTTAATATAACTGGTTGGGTATAGTCAATTAACCCATATTCATCATTAACACACTTTCAGTTCTATGCACTTCAAGTCATGCTGAGAGGAACGAGGGCAGCAAATCACAAGAAAATAAAAAATATAAACAAGAAAATTCAGTCAGCTGAAGGTCAGGAACACAAGCTTCAAAAGATTCATCGTGGAGCCACATGCGNAATATAAACAAGAAAATTCAGTCAGCTGAAGGTCAGGAACACAAGCTTCAAAAGATTCATCGTGGAGCCACATGCGGTGGCAGGCCTGTGTAAGTTGATATTTGTGTTTGCCGCCTGCTCTTGGGTTACGTGCGTGATCTTCTCACATTTCCGCTTTTGCAAGCAATGTAAAGCTGCATGCGCATAACAATACAATCGGAAAGTTTTAGGTGATTTAGGTACACAACACTAAAGGCTCAATATTTCTGGTTGATAAAAATTTCAGTAATCAGGAGAATTTAATTCTTTAATAATACACTGATTTATTAAATGTTTATAAGCATAGAATTAAATTCTGATTTTGTAGTATTGAGCAAAATATTTTATGAGTATTTCAAAATAATAATTTCTAAAATCAAACTTTTTGTAAATTTTTTAATAAAAAAATTTTTTCAACAAAATTTTATTGATTTAAACAAAAGTATTTAATTCAATAATGTTTAAATTCATAATACTAAAGATCGAATATTTAATTGAGATTCTTCTTATTGCAAATTCAATGTTACCAATAACTTAAAAAAATTCTAATAATATTATTTTTTCTGTTTTTTAAATAAAATTATAAATTTTATAAATGCATAATAACACAGCACTTATATTTAAGAAAGTTTTACTTTTCATATACATCATTATAACCTTCAGACAAACATGACTCAATAATTCAGTCGGCTAGGATACATGTCTACCAACCCAATCTTTGGCAGTTTGAGGCAAACAACACTTCGATCTTAAATATCTTGGTGCCACAGCAGAGAAAATTTTAAACAAAGATGGAAGGTGGCTCGACTAAGTCGACATCAGCGGGCCACTCTACCAATCGGCATCAGAAACAAGATCGCTGCCCAATTCAAATTACAACAAGAAACACACATTGTTGTGGCCACAAGTGGTGCACACTTGCAGACATCAGTTGAACGAAATAGAAAACAAATATAGAGGACAAAGATAAAATCCAAGATGGTTGCCACCCAACCACAATTACAGGCAGTTAGAAGCGCACATGTGGGTCAGTGACCCAGCCGAGATAATCCCTGTGTTATTCACCAGGAACCATGTCCCAGAGTAGCCATAATCACACTACTCACCCCACAAATGGATGGTCGGCTCATGATGGAAGAGGTCGACTACCACTCTAGAATATTTATGAATCGTGTGCCAGGTACAGAGGGATCTGTCACGATGCCCGATGGTAAACAGATCACAATATGAACATGCAAAACTAGTGGAGGCAGCAAAGAAATATTCTTGTGTTATGATATTTCATGGGGGAGGGTAGGATGCGACCACGTTATTTTGGCAATAAAATGTTACCGAAGCCCATTCTGCGTGGGGGAGAGTTGTAGAATTATTCTTACCCAAGACAAGAAAAAGCTCAGCATGGCTGATTGTCGGAGGGGTAGTTGTTTGCGATATTACACAACCCCGGGTGTGTCAGTCATGGATGACTAGGCTGCAGGAAAATCGATTTACACATTTAGCAATTCTCCCACGAGAAGCAATTTCAAGTAGCGATTTCAACTGCAGTTTCCAAAATGTTATTCTCCTCTTCAAATAAATGCTGTGTCCTCTTCAAATATTTTAAATGTTTAACTCGACGTCTACTCAATAAACTATAAACGCTATTAAAAGGCGACCATGGTAATCAATATCTGGTTAAATCCACATTCCGTACAACCAAGTTTCCGCACAATATAACTGTCATTCTATATAACCTGACAAAAAATATAACTCGGGTTATGTAACAATATTAGGGTGGTCCTTATTTTTATACTTAAAAAAAACTACCGCGGCACACTGTGATGTGATTCTCGACCCTAAAATATGAAATAGTTTTTTTTATTTAATTTTTGGAAAGGTTTAAAAAGTAGCTACCATCAGTCTAAGTTAAAAAAAAAACTATTGTATAGCCACTTCAACTATGAGTCCGGCTTATTGACTCCAGCATGTATATAAGCTTATCTTAAAGTGAAATAGCATGCAGAGAGACTCTATTTAGTCAATCCCCTCCCCTACTCCTTTCCTGTGCCAACGCGTCGAGCTTGAACCCCGCCCCGCACTTCAGTTGGAATTCAACCATAAGCGAGAGCGCATTTTTTCCTCAAACTGCACGTACTTGTTTCGACTTGTCATGGCGTCCACAAGTAGTGGTGTGAGTTTACTAATTAAAAATAAAACGAACATTTGGCTTATAGGCCAGTCACTACCAAATCTGAATCAGTCAAAGTTGCCTTCAATTGGTGAAGTATTACGTAAATTTTTTTTACTACAAAAGCGAAGAAAAGAAATCCATTCGTGATTCTGCGACTGTGGCTGCATGTGAAGTGATAAAATTGTGGGAAAAAGCTGGTATACCAACGAGATTAACATGTGATCAGTAAAATAGAACAACACTTCAAAGAGTGGCAGAATCTGAAAAAAATATAGAGAACAAGGAAAAACGTTCGGAAGCATTAAAAAAGAAAGAACAATATTGGCAACAAAATTAAAAATATTTGTTTGATATTGCTCACTCTGAAGCTTTAAGTATTATGTCTATAAAAGACGATAAGCAGTTTTTATTAGCATAACGACAAAAAGGTCGCTGGGGTTTAATTGGTTCAGTAGATAAGAAAAGGTTAAGAAAAAGTGAGGAATCGAAACAGTAAGCAGAACGTCTTCAAAAATTACGTGAATGTGAAAACAGAAGTATCTCGGCTTTGACAGAAAAGTGTTTACTTTATTCTTCTACCACCAGCGAAGAAACAGCTGTATCTGATTTCGAAGTCTTACCAGAATCTTCAACAGAGCCACTACCACAAAAGTGAGCTCGAAAAGACATAATTAATAGCCACTTAGCTGCTAGCCTTGACGTCTCTAAATTAAGTTACAGAAAAGCAGCTGCGGTCGTAGCATCTACTTTGAAAAGTGCAGGATGTGACCTTTTAGAGTTTAATGTTAATAGATCTTCTATTCGTCAACAATGTTTCAAAAATCGAAAAGCAATAGCAGAGTCTCTCAAAAGCGAGTTCAAACCTGATTTGCCATTAACAATTAATTGGAAGGNAAAAATCGAAAAGCAATAGCAGAGTCTCTCAAAAGCGAGTTCAAACCTGATTTGCCATTAACAATTAATTGGAAGGGCAAGTTAATTGAAGATGATATTGAACATGAATCTGTAGATCGTCTGCCAATTTTGGTATCAGGACATGGGGTCGATCAGCTTCTAGCGGTTCCAAAATTAGAACGTGGAACAGGCGAAGCATGTGCGTCAGCTGTCTTTGAAAAAATTAATTCATGGGGCTTGAGCAATAAAGTAATATGTTTATGTTTTGACACTACAGCTGTAAACACCGGTTTAAGAAATGGAGCTTGTGTTCTTCTGGAACAAAAAATGGAGAAAGATATGCTTTGGCTTGCTTGTCGACACCATATAATGGAAATTATGTTAGAAGCTGTAGTGTGTCTACCCCTCGGACCGTCTAGTGCTCCTGATATTCAATTATTTAAAAGGTTTAAGAACAACTGGAATGAAATTGACCAAAGCGATTGTAAAACAACAATTTCCGATACCAAGTCCTAAAACATCGTAAAAATTGTTGCAACAGACATGATTTCATTCGCTCAGAATCAATTTAAATTATATCAACCTCGAAATGACTACAAACAGTTATTGCATCTCACGATTATTTACTTAGGAGNCAGAATCAATTTAAATTATATCAACCTCGAAATGACTACAAACAGTTATTGCATCTCACGATTATTTACTTAGGAGTTCCTGAAAAAGGCATTTTATTTAGGAGGCTGCTGGTCTTCACCGTGCTAGATGGATGGCGAAAGATATGTAATGCTAGAAGATTTTCCTATTTAAACATCAGTTTAAACTGACGAAAAAGTAAGAGACAGCCGTGAAAAATATTTGTATTTTCACAGTCAAGATATACATAAAATACTGGTTTCAAGCCCCTGCCGGATGGTCAGCACCAAGACGCGACTTACAATTATTGAAAGACCTTACATCTTTTCAAAGTATAAGCCAAACGATGGTCAATGTTGCCATAACAAAAGTACTGTGTCATTTATGGTACTTGTTGGAAGAGCTGGTGTCTTTTGCTTTTTTCGACGACGGACTATCAGTTCAGGATAAGAAAAAAAGGTAGACACACTAAAAATCGAAGGTGTAGGTAGACTGTACAGATTGTCCAAAAAGAAAAAAAGCATTGATGTCAAACACATCACCGAAAGAAACCATCGAAGATTTTGTGACTTGCAACTCCTTACGATTTTTCCAGATACTAAGCATCTCATCAAAGTTTTTGAATAAAGATGTTGAAACTTGGGAGGATGACGTCGATTTTGAGGCTGCGAAGAAAATCATTCATTCCATAGGGGTAGTAAATGATATTGCCGAGCGTGCTGTTGCTTTAATGGAGGCCAGATGACAACAGATGAAAAGAAAAAGCAATATTTGTTTTTGTTGGTAAAAGAGTATAGGAAGGAATACCCTGACACAAAAAAAATCAAAACCTTGTATCCTGATTATAAATTATTTTAATATAAAGAGGCATCTTAATTTGTAATCTCAACAATAATTTTTCATGCTAAAGGTTTTATATTAATAAATACAAATGAGTTATTAATACAGTGTTTATAATATTTTTTTAAATTCAAACCCAGGCTACGACACCTAAATATTGTAAAAAAATTGTGAAAAAATTACTAAAATAGTTTCTTAGGGTAGAAAATCAAATGAGATAGTGCCCCGTCAAAAATATAAAAAAAATTGTTTTACCCACATAAGGACCACCCTAATATATATAATACACTACAAAGTTAAGGTGCCACTTTGCCAGCTTTTACTACAAAGGTTCAAATTAATGTGTGACGGTTTAAGAATATTAGAGCGATGCTGGCCCACAACCCCTCCCCCCGCCAACTGTAACCAGTATAGGGGCTTAGAGAGACAC
>NQII01000126.1:1305462-1361707 GCA_002778355.1 Clitarchus hookeri | reverse complement strand
GGGCGCGATAACGAAGTGTGAAGCGCGTCAGCCATGAAGAAACACCGGGCGGAGAGATAACGCGGCCGCCCGCCAGATACGCCTATACTGGGCCGAAAAATAAATGGACGAGAAGATGAGTGGACGTAGAATAGACAGTAAGCGAGAGCGAAGTGCACCAACCAAGCAACAAGGCTGGGAATCCGCAGTCGGGAGCCGAGAACGGGTCTGCAACGCAGCAGTCCAGTGATGTCATCGCCGAGAGAGAAGGCCAGGCGGCCCTCACCCCCTCACTACCACGGATGCCGAGGCACATCCAGGTTCCAGTGCAAGGTGTAAGGAGACATCACCTCGCAGCCAGACCCAGACTCTTTGGGGTAGGTGTACCCATGTCACCCCGCTGAGAAAACTAGGTCAGGTTATACGACCTGCCAACCAACCTAGTGTGACAAGAACTGTTTACAGTTTTACCAGGGAAGTTAGGCCTTCAGCCAAAAGACTTATAGACTCAACACTCAAGTGTGCCTGAGTGTACTTTTATTCAAGTTCCAAGGTACCCACTATATGCATTCCGCAGGGAACCGAAGTAAAATGTGTTTCTTAAGTTGTTTACCGAGAGAGAGTTTATGTTTACGTTGCCCTAACGGCCACGCCGCGGGCAACAGCCGAGAGACTGTAAAGAGGTTATATGCTTTGTTCTTTCACAGCCTGTTAAGCCATCGTAACAGTAACACAATACCATATGTAAATTAGGATATATTAAGTGTGTGTCAGCTTTGTAAAAAAAAACTGGCCGAGTGCCAGCCAGTAGTGTGAACCCTTGAACACAGTTACCAGCCTAGATTTAAGAGTGTTTATTCTTTGACGACCTGTGTAGTCGTACTTAACGTAAACTTAATTCCTGTCACCAAAACGTAACATGTAACGCTGGCAGCCAGCGGAGCAAATACACAGGCTTATGCCAACTGTTGTTTGCAAATATCAAAAAGTTTTCCATCTTATCAGCAAACAGAAGTGCAGAAGAATTAATTTGATAGAAGTGTAATGATCCAAATGGATCACCGTAGGTCATTTTGTAAAGTTTAACCCTATAAAGGTGTGTGTAACCATTTAATTGGTGTGTACTGTACTGAGTCCGATATGTGGTACTAGAGGTGTTTAGATAGTTCAGAATTGTATCGCCCTAGGTATTTTGCGAGTTCAAATAGATAGCCAGGAGTTACACTGTGCTGCAACATGTAGTCGACGACACAAAGAAAACCCCAGGTAAAAAGGCCCGTCAGCTTTTTGTGAATAAACATCTTGGTGTTTTGTAACCCATAGACCCGGAGTGTTAAGCCCTTTTTACAAGTAGGGGCACGCCTGTTAACCAGAGGGACGCGGTTCCTTGAGTAATGGCCAGATAAGATGACCGCGAAGGGAGAAAGTCAGAGGGGAAGAAACAGCTGCCGCAGTTCACGAGGGAGGCAGCCCCGCAAGAGAGACACGTGGCGTTAGCCAGCGCCATATGAGATGAGCAGAGCCCAGAGAGAGTTACTCCCCAGAAGCAAAACTATGCAGAAACCCGAAATTTTTGGTATGGAATGTGCCAGCACCGAAGAGATGAGGGGGGAATTAACGTGTGACAGTTTAAGAATATTAGAGCGACNTTTGGTATGGAATGTGCCAGCACCGAAGAGATGAGGGGGGAATTAACGTGTGACAGTTTAAGAATATTAGAGCGACACTGGCCCACAACCCCTCCCCCGCCAGTGTAACCAGTATAAGGGCCTAGAGAGACACATGGCAGCCACTGTACCCGCAGAAGAAGGTCATGCAGAGGCCAACATGCGCTGCCAAGCCAGGCATGTGTCGCAGATGCATAGACATGACACCCCCACCACCATTCACCCACCCACCTCCCTGCGCCTCTAGCAGGTCCATGAGATTTGTTGAGCGCCGAGGTTTCATGATATAGAAAATAATCATGCACAGTTAGCCTAAATTCAGAAAAACACGCACCACTGAAGAAATAGCTGACGAGCTGGATAATGGTGCCGAGAACACACCCCTCCCCCCTTAGCTAAACACAGGAAATGTGGAAACGCACCGAGAATAGCTGACAGAGCAAGCTAAGAGCAAAGTGTCACCCCCCAACCATCAGGAACCAGGGCACGTGTTTTGAAAGGCATTGTTCTGCATTCCACCACCTCACCCCCTCCCCCGATAATAGAGACACGTGCCGACACTTAATGGGGATACTGGCAAGCATAAAAACCCCTTTATGAGAGAAGTGGGAGCAGTTGATTATCACCTCCCAGAGTAGTCGGACAGTTGAAGATCGCCGAGCAGAGAGTTAGGTCAGGGGTTCGGACCCCTGGCCATGTCAGTAGAACATCACCACAGTGAGACGGCAGCAACTGCGGCCTTGCCAAGGCCGCCCATCGCCGGAGCTCACCCACCACAGCTGACATCATACCAGCAAGAGTTAAGTATACAGTACGCCATCCAGAGAAGCCCCCCTCCATCACGAAGTCGTCAGCAGTTAATCCCAATAGTCAAATAGCCAAATTAGAGTACCACACCTCTCAAGTGCTGATGTATTTTACTTGTGCTAACTCCAGACAATATATTCGACCTTCAAAATGAAACAGCAACCGACTACAATATTGCAAACCCCTTAACCTTCAGGCATCATATGGTCTGTGCCTGGGGGCATTAACAACGACACTATAAGCCACACTGTCTTCCACAGTGGCNACCTTCAGGCATCATATGGTCTGTGCCTGGGGGCATTAACAACGACACTATAAGCCACACTGTCTTCCACAGTGGCGGTATAGCGTCAAACTTAACAAACTCAACTGCAATTGATGATGGTAACTGTGATGTCACTAGATATTCAAGACAACATACGTCACACATATCCGCCATGTATCTTTNGCAATTGATGATGGTAACTGTGATGTCACTAGATATTCAAGACAACATACGTCACACATATCCGCCATGTATCTTTTAGTGAAAATTCAAATATTCTTAAAACCGCTTGGAGGTATAATAACGAACTAATTTTATCCCCTTTCACAAACAAAAGTATTAAACTAATCAAACTATGTAGAATTCATCAATATATGTTGTTATAGGCTGTTCACAGTTTTCTGAGTATTTTTGAAAGCCCTTCTAATGATCTACTTCCATGCACATTGTGTAAACTTCCACCATATGAAAAATTAAAATTGCCAAGTGCCTGTTCGCTTTATTCATGTGTGGGTCAAATTTAAATGTGAAATTATTATTAAAATGTTGTTACTTTACAAATTTGTTAAATCATAAAAAAAAAANTGTGGGTCAAATTTAAATGTGAAATTATTATTAAAATGTTGTTACTTTACAAATTTGTTAAATCATAAAAAAAAAATATTAAAAATTTATAATTTTAGCTTTTAAAAAGGTTTAAGTTAACTTTTAATTTTATACTAAGCCAAAAATCATTTCAAAAATTAATTTTAGCCAAAAATAAAATTTTTTANTTAAGTTAACTTTTAATTTTATACTAAGCCAAAAATCATTTCAAAAATTAATTTTAGCCAAAAATAAAATTTTTTACAAAAAAATTTATAATAATGTAAATAATATCCCACTGAGTCCTCAAATCAAAGCGGAACGGGCCTATTAATCCTCAGAAAAGTAAAAGCAGATTCGAGGCGTCGCATCGAGCCAATTCCAGCAGATCGGGATGGATCAGCGGACGTGGACCCCTCCCCGAATTACCATCCTACACCTTCCACATTCTCACCCCCTACCTTCACCTCTTCATCCTTTACCTTTTTCACCTCACCGCAACCCTACAAAATAATAAAATATCGAGAAAAATCANTACCTTCACCTCTTCATCCTTTACCTTTTTCACCTCACCGCAACCCTACAAAATAATAAAATATCGAGAAAAATCATTCTGAAATTCGAGAAACGTATATTGTTAACTTCACACTCCTCCCATCTAAAGAAAACAACACCCCTCACCTCAATTACATAAAAAAAAATTAGGAAAAAAAATTGACTTACAACCTACCTTATCAAAAAATTAATTGACGATCACATTATGTTACTGACTACGACCCCCATGTTAGAAGTTAACGACCTTAACCATGACCCCAATGAGATTGACGCCATGTTCATAAACTTGAATGACATTGAACCAAAAAAAAAAAATTCCCAAGAAATACAAAACAAAAGTTTGAACTAATTAATAATATTCAAAATGCCGAAAGTTTTGTAAATATCATTTAAAGACTTACAAGCCGGAAGTCCGGGGCTCGATGGCAGTTGGAGCGATCAGCGAAGAAGTTCCCGAAACTAAGTCCAGCATACTGACACTCCACAACGAACTCCTCCAATTTTTATTTCCTTATTACTCTTATTCGCTTGATCCCTTCCACCTTACCCCACCAAGACGATCACTCTCTCTAAAAAAATTAGCTTCTACTTCATTGAGTATTTTTTCTGTTACCCCTCCCCACACCTCTATAGACCAATCAATTAAACACCGTCGCTTAATTACTCACCACTATTNTACCTTCACCTCTTCATCCTTTACCTTTTTCACCTCACCGCAACCCTACAAAATAATAAAATATCGAGAAAAATCACTCTGAAATTCGAGAAACGTATATTGTTAACTTCACACTCCTCCCATCTAAAGAAAACAACACCCCTCACCTCAATTACATAATAAAAAATTAGGAAAAAAAATTGACTTACAACCTACCTTATCAAAAAATTAATTGACGATCACATTATGTTACTGACTACGACCCCCATGTTAAAAGTTAACGACCTTAACCATGACCCCAATGAGATTGACGCCATGTTCATAAACTTGAATGACATTGAACCAAAAAAAAAAATTCCCAAGAAATACAAAACAAAAGTTTGAACTAATTAATAATATTCAAAATGCCGAANATTCCCAAGAAATACAAAACAAAAGTTTGAACTAATTAATAATATTCAAAATGCCGAAAGTTTTGTAAATATCATTTAAAGACTTACAAGCCGGAAGTCCGGGGCTCGATGGCAGTTGGAGCGATCAGCGAAGAAGTTCCCGAAACTAAGTTCAGCAGACTGACACTCCACAACGAACTCCTCCAATTTTTATTTCCTTATTACTCTTATTCGCTTGACCCCCTCCACCTTACCCCGCCAAGACGATCACTCTCTCTAAAAAAATTAGCTTCTACTTCATTGAGTATTTTTTTCTGTTACCCCTCCCCACACCTCTATAGACCAATCAATTAAACACCGTCGCTTAATTACTCACCACTATTGNTTTTTTCTGTTACCCCTCCCCACACCTCTATAGACCAATCAATTAAACACCGTCGCTTAATTACTCACCACTATTGCTCTTGTTCTCATTATTGTCTGCCAGAGTGCACTCGTGTGGGTAAAGTAGTTAATGTGAATATTTATGTAAATCACCTCAGTTTCTTATGCGATACGAGAGGTGACAGACCACGCTAGGTTTGCTGGCGTTTTCAGCATTCAGTCTGATAAGTTATTTTATGTTCATCTCTTGCACACAATTCTGCAGGGTTTTATCAAACATTACCATATTATTACACAAGCATTTCCACATCTAAGNATCAAACATTACCATATTATTACACAAGCATTTCCACATCTAAGTAAAAACACTGCCAAAAATTTCGAATACGAATTCGAACAAGTGATCTATTAGACTGTAGATATAAAGATGATGTGCTTGTTTAAAAGCATGCTTATGGCAACCATACCGATTGCCCACGTTTTCATCGATGCTGCTCGTAAACAGATTGTGTAAAACGCTTGAGACTTGTAATGTACAAATGCAGCTAGAGTTATAAAAACTCTTATATTTCATGAACTTCTAAAACATAAACAACTCGATCAACCCCTGTCCTTCGCAATCCTCACCAATCCTCTGCAGTTTTCTTCAATCCTCCTTCACTGCCCTCTGCAATCCTCCGTAATCCTCTTTACCAATTCTCAGCAATCGTTCTAAGTCATCCTCAGCAATCCTCCTCCTCAATCCTTAGCAATCTTGGGCAATCTTCCTCTGCAATCCACAGTAATCCTATGAAATCCTCAGAAATCCTCTGAATTCTTTACAAATCCTCACCAATTATCAGCAATCCTCTGCAAACCTTTACAAATCTCCATAGTTCTTACCAACCCTCAGCAATCTCATGTAACCCTCCTCTGCAATCCTCTTTCTCTTCACCTATCCTCCACAATCCTCACCAATCCTTAGCAATCCTCAGTAATCCTCCTCACCAATCCTCAGCAATCCTCTTCAGCAATACTCTGCAATGTTCATCTATTCTCAGTAATCCTCAGTAATTTTCATCACCAAGCCGCAACAATACTTCTCCACAATCCTCCCCTGCAGTCCTCAGCAATCCTCAACAATCCTTCTATCAATCCCAATCCTTCGATCGATCATATTATCAATCCTTCGGTTTGCCATCTGTCCTCATCTATATGTATANTTCTATCAATCCCAATCCTTCGATCGATCATATTATCAATCCTTCGGTTTGCCATCTGTCCTCATCTATATGTATAGAAATTATATGCATTCGCCAACATACTCCAAATTTGTACATGTTGACTTAATTGATATTTTGTATATGCAGTCCACTATACATGTATTATTTGTAGTTAAAGTCTTAATTATTAATGTGCACATTTATCTTTACCTTAATAGTTGAATGCAGCATCACTTTAATATTATGAAAGACAAAAGATACAACACAAAAAATATAAAGCAAAACTACTTTATAAAAAATTTTAATTTTTACACATTACAATATCAGAAGAAAGCAGTTCATCAAACAATGCGATATCATTCTTATCCTTCATTTCACTAATGATGGAAGATATCTAATTAAAGTAGGAGAAATCCCCACCTTGTTGCAAAGCGATAAAATGTCTGAGTCTATCAACAAGTTTATTATAGACNTATTAAAGTAGGAGAAATCCCCACCTTGTTGCAAAGCGATAAAATGTCTGAGTCTATCAACAAGTTTATTATAGACTTGGGGAAAATGTAGTTAGTATTATCAGCATATTTTACCTTATTCGTGTCACTCGTTGCAGCAAATATGGTAGAGGGGTGTTTCAGAGCATTGAGAAATTCACCATTATCTTCAGCACCATCACTGTCTTAATGTTTATTTTCATCAATTCTATATTCATGGTCTTCACCTTCTGTTTTGTATTCCACATTAAATTTACTTTTCTTTGTAGCAGGAGTAGTATGGTCATCAGTATTTAGACCTGATGACCATTTTTGCAAGTGTATAATTCGTGCTTGTCGACTCTACTGCACGACACAGGTCACTCATTCTGTCTTTAGCATTAACTGTCTTATTAAAATTGCCTGTGGAATCAGTATTCATTGATGCAGCAAGAGGTATTGATGGCAACAATTGCTGGCTCTCAAAATACGAATCCTTGCTGTTTCTGATGTGGTTATTCAATGTAAAATCTTGCATAAACTGAACATTACCATTATTATAATGTTTCCTCATGAGAAAAAGCCTTTTCGTACAGGTGGTACTCTCATNTGCATAAACTGAACATTACCATTATTATAATGTTTCCTCATGAGAAAAAGCCTTTTCGTACAGGTGGTACTCTCATTTCGTTAAGCATTTTGATTGAAGACAAAATCTCGATCGCAGATTTGACACCAACAACATTCAGGCAGTGATGATGCNTTCGTTAAGCATTTTGATTGAAGACAAAATCTCGATCGCAGATTTGACACCAACAACATTCAGGCAGTGATGATGCAGGTTGCAGGTCTGTGATCGCTGAGGTCAAAGGCAGGCCTTCATATTCTCAGTTCATCTTTGTGGAATAACGAGAGAGTGCTTCCAAATCGATTTCACCTCATGTTGTCAGAAAGTAAACTACAATTTTTCTATATAAAAACGATTATTTCTATAGTAAAGAAACCTAGTGTGTGAATACAGAAGGCCTTCTGCAATAAATAGATTTAACATGTACAAATTAGGGGAGCATTCTGAGAAAACAGACGTCTGTTTTTACACCAGGATGAAAAGAAAATTGTAATACACTCATATACTTACATAACAATACAATATTTTTATATGCTAGTAGATATATGTTATAGACACACAACACAAGTACACCACACATCTAGAGGCTACTATGATGTCACTGATGCACAAAAGTATATATAGAATTATATACATTTCTAAATTTATTCTATACATTTTTGCATATTCCTGCTGATATTTCTATATTTATATATACATCTATATAAGTTCATAACTGATTGCATTTGCTTTGCTGAGGATTGCTAAGGATTGTGGAAGAGAATTGGTGAAAATTGATGAGGATTACAGAGGAGGATTGCAGAGGAGGATTGCAGAGGAGGATTTCAGAGGAGGATTGGGGAGGATTGCAGAGGATTGGTGAGGATTGCGAAGGATTATGATGGATCGAAGTATTGATGTCTGAGAAGATCACAAAAGATAAGACTGCGTATCACCCTAGCTGCCCTCGTATATTCCAAGTATCAAGTGTTTTACCCAAAGAGTTTGTGAAAAGCATCGACGAAAATATAAGCAGTCCAGCTGGAGTCAAGGATGGTACCACCAAAGATGAAATCGGGATGTTGGTCGCTAGCATGCAATTAAAGAAACACTTCATATTTATATATACACTCCAATAACTCGCTGGGCCAAACTGGTATACGAAATTTTAGGCAAAGTTTTTCTTTGGTGGGGAAATGTGTGTTTAATTTGGGCACATTTGGTAATTATCTACAGAATTTGATGTATGTAATGTACATAAAATAACTTCCCAGGCTGAATGCTGAAAATTCCAGCAAAGAGAGTGTGATCTGTCACCTCTCGCATCAGCTGAGTAACTGAGGCAATTTAAAACTTTCTTCTCATTAACTACTTTACCCATATGAGTGCACTCTGGCGGACGATGATGAGAACAAGATCGGTAGTTATAAGTGATTAAGCAAGGGTGTTTAATTGATCGGACTATAGTGGTAAAGTGAGGGGTAACCGAAAATAAACTCAATGAAGAACCAGCTAAATATATTAGAGAGGGGGATCGCCTTGGCTTGTAAGGAAGAGGAGAGCAAAATGAACGAGAGTAATCAGGGAATAAAAATTGAAGGGGTTTGTGGTGGAGTGGCAGTCTGCTGGTCATCGTGTCGGGAGCTTCGTCGCTGATCGTTGCAACTGCCATCGAGCCCCGGAACTGCTGCATGTTAGTTTTTTTAATGATATTTACAAAAATTATTGACATTTCTTAATGCTTAATTTTTTAAAAGAATTATAAACATTTTATTTGTTTTTTTTGGGGGGTTTTAAAAACATTCAAGATTATAGGAATTGAGTCAAGGTATTTGGGTAAAATATAAAGTCACCAACATTCAACATACGGGTCGTAGTCAGTTACATACAAATTAGGTTCGTCGATTATTATGAACCTACTAATTTTTGCATTTTTCCTAGATTTTTATTTTTAAGGTTAGTGGCATACAAAATGCGCTTGTATGGCAGTGAGTGTATGGAGGGGGTAAGGTGGGGATGGTGGTGACGTGGTAATGGGTAAATGGTGGTTGTAGGAGGTGTAGACGGGGGTGTAGGGCTGCTGTTCGGGGAGGAGGGTCCATGTCCGATGATCCACTCCGAACTGCTGGATCTGGCTCGGATACTCGAATACGCTTGTACTGCTCTAAGGATTAAGTGGCACATTCCGCTAAAAGCCTCGAATCTGCNGTACTGCTCTAAGGATTAAGTGGCACATTCCGCTAAAAGCCTCGAATCTGCTTTGCTCGTTTGAGGACTTGATAGGCATATTTTTTAAATTTTTCGGGAATTTTTTGGCGTAAAATTTGCTGTTTTGGTAAAATAATTAAATTCTAAAGCAATTTTTGGGGTGAAACAAGTGATTATGTTGATAAATCAGCGGAAAAGGTGGCCGCCGGCCAACCAGAATGACTGAGAATGATCAGCTGCGAGCTCCGACGTATGACACCTTTGTGCCAAAACGAAATTTATAATTCTACTCAGTAGGAAGGAACTTGCCTGCCAACTTCAAGAATCCAAGTTCAGGTCTTGGTTTCTCCAAAGAAAATTTTTTACTTGAAAACCATTTCCAACCTCTCTCTCCAAAACCCTAAAATAAAACAGTATGCTCTTAAAGTGACCGAGGGGAGGGGGGGATATATATTTGGTGTAGTTACTTTGTCAGCACACCGCACTGGTTAAGCAAAGACCTCCTCATCCTAGGGTTTTATTTTTGAATTTTTAATCTGTTGAAAAATAATTTTTGTTGTCACTCAATTTCGCTTACTCTTTCCTGAAATCACAAAAAAATAACTGTTTAAGTATTTCCCATTGATAACGTTATTCATATATATATTAATAATATTTGACGTAATATTAGCGTGGTCCCACAAACAGTTACCAATGAGAATCAATTAACCATTTTCCCTCCTTCAACCCCTTTTTCCACATGCTCTTTAGCAATTTTCAGCAATTACCAGACCGTTTAAGATACGTTGTTCATTTTTGTTATGTACCATACCTCTCCACCTTTTCACATGTTCCCTTGCATATGCTCACAATTTGACCAGTAGTGTACACGCTTGGTGTGAAACACGCCAATCTCGGACANCACATGTTCCCTTGCATATGCTCACAATTTGACCAGTAGTGTACACGCTTGGTGTGAAACACGCCAATCTCGGACATATGTCCCACTCCTCCACCCTTCACAATTTCTTATCACGTGTTCTCTAACCATTTCCACACCATCTGAGCAACAATGTTCATACTTGGTGTGGACCACGCCAATCTCGAAGGCTTAAAAAAAATATCCAGCCCCTCCCACTCTCTTCCTACCCTTTGACACGTACCTTGGCGATTACCTTAATTCCTCAACTTCCTGGCAAAATCCTCTAGCCCACAGAGTTCCGCGGGCCCATCCTGTTCTTTTGAAAATCTGCATGACAAATTTTTTTCTGTGTGGGTAAGGATCCACAATTACGTCACTGTAATACTTTTCTCTAATCTTTATTGGTGGAAGGTTTACCGGGTATGTTTCAAATGCTTCATATACATTTTAAAGGTAAAATGAGAATAATTGGTTACATATACATTTAATTTCCTTGGCAGTATTTTTACCTATGGCCCCCTAGTGATGTGAGACGGACGTCGAAATAGACGCTTTTGCCCGTAGTATTCTAGCAATGATTCATGATTTTGCTCAAAAATTNGATGTGAGACGGACGTCGAAATAGACGCTTTTGCCCGTAGTATTCTAGCAATGATTCATGATTTTGCTCAAAAATTCATGAGCAATGGATGTATTAGAATGTGACAGGGAGTTCCTATGAGTTCATTAATATTTATGTTTGCATTTAGGTTGTATACAATGCACGATGTGTACATGTGACAGATGTAGGTATTTCACAGATATGATTTACATTGTACATATAATGTAATATTTCGCACGGTGGAGAAAAATTGTTAGGTTGCAACGCGAAGTGCTACGCTGTTACCACAAAAATGCATTATAATAAGCATTAATATAACAGTGCAAACGAATGGGATCATCATACTTAAAATCATTGTTACAATTTCACTACTTTTGAGTAACACTGTGGACAATGCAAATAGCGCATGGTGAAACAATCATGCGACAACGATGAAACATTGAAAACAGCGAGAGAAGGGGTTTTTTTCTTGTTGTGAAATGTTTAACAAGAATGTCGTAACTGCTAGTCAGTAGATAGGTTTGGTACGTCCAAGGGCAAGGGCTGGTGGCTGTGACACCATGGTGCCATATGCCATCTTGGATGACGTAACGAATTTCCCGTTTTCCCCTCAAAATTTCCCGTTTTTATTTATGAACAATCAAAATCCGTAAAATTTTCCTAATAATTCCAAAATTTCCTTCGCAATTTCTCTTTTTCCCTTAAAATTATCCATTTCCCCTCAAAAAAGTAGCGAACCCCCAATTTTCAAAAATGAGCCCCAAAGCCATTTTCATCCAATTCGGGGGCTCGCTTTTCACCCGCAGGTCATCATCCCCCTCATCAAAACCCTAACCAAGCTCACCTCAGCCCCTCCCCTCCCATGGACATAAAAAAATCCATGGTAAAAAATATGTATAAAAATTTATAATAATCTAAGAACATATTAGGTTACCTCACTCTCCTTCCACTTGATCCCAACACTATAATAAACACCCCCACCCTCAGCAACCACCACTCAATAACAAAAAAAATTACAAAAATCACAAAAATTTAAAAGAAATAAAAATTCGAGGATTATATAATGTTTATATTACTCTACCCCACCCACCATAAACTATATCTTTACCACTTACAAACAATCCCCCCTCCCAAACTTAAAAAATAAGAACAATTTAAAAAATCGAAAAAAATTAAAAAATCGAGGAAAAAATGACATTGATGACTCTGGCCACCTTGTTGGATGACAGTGACATTGACCTTAACCCCAAAAATCTTAAAAACAAAAATCGAATATGAAAAATTATTTTAATTAATAAATTTATAAAAATTGCAGATATTCTAAAAATCTAAATACATATGGCATTACCCTATCTGCACCCTAACTAACACCCTCACCACCCAACCCCAACCATTTTAAATAAAAAATGACAATAATGGAAAAAAAAAATTACTAACATATAATGTTAACCTAAGACTCCCCCTCTCAACATAAACAACCCCTTCTACTTATCGCCATCCGAGGTACAAAACTAAAAAATNATTGATGACTCTGGCCACCTTGTTGGATGACAGTGACATTGACCTTAACCCCAAAAATCTTAAAAACAAAAATCGAAAATGAAAAATTATTTTAATTAATAAATTTATAAAAATTGCAGATATTCTAAAAATCTAAATACATATGGCATTACCCTATCTACACCCTAACTAACACCCTCACCACCCAACCCCAACCATTTTAAATAAAAAATTACAATAATGGAAAAAAAAAATTACTAACATATAATGTTAACCTAAGACTCCCCCTCTCAACATAAACAACCCCTTCTACTTATCGCCATCCGAGGTACAAAACTAAAAAATTTTTTTTACAACAATTCTACAACTCGAAGAATATATCATGTTACCCCGCCAACCACCTGCCCAACCAAAACATCGCAACCAACAACCTCACTTCCAACATTATCACACAATTATAAAAAATTAAGAAAAATCACATAAATAGAAAAAAATTATATGTCAAGGAAAATAAAATATTAACCTTACTCTATCCTGCCCACCATAAACTACACCCCCTAACCCTAATATACCACCCCCACCAATCATACAAATCAAGAAAAATTACAAAAAAACGAAATATTATTCTAAAATTCGAGAAAAATTGCATTGAAAACTCCGACCACCATGATATTTCCCGGACTCTATCTTGTTCCCTAATTACTCATTTTCGCCCAGCCCCACATACTTGTTTCCCAATTACTCAACTTCATTCGACCCAGCCATCTTGGATGTCATCTGCTGTAGTTCTATCGTCATCCACTAGAGTGCAACACTAAGGCCGGCAATGTTGGTTATAGCTGTTAGAGAGTGCCACTGTCATCCGCCATCTTGAAGTAGTCCCCGCGACCTTCGTTTAAATGCCACATGCTTGAGACCCAACTGTCGATATCGCTCGGTCATTATGTTACTTCTCTCGTCAATTGCTAAAGTGCTCCACTGTTATCTGCCATGTTTGTAATGGCAGTTAAACTAAGCCTTATTAATCACTCCTTCTCGACTACCAATTTGTATATTATGTATTTCTGGTATGCCATACTTAGATTTAGTAATCTACTATTTACTCGGCTCCCTCGAAACACAATCTGGGATTCCAAGTTGCTTCTAAATTTAGCCACCAGGCCACCACCTTTCTTCCATGCTCTATTACTACACATCGATTTAGTAGCCTGCTCTCCATCCCATAATTTTGGATTAAATCACTTCCCCCACCTTAAATTATGCCATATGACCATGACATTTAACTAATTAATCTTCCATTTAGTTTGACATTTGTGTTATCTATAAAAATATCTGGAGATGTATAAAAGCAGGGCCAGTCATGTAGAAATTAGGTATGAACTCTCTTCAACATGTACTGAACTTAAGCAGGTCCGTTGAGCCTTGGCTCGACCATCGCCCTCCTTGCTCCAGTTCTAAGGGTCAAATTTCTACCACTTCAACAGTAGACTTCCAACTATTTTGGGTCCAACCTGCTGAGAATGTGTTACAATATTAATCTTCTCACATTTTTGTGCATTACATTTCAACATATAACTATGTTACCATACCATTGATGTAGGCATTAAGTGAAATGCTATTATAGCAAATATTTATGTACTTACGTTCAAATAATATATTTTGGCAAAAAAAATTCATTTATTTTTAATATCATGCTCACTTACAGTACCAACATATAGTGGCATATATAAAAACCAAACCCATAATATTTCCTACATCATGAAAGAAGACAAGGTACAACAACGCTAAAACGAGCAATTTTTTTATTCGTTGAAAGCATATATATATTTACGTGACTCAGTCTACAAACACAATAAAAACTGTATCAAAACAGTTTCCATACCAATAATGTAATATCTTTCCAACAACAGGCTCACTTTTCTCAAAATGGATATAATTTCTTTATACACAGTTCAAGAAAGTCTATACAAGCAAGCATCCAACCAGAACCCTTAGTCATTTACGCCTCTTCTTTATGACAATGTTTTTCTTTCAAGGCTTCTATGGCCTCTGGGATACTATAAATATTGCGCAGTTCTTGAGTCGCAGTCTTTAATGCTTGGCGACTGATTCATTCATCCAAAGGTTAAGGCTTTTCGTAGGTACAACGAAGCCAAACATTAATTTTATGGGAACTTCTTCAACTTCTTCTGTTATTTGATTTATTATCCTTTGCTTAATGTAGTCTAAATCCTACTAATATTATAAATGCGAAAGTCTTTGTGTGTATGTTTGTTACATACCCCTCAGATCCATAACGGCTGAACGGATTTTGACGAAACTTGGTATGTTGGGATTTTAGGTCCTGGAATAGGACATATGATTCTTTTTATACGGGTCCTGTGGAATAAAAACGAAATGTAATTCTGCAACTGCTGAGAATGTAACCTATCTCAGCTTCATAACGGCTGAACGGATTGTGATGAAATTTTAAATGTAGGTTCTTTAGATCCTGGAATAGGACATAGGATAGCTTTTATCCTGGAAAACTGCACGGTTCCTGTGGATTAACAAAAATACCTAATTCTGCAATGGCTGGGAACGTGACCGAAATATTTTTTTCCTCTGGTGTCAGAGTTTATCAGGCCGTCCAAGGATCTCTGAAATGGCTTGACGACTGCTATCAAGCGATAACAACCGGCACCGAAGATTTAACGTGACCTCCGAAGACCAGAAGCGCTCAGATGTTATTCCACTAATCGGTCACGCATCCAAATGTGTGCCACTGGAAACGTTGCTTGACTTTGGTGATCGATGAAGATCCCTCAGCAAAGCGCCAAAAGTAGTACCTAGGTACACTTAATTCTAAAGCTGCAACTTAATGAAACTCACATTTTGATTTTCATACATCGATGCTGGAAAGCGGAAATATGGCAANATTTAACGTGACCTCCGAAGACCAGAAGCGCTCAGATGTTATTCCACTAATCGGTCACGCATCCAAATGTGTGCCACTGGGAACGTTGCTTGACTTTGGTGATCGATGAAGATCCCTCAGCAAAGCGCCAAAAGTAGTACCTAGGTACACTTAATTCTAAAGCTGCAACTTAATGAAACTCACATTTTGATTTTCATACATCGATGCTGGAAAGCGGAAATATGGCAACTACGCAATAGTTGCACATATACGCTCCAAAAACAATACCCTACTTATTCGATATCGGGTAAAAAATATTTCTTTCCTTTTGGGTTGCCATAATCAGTTAAAATCCTAGGCCAACATAGAATAATTTTATAATTCTGTTTTCACATAAACAAAANGCAACTTAATGAAACTCACGTTTTGATTTTCATACATCGATGCTGGAAAGCGGAAATATGGCAACTACGCAATAGTTGCACATATACGCTCCAAAAACAATACCCTACTTCTTCGATATCGGGTAAAAAATATTTCCTTCCTTTTGGGTTTCCGTAATCAGTTAAAAACCTAGGCCAACATAGTATAATTTTATAATTATGTTTTCAAATAAATGAATTGTCTTTTCCCAATTTATTTATTAGTGTATCACTGTAAAACTCAATTGTACCCGGGCGAAGCTGGGCCGGTTCGCTAGTAATTCATATATTTGATTTGCTTACACGTGCTAAGATGAAATGTTTTTCACGGCTGCCACTTTCAAACTAAAATTCATAATTGGAACCCAGATCATAATTTAATTGCACGCAGGCACCATAACATTCAATGTCCCACCCACCATAACTCAAGTTTACCATGCAACTAAAAAGTTCTTACCTACCTATAACATAAAACCCATTCCATCGGCTATGTCAATCGACACCACATTTACTTACTACCCATATACACAATATAGCACAAGCATATACCAAACATTCAGTCCGCACAGCCCTTTCCAAAAAAATATACGCATATATTACCCATACCATATACTCTACCAATTGACGCCTTGCTAACTCACCACCCATACCACACACTATCACACAATCATTCTCTAATCATTCAGTCCGCACAGGTTTAACCAAAATTGTATACTTATTTTCCATATCATATGTCGTAGCGACACCAGACTAAATATATCCACCCCCTCCTCCTCCACCATAACTAAAGCATATCTCAACTATTAAGCCTACACAAGTCTTGCAAATTTTACACAGTGCCCATACCTTCTGCTCTATCAGAGTACACCAGACAAGTATACTATTCAACTTACCAACAAATAATTCTCAAAAATACAACAGCCATATCAAGAAAACATGCAGGCCTTGCCATACAAAGCCATTTTAAATAACACAACACAATCAACTTTTTCGCATAACGTCCACAATACCGACTGGCACCAGCCAAATAAACTGAGCACTCANATAACACAACACAATCAACTTTTTCGCATAACGTCCACAATACCGACTGGCACCAGCCAAATAAACTGAGCACTCAAACTAACCTCTATACGTCAAGCATGCCTTAGCAGTATATAATACATCGACACACATTCTGAGCACAGAATTTAACATACGCCACTAAAATGTTGACAAGTATTCTGAAAACAATACCACTCNTCGACACACATTCTGAGCACAGAATTTAACATACGCCACTAAAATTTTGACAAGTATTCTGAAAACAATACCACTCTACACACCAGCCAGACCATCAAACACAACCCAAATGTACCAAGCAACTATACAGTCCAGATAAACCCATAAGCAAAATTCTTAATTTATGCAAATATATAATTAACGACTGACACCAGGACACTCAACATACCATCTCATATAACCCAAGAAAAACTCAGTCGTACTAATAAACCATACCAACTAACTCACCATTCATACCATCCACCATAACTCAAGGGTACCAAGAAACCATTCAGGTCTGACCAACCCACAACACTATAATATGTACTACCCATACATTCTGCACTATCTTCCGAGACCAGAAAAATATACCAGTCATCATACCACCCAATAGTACTCAAAAATACAACAGTCATACCAAGCTAACATAGAGTCCATACCATTCAAAGTAATTTCAAACACGAAACAATCAGCTTTTTCCCATAACATCCACCATACTGATTGACACCAACCAAAAAACTGACCGCCCATGCCAGTCACTATAAGATAATCATACNATTGACACCAACCAAAAAACTGACCGCCCATGCCAGTCACTATAAGATAATCATACCATAACAGTATAGGACTCACCTAAACACAAATATTAAACATTGCAATTGATTTAAACAATNCACTATAATATGTACTACCCATACATTCTGCACTATCTTCCGAGACCAGAAAAATATACCAGTCATCATACCACCCCATAGTACTCAAAAATACAACAGTCATACCAAGCTAGNCAGTCATCATACCACCCCATAGTACTCAAAAATACAACAGTCATACCAAGCTAGCATAGAGTCCATACCATTCAAAGTAATTTCAAACACGAAACAATCAGCTTTTTCCCATAACATCCACCATACTGATTGACACCAACCAAAAAACTGACCGCCCATGCCAGTCACTATAAGATAATCATACCATAACAGTATAGGACTCACCTAAACACAAATATTAAACATTGCAATTGATTTAAACAATNTATAAGATAATCATACCATAACAGTATAGGACTCACCTAAACACAAATATTAAACATTGCAATTGATTTAAACAATAAATAATTATATATGTTTACTGGAAACCATAACAACCTTTATACCAACCATATGATCCATCATAACCCAAGAGTAACAAGCAACTATACAATTGAGACCCACGTATAAACTAACACCCATTGCTCTACCAATCGACACTATACATAATATACTCACCACCCTTACCACCCACTGTAACTCAAGCATGCTTCAACCATTTTGCACACACACAGACCTTACTTAAAATAAACCTATTATCCATACCCTGTGCTCTACCGACCGACACCAAAAAAATACAGTTTGCAACATATTCTCACATGTACCATATAGACCACGCCTACTAAAATTTCAAAAAAATTGTATCTCTAACATGTCTGTCNCACGCCTACTAAAATGTCAAAAAAATTGTATCTCTAACATGTCTGTCATAGCATCATTACAAGAAGACACATACAAAATATTCAAAACACAATACCGACCAAACAATACCAACCATATATCCAGATACCATTACAAATATTTCAACACCAACAAACCAGCAGATTATACTTGCCATGCATTTCATTAACCACACAGACAAAAAAAAGTGAGTATCATTCCTCCAGCATACCAAACATCAATATCAACCACCATAGCAACAAAAAAAAGTCAATTATACCACCGATCAATGCCGATAACTGCACCGACAAATCATACCAAGTATCATACATCCTGCACACAAAATAATAATATAGATAACCCCAGCAGTACTGAGTACCATACTTATCATAACTTTCACCATAACACTAGCTTACCAACACGTCATCTGAATATATTTGTCAACCAGAGCGACCAGCATACCAGATAACCATAGCAGCTATATCAACATGAACCAAGCATATAAACTTATGCCGAAAAAAACAATAGAATCCAAAGAAATGTATCATCTATTCCAACCCAAGCATACCTCAGTCATGCTATTATTGATAAACAACTATATCAATCACCGACCTTAAACATACTGATCACCCATAACAGTAACATATATTGACTAGTGTACCGAATGAAATTTCATCTAACCTCACTGGATAAACATATAAAGAAGACATAATATATGTAGAACCAACTAAATATTCCAATCACAAATTTCAACCAAGCTATCATAATCATACCATCAACTTAACCATCTACAACACCCATACAGACTTAGTTCTCAGATACGACACCAACCTATCATACTATCCAATCATACTAACCCACCATACCAGCCAAACACTCTGGCCCTCTCCCACTAACTAATGATTCCATTTGTCATTTTTATATATAAAAGTGCATCATTTTACAGTAAGGAATCTATCTTGTGCCCACAGAAGATCTTCGACACTAAATATTATTTCAATATAAAATATTAGGGAGCACTATGAGAATACCCACATACTCTTCGCCCAAGAAGGTAGCATGCAGATATAGTCTATATACGAGGTGTGTTAAAAAATAACGTTACTTGTTATTTTGTGACTTTGTCTCGATAAATATTTATGTATTTATAAATATCTATTTTGTCCCCTTCAAAGTAACCCCATCAGATATAATACACTTGTGCCAGCGCTTTTTGCCAATTCTCGAAGCACTTATGATAAGCGCATTTTGATATGGCATTGAAGTCTCCCAGGTCTTTATCGCCTCAATCGTGGCAAACCTCCGTACTTTCATGGGTCTCTTCAGTTTTGGGAACAGGAACAAGTCGCAGGGGGCCACGTCCTGTCAATACGGTGGCTGAGGCATGATTATGGTGTTGTTAATACAGATTCTTTGATCCATTGTTTGCGATAGCAAAAAATCGCTAAGCACACCAAAACACGTCGAACCTTTACATCTGTCACAAAGAAACTAACAATGCAAAATGGTAGATGTCAACATATGTTGGGGACATGTGTACCAACAAAACAATAAAAACAATCGATAATCGAATGTATGTAGCTCTGGAAATTTGCAGTCTCACCTTATTTTTTGAACACAGCTCGTATATAAGATAAGAATATATATAATTATTTGTGGAATAAATTTAAATAATTTTTAATTTCTATACTAGTATATACATATGTCTACAAGCATTTTAAAACAATATATTATTTCAATGAAATCTGCTGTATTAGCCTATCACAGAAGGCCTTCTGTGGGCACAAGCAAGATTCTTTACTGTAAATAGAACTGTTCTTATATAGACAAATGACAGTTGTTGTTTTAACACCGTGGGGTGAACATCGATATTGAAGCATTCTCACGTCATACCATGAAAATAAGTTGTGAATATGAATGCCTGTTTTTGACCTCAACCATAATGGAGCTGGATCCTGTATTATTGCCACCTAATTGTCGTCAGTGCGAATTATGCGAGAGTTTTTTCCTCCGATACGAAATGCTCAGCCACATGAGGTAACGATCTAGACAAATATTCCACTGCACACGTCNCCTCCGATACGAAATGCTCAGCCACATGAGGTAACGATCTAGACAAATATTCCACTGCACACGTCACAATTAGCACCTAATTCTCTGCAATGAGCACCACGCAGTTCGCAATCGCTCCTTAATCGACTCCGCACACTCCGCAATTAGTTCCGCAAGCCCACAATAAGGCGTCAGTCTTGTCAGGGGTCAGACATGTGAGGGCTCAGTCTTGCGAGGGGTCGGTCTCGCGAGGAGTCATCAGTGAGGTGTCTGTGGATTCAGCACTGTGGTGTCAGCAGTGTGGAGTCAGCACTGTGGAGTCAGACCTGTGGAGTCAGAACTGTGGAGTCACCACTGAGAAGTTAGCACTGTGGAACCAGCACTCTGGAGTCAGCACTGGGGAGTCAGCACTGTGGAGTCACTACTGAGGAGTCACCCATATGGAGTCAGCATTGTGCACTACTATTGAGGAGTCACCACTGAGGAGTCACCACTGCTGGTCTGGTGGTATGGCTGGTATGACTTGTTAATATGGCATTTCGACATGTCCCTTTTATATTGCTAGTTCTCTTCTAATGGCATAGACTGTGGGTAACGAGTGATGTTATCATTGGTTCATGAAGTCGAGGTTACACATGATAGAATATTTTATCGGAATATTTCGTAGGGATAGCTGCTTGGTTTGTTTCTTCACAGAGGTTATGTTATGACAGTGGATATTGGGTGATGGTTGAAATCTGTGGTGTTAATGTTAGATAATATTGTTTTAAATATGGGTGGTGGGAAAGCCGGTCATCATATTTAATTAAAGTTATATTGATATAAGCGATGACCCTCTAAATAGTAAATGGAGCATTGTNGAAAGCCGGTCATCATATTTAATTAAAGTTATATTGATATAAGCGATGACCCTCTAAATAGTAAATGGAGCATTGTATTAAGCTGCAGAAACTAATTAAATGATTTTAATTGGTCATGTTTTTCACAATGTGCTGAAGTATACCGAGATGGAAAAATGTATACCTGGCCAGATATAAAAATACCAGAACTCAAAACATCTGAGATTGGCCAGATCTGCCAAGGTCTGAATTAATCTCATATATGGCCAGGCCTGGCCAATCTTAGATTTGGGCAGATGACCAGATCTGAACCAGCCATATATCTGGCCAGATCTGCACCAGTCGCTTATCTGGCCAGATTTTAACCATTTTTATAAAGCCACAAAACGTATCTAAACCATGACGGCNATTTTAACCATTTTTATAAAGCCACAAAACGTATCTAAACCATGACGGCATATTTTATATAATTACACTTGTACAGAAAAAAAAAGACTGCTGCACACATATCACTAGAGTTATTTTGCTTTCAGAGATCACCACAATTGTGTTAAGATAATNGAAAGCCGGTCATCATATTTAATTAAAGTTATATTGATATAAGCGATGACCCTCTAAATAGTAAATGGAGCATTGTGTTAAGCTGCAGAAACTAATTAAATTATTTTAATTGGTCATGTTTTTCACAATGTGCTGAAGTATACCCAGATGGAAAAATGTATACCTGGCCAGATATAAAAATACCAGAACTCAAAACATCTGAGATTGGCCAGATCTGCCAAGGTCTGAATTAATCTCATATATGGCCAGGCCTGGCCAATCTTAGATTTGGGCAGATGACCAGATCTGAACCAGCCATATATCTGGCCAGATCTGCACCAGTCGCTTATCTGGCCAGACTTTAACCATTTTTATAAAGCCACAAAACGTATCTAAACCATGACGGCATATTTGATATAATTACACTTGTACAGAAAAAAAAGACTGCTGCACACATATCACTNACTTTAACCATTTTTATAAAGCCACAAAACGTATCTAAACCATGACGGCATATTTGATATAATTACACTTGTACAGAAAAAAAAGACTGCTGCACACATATCACTAGAGTTATTTTGCTTTCAGAGATCACCACAATTGTGTTAAGATAATANAAAAAAAAGACTGCTGCACACATATCACTAGAGTTATTTTGCTTTCAGAGATCACCACAATTGTGTTAAGATAATATGGCATAAATTGAAAAAGTCTTCTGAAAGGCCACCAAAACACTTACCCTTCTCCTAAGTTGGATATGATTAGCCACTGATTTTGCCTAGGTAAAATCCCTCTGGTTGTAAACTCTACACATTATAATAATCACTATGTTTATGTACAGCCTGCTTATTCCATGATTATGTAATCATACTTATTTCATACATTCTCTACATCCATTTGGCCTGTACATTATTTACACAGTATTGTGCAACACATAAACCCAAATAGTGCTGCAACACAGAACACTACTAATTCATTAAAATAAAATGATATGACATATGGAAGATCACAATGTTATTATTAAGACATCGACATTTTTCCGTAGGAAAAATTGAGAGCTACTTTAAAAATTAACCTAGTTATATTCACATTAAAGATAATAAGCAAAACTGTTGATGTGCATATTAAGTTTAACCCATCGCAGTGTAACATGCTTAACAAAACACTGTGTACCACAAAATTTACTTTGATTATTTTTCATTTTTCAGAAGTGCATCCCATAAATGGCAACATGAATAGTATTTTTGGTTTGTCACTACACACTATTATACCCCCTCCTCGCCCTTCTGTCTTTAAGAACTTCTGGAGGCGTGCGTGGAGCATGTGACATCATAATGGGGGGCTGTCTACACTTCATCATAAACGTGAAAAAAGGTTCGAGAGCAAANTGCGTGGAGCATGTGACATCATAATGGGGGGCTGTCTACACTTCATCATAAACGTGAAAAAAGGTTCGAGAGCAAAACTTTGAAGAAATATAATGGTTGGCCAGATAAGATGACCGCGAAGGTTGGGTTCTCGTTTTTCGAAAGAGAAGCAGGGNTTTGAAGAAATATAATGGTTGGCCAGATAAGATGACCGCGAAGGTTGGGTTCTCGTTTTTCGAAAGAGAAGCAGGGAGGGACGTATGTAGAATGGAACTCTGCGGTTAAACAACAGGATTTAATTCCCGTCATTTACTCCTGTTATTCATCATTGGTCGTGTTCCGAACCGCGAAAGGCACCCTCTTCGTTTCAGCTATCGTGAAGTTAGGATAAGTTTGGTTTTCTTAGATTTATTGCGATTAAGTGATTTTATTGACACAAAAAAAATATATTAGTTATACACCATAATTTTCATGNGTTTGGTTTTCTTAGATTTATTGCGATTAAGTGATTTTATTGACACAAAAAAAATATATTAGTTATACACCATAATTTTCATGACATTAATAGCCCTCGCCACTATCACATTTGGTACTATGTACTGTGAATTGTGTCACCCTAATGAAATTTGTAGTTATTAAGTGTTATTATTAATACTGAAAGATACCATTGTCTGGTACTTTCCCCAAGGTTTTCATAAAATACCATAATCTTAACAATTAAAGCTTACAAAAGTTATAAAATCAGCGGTTTAAGACAGTAAAACCAAAATTAAAAAAAGGTTTACTACACTTTGCTAACAGCTTTCCTTGAAATTCTTCGTCTACCCAGATAAATAAAACCGAAATATCATTTTCACTTTCACGCAAGTTTTTCACATCATTATCAATTATAACTACCGAGTTATCTAGTTAGCACTCAATTAAACAGTACACTTTTCACAACGCACAAATAAACGTAACAAACAAACAATTTTAAATAGCGCTGCGCCAATTTGCTTAATATGTACTGTTTTTGTTTCAAAACAGGCAGGCCAACCTCCAAAACTGCACGGACAAATATTTATATATTTTTAATTTCCCACTGTTATTAAATTAGTATCCAAATTGTCCACAGTACATGTTTTAATTTACAAGTAACTGTTTCATTGGAAGTCATATGTAATTATTAACTAAGTGTGAACTGAAATTTTGAATAAAATAATTTTAGTGTGTTGTTGATATTGGAATGCATTGGCAATTGTCTGTGCATGCTCTTCGTAGTAACAAACAAGCAAAACAAGCAACATGCGTTGCCGAAATGTATAAAACTTATAAAAGCATACAGCATTATCAAAACTATATCAACAAAATGCAAATAATGTATTTTACCACAGAACATCGGATTGTAGTTGTTGTTAACTATATTTTCGTTTGTATGGTTCAGATTTTGTAATCATATCTTTTCAAGTCATTTCAGCCAGTCAACAAAAGATAGTGCCAAAGTGACTTTGTCATTAATTTGGTTGGTTTCTTGTACATAACTCCAAACCATAGCAATGAATTTAATACTTATACTCTTAAAGTCAATTAAGAATTGGGTATTCTACACTCTGATCCATGTCCACATCTGGACCTCTCATAATCAGATGGTCAAGATGCAGCAAGATCTGGTCAAAAACAGCCAGATCTGACCCATTCATAACCAAATCTGGCCTATATATAACAAAATATGGTCAAGACAAAGCCAGATCTTGCTCAGACAAAGTCAGATCCAGCCCAGAGAAAAACATATATGTCCCAGACAATGCCAAATCTGGCCTTGACACAACCAGATCTGGTCCTAACACCGTTAGCCCCACACGAACCGCAGTTAACACTGCATGCACCGCAGTTTGCATCATAATTAGCACTGCACACATTGCAAACACCACACAAACCGCAATGAGCACATCGATTTTGCTGCTCTGCACCATATCTTTGTTGTTATTATAGACATAATAGTTTGATGAAATGTTTGGTTGGCAATGCTGAGTACTACAATATGATTATATGTCATTTGTTGTTATGGTCTCTGGGAATGTTTCCTTTGCTGTCTCTTGAAATTATCTGCTTATATGTTATGTCAGCATAACTAACTAGAATTATTGCTGTGACTCATCTGTACGGATAGGTTGCTTTCATGGCTGGTAAATTTTGATGGTGTGACTCCTAATGGTATTACTTGATTGTAGAGTTGGGTTTGCTTGTATGATATAACGGCATGATGGAATGTTCAATCAGTATTAAATGATAGTATATGTGGTTCGATGGCAAAATAATATACACTGATTTTAAATGTTTCTAACTGACTAATTTGATGATATACAAATAGTTTGAACGTATGGTAGGTTTATCTTTTATGTTTATATAGTACGGCCTGATCACATGTTCGGTTGGTTTGGTGGTAAGAAAAGAGATTAACTACGATTGTGTGGACAGAATGGAGTAATAGTATGATTAATTTTTATGAGTGTGATTGTTTAGTGGAATGTTTATTTAGTGCGATAGAGCCAGAGTACTTGGCATGATTGGATGGTATAATATGTTGGTATGGTATCTGAGAACTAAGTCTGTATGGGTGTCGTAGATGGATAAATTGATCGTATGGATATTATGATAGCTTGATAGGAATTTGTGTTTGGAAAATTTTGTTTGCCATATTGCATGCGTTTTTAATATGTAAATGCATTCGATACACTTGTCATAATATTTTACTATAAATATTGGTCAGTATGTAAGGTTGGTGTTTGATATGGTCTATATCTGTTATAGCATGACTGAGTTATGCTTGGGTTAGAATAGATTATACATTTGGTTTAGATTCCTTTGTTTTTTTTCGGTATTATTGTATATGATTGTTTCACGTTAATATGGCTGTTGTGGTTATCTGGTATGGTGGTCGCTCCTGTTAGCAGATATATTCAGATTACGGGTTGAAAAGCTAGTGTTATGGTAAAAGCCATGATATGTTAGGTACTAAGTACTGCATGGGGTTATCGATATAATTATATGGTATTCAGGAATTATAATACCTGGTAGGTTTTGTCGATGCAGTTATTGGTATGGATGGTTGGTAAAATTGACTGCTTTTTTGGTTGGTAAAGTTGTTGGTATTGATGTTTGTTATGCTGGATAAATGGTACATGCTATGCTTTGGTCGGTATGGTAAATTATAAGGATAGCTTTTATAATCTGATGGTATGCTGGTGTTTAAATTTTTAACATGGTCTGTGGGTATATGGTTGGTATAGTGTCTTGAATATTTGGTAGGTGTCTGTTCGCAATGATGCTATGGCAGACATATTATAGTTGTGATTTTTTTCATATATGAGTAGGTGTGGCCTGTATGGCACATGTGATAGTATGTTGCAAACTGTTTTTTTTGTCAGTTGGCAGAGCACATGTTATGGGTAAAAAACATATATATTTATTTTAAGGTCTGTGTGTGAACTGAATATTTGAGGCATGCTTGAGTTACAGTGGGCAGTAAGGTTGGTGAGTATAGTTTGTATGGTTCGATTGGTAGAACATATCGAATGGGTAATAGGTTATAGGCGGGTCAACTGTATATATGCTTGATACTCTTGGGTTCTGATGGATGATATGGTTAGCATGAAGGGTAGTGTGATTTCTAGTATACTTGTCTAAAGATTGCTGGTTTCTGTAAAATGGAATGGTCCATGTGTGTGAGTACAGGTGAGTCTTGTATGGCTAAGGCATGATTGACTTAGAGTGTTTGGATTGGGCGGACAGTTTATTTGGCTGGTGTATGTCAGTATGGTGGATGTTTATAGAAAAACTGATTGTGTCGTGGTGTTTGAAATGGCTTGCATGGCATGGACTGTACGTTGTCTCTGTATGGCTGTTATATTTTTGAGTATTATTAAGTGGTATAATTACTAGTCGATATTTATGGTCTCGGGAGAAAGTGCAGATACTGTGGGTAGTATGTATTACAGTGGTGTGGGTTTGTCAGACCTTNATGGATGATATGGTTAGCATGAAGGGTAGTGTGATTTCTAGTATACTTGTCTAAAGATTGCTGGTTTCTGTAAAATGGAATGGTCCATGTGTGTGAGTACAGGTGGGTCTTGTATGGCTAAGGCATGATTGACTTAGAGTGTTTGGATTGGGCGGACAGTTTATTTGGCTGGTGTATGTCAGTATGGTGGATGTTTATAGAAAAACTGATTGTGTCGTGGTGTTTGAAATGGCTTGTATGGCATGGACTGTACGTTGTCTCTGTATGGCTGTTATATTTTTGAGTATTATTAAGTGGTATAATTACTAGTCCATATTTATGGTCTCGGGAGAAAGTGCAGATACTGTGGGTAGTATGTATTACAGTGGTGTGGGTTTGTCAGACCTTTATTTTTGCTTGGTACACTCGAGTTATGGTGGATGGTAAGAATGGTGAGTTGGTTGGTATGGTTTATTAGTATGACTGAGTTTTTCTTGGGTTATATGAGATGGTATGTTGAGTGCCCTGGTATCAGTCGGTAATGATATCTTTGCAAAATATAAAATTTTTCTCATGGGTTTATCTGGACTGTATAGTTGCTTAGTACACTTGGGTTGAGTTGGATGGTATAGTTGATATATAGAATGGTATGTTTTCCAGTCTACTTGTCTAAATTTTACTGGTTTATATCAAATGTAATGGTCAGTATGTGTGTTTCGGTGAGTTCTATATTGCAAAGACATTCATGGCTTACAATGGTTGGTAATGGCGGTCAGTGTATTTTGGCTTGTGTTAGTCGGTATGGTGGATGTTATGAGAAAAACGAATTGTGTCGCAGTGTTTCAAATGGCTTTGTGTAGTATGGATTGTGTGTTTACTTGGTATAGCTATTGTATTAATGAGTATTATTGGTGGTATGATGACTAGTATATTTTTCTGTTGTCGGCTGTTAGAGAAGTAGTTATTAGCTTTAGGTAAAGTTTTGGTAAGGCTTGCATGTACTAAATTGTCGATGTATGCTTTAGTTATAGGGTAAATTCTATCACGGAACCTTCCAGAAGCAGCTTTAATCAGAAGTTAAACCACCAAAGGTCAATGAAGCTGACCTGTGAACCCGATTTTGCCATTACATTGTGTATTCGTAAACCAGGTAACGGCAAAATATTTACAAACAAGCCTACCAAACTAACAGAAGTGGTTTCGTTCAGCAAAAATTCCCAGCCTGTCTCGCCAATTAAATCAGTATTGACTACCACTGCGATGAAGCAGAACAATTGAAACACACAAACGGTATAGTGAATGCTGGAAGCACGAACGTCAACAGTCTTTGCACGAACTACACCTGGTGAACCGCTACATTGTAAATCATNGTCTTTGCACGAACTACACCTGGTGAACCGCTACATTGTAAATCATATCCTATTTTTGCAAAGGATGCTTATGAGGCGGAGGAATATTTGAAATTAATGTTGTCTTGGAACATCGTGAAGCCTGCTTGAAGTCCATACTGCAACCCAATGGTTTGTGTGCGTAAAAAGGATGGGTTGATTAGTCTGTGAGATATGGCATCAAACATTCGTATTTTCCATGTGACGATTTTCATAAATGGAAGACCAAAAAAAAAGTCATGTTTAAGCACATTTTANACTACCACTGCGATGAAGCAGAACAATTGAAACACACAAACGGTATAGTGAATGCTGGAAGCACGAACGTCAACAGCCTTTGCACGAACTACACCTGGTGAACCGCTACATTGTAAATCATATCCTATTTTTGCAAAGGATGCTTATGAGGCGGAGGAATATTTGAAGTTAATGTTGTCTTGGAACATCGTGAAGCCTGCTTCAAGTCCATACTGCAACCCAATGGTTAGTGTGCGTAAAAAGGATGGGTTGATTAGTCTGTGAGATATGGCATAAAACATTCGTATTTTCCATGTGACGATTTTCATAAATGGAAGACCAAAAAAAAAGTCATGTTTAAGCACATTTTANCAAACATTCGTATTTTCCATGTGACGATTTTCATAAATGGAAGACCAAAAAAAAAGTCATGTTTAAGCACATTTTATTATTTTTTACTGCCAGTATACAAAGTAAGATAAAAATTTATTTTGTAGTTTCGTATATATGGCTCACGAACTTACAAAATGACAGAGAAATTAAGCTTTGTATAAACAAATTTGATGGTATTTATATAGCCACAAAAGCAGTTCCTGGCCTACTAAAACATAGCAGTTTACACCACCAGCTGAAGTGGAAATATTTTGCAAAATTTGGTAGGAATCTGTCAATTGTTTCCCGAGATATTACATTTAAAAAAAATAATTTTTTCATGTTGCACACATTACAAAATGGTGGCCAAAAGATTTTGGCAATGATTTAATGGTTTTGATGGTAGAGTATGCTAAGCTTAGATGCACATTTTGCTGCCATTTTGAAAATAAAGTCTGACATACTTAAAACATGCAATTTTGCATCACCAGCCGCAGTACTATTTGTCTGCCAAATTTAATAAAAAAAATTCAATTCTTTCCCTATGACATCAATTTTATTTATTAATATAATGCCATGCTACAAAATAAGGACAAAAATTCATTATGTAGATCCAGTTGATAGTTGTAATATATCTACTGCAAGCATACACAGATAAGTTTGAATTTATTACATGTTCTCGTCAATACAGTTCTGTAAGCCAAAATAGCTATGAAAATAAGTGACTGATGGACTAAAACATAACTTTTTATATAATCAGCCACAGAACTACTATTCTTCCAAATTTGAAACGAATTGGTCAATTTTTTCCCAATAAATTACACAAAAACTTTTTTATTCATGTTGTGCGATCTTACAAAGGGCATTCAAATGATGCTTTCTGTTGATAGAGTTCATAGTTGTAATAACTACTGTTAACAAACAAAGTTAAATTGGAATTTAATACATGGTTACTGCGATAAATCATTCTAAGCTAAGATCCCCAATGTCCTCCATTTTAGAAATAAGTGTCTGGCATTCTAAAAACATGGTATATTAAATTATCTGCTGCAGTACTATATGTTTTACCAAATTCAGTAGTAATCGGTCACTTGTATATCGATATATGATTTAAAAATTGTTTTATTGATATGGTACTATCTTCCAAAAAGTTAGACAGAAATGGCTTCGTGTAGAGACAGTTGATAGTTATATCTACTGCCAGCATACAAACTAAAGTTGGAATTGATTACATGGTTTCGATGATATATCATTCTAAGCTTAAAAGGCTGTATGGTCGCCATTTTGAAACAAATGTCAGACATACTTATGGCACACCGATTTACATCAACTGCCGCAGTACTTCTTGTTTGTCAAATTTGGTATCGATCGGTTAACTTTTTACCGAGATGTGACCAAAACTTTATTTATTCATGTGGTGCCATCTTACAAAATGGCTGACAAGAGTGACTATGTGTTGGCATATGTGATAATTGTAATACATATGTTAGGCATACAGAATTTTGTCAAAATTGGTTAAGTTGTATAGTAGACAAATATAAATAATCTAAAATATTTGTATGACAGCTATTTTGAAAATAAGTACCTTATCAATTTCAGGTTATAAAGTTTAGCTATTTTATCGTAGTGTTACTTACATACCAAAGTTGGGTGCGAATTGGTTTAGTAGTTTATGAGTAATAATATAAAATCTTTATTTATTTATTTGGTGTTTTTACAAAACGGCGGACTTACATTAATATACATTTCAGGAACACAGACAGGAACATTATCGCAAAAGCCTTTCTTTCCTTTGGAATGTGGGCTAATAACAAGATTAATTTTTTTTGTTGTAATGCGATTTTATATAAAAAAAGTCATTAGATAATTAAACATAATTTTTTTCCCACAATTACTAGGCCCAACTATTATAACTGTAACATTGTCTTGTAAAAATAACAATTTTTAATTTTGAATTTTTCTTCTTTAATTTAAATACAATCATCCCAATCAAATTTCTTTTAATATATTTGTTTATATATATGGACACAATTTTCAGTTAGCAAGTAACAAAGCTATATTAACGAAAAAAATTTACTATTATATTCTTCGCGATGAACTTTCTATTTCTTTTAGATGCCATGCAACATATTTAATACCAGATATAAATATAATTACCACAGTTGTCAATCAACTAAACAAAAAAAATATTATTCCGAAAAGCCAATACAATGTTTAATAATTAGAAAAATCTATAAACGTATATTAATCTTTCAAGCATAAATATATTATTTTAGAAAAAATATAACAAAAACAATAAATATTTAAAGTATATATGATAAAATCAGAAGATCGATTAAGATTTATTTTAGGATTCAAAACAAATACATTTTTAAAAAAATAATATGTTATGTACTACGGATACTTGTAAACTAAATACTGGTTATAAAATACACAATTTTTACTCAACTAAAACCATTAATATTATTTGTAATCTAGCTTATTAAATGATTGTAAAAATGACGAAGTAAATCAATTAGAAACGGATCTAAAAGCTAGTTTCAAGCCAGAAATAATGTTTATAATTTATGATTACATTATTTATGATCCAGCTTATCTAATATATTATCAAATAAAGAAACTAAATATTCAATCTTATTGTTTTAGAAATTTGAGATGAAAATTAAAATTAAATTTATTTTGATGGTGGTGATACAAAAATAATGTTAAAAATAGAAAAATAACATTTATAAAAATTAATAAAAAATAAATGGATTAAATTACGGAGCATTTATTAAACTGTGGGAAATTAAATGAAACAATTAAAATAACTGAATTTCATATTGATGAATTTATGATATGCTTAATTAAAATATATATTTTTAAAATTANGTAATCTAGCTTATTAAATGATTGTAAAAATGACGAAGTAAATCAATTAGAAACGGATCTAAAAGCTAGTTTCAAGTCAGAAATAATGTTTATAATTTATTATTACATTATTTATGATCCAGCTTATCTAATATATTATCAAATAAAGAAACTAAAGATTCAATATTATTGTTTTAGAAATTTGAGATGAAAATTAAAATTAAATTTATTTTGATGGTGGTGATACAAAAATAATGTTAAAAATAGAAAAATAACATTTATAAAAATTAATAAAAAATAAATGGATTTAATTACGGAGCATTTATTAAACTGTGGGAAATTAAATTAAACAATTAAAATAACTGAATTTCATATTGATGAATTTATGATATGCTTAATTAAAATATATATTTTTAAAATTAATGAAAGTGTGAATATTTAGATTATCATGAACTTATTAATTCATAATGGTCCAGATATTTTTACTTTATAAAAATTTTACTTTGTTGTTTCCTTTTTTAAATTAAATTTTTTAAATTTTAAATTTTTGTATTAAAATTAAATACTGTTTCATAATATATTTATTAATTTATAAACTTATTTTAAATATTCTGTTATTTATTCTAATGTTATTTTATCTATTTCTTTTTCATTAATTACAATTTTATTGTCTTCATATATTAATGGTATTTAAAATAATATACTTGGTAGTTAATTTTGGTTAAACTATTTTTTAATTATAAAGTTTGTTTATATAATTTTTAAGAATTTACATTTCTATTTTATAATTAAAATTTTAATTTTATTTTATATATCTTTAAGGTACTGTATCAATTTTAATTTCTTAAAATTTTGAAAAATATTTTCAAGTCATTTAAATACATCATGTTTGTTGCTTTATTATTATAGAACAATTTTTTTATAAGATATATAATTTATATTTTTTAATTTTATTTAAAATTTTTATTCTAATTTTATTTTATTATAACCGAATGATACTCTATCAATTTTATTTTCTAAAACTATTCAATGATAATTATTATAATTTAAGCTTTTTTAATAAATTATACATGGTGGTTTTGTTTTTTTACTAAGATGATAGTTATTTATAAATCTAAATAATGTACATATTTTTTTATTTTATGTTTTTTTAGATATGTTTGTATTTATATGAAGTTATATCTATTTTACTTTCTAACTTTATTTTTTATAATCTTCATAACTTAAAACATAGTTACAAATTATTCATGGGAGTTTATTTTAAAAAAAAATTAATCTTAATGATAAGTCTATTTTGTTACTTAATGTTTAAATTAATATTTTAATGTTTCAATATTCAAATAAATACATATTATTAAAATATTTATTATTAATAAAAATACAAATCAAATGCCAAATTAAAAATAACATATATAGCATTTATCCATTTACAAAAGTTAAAATTAATTGAAAAATACTAAAATATAAAATGTCTTGTGTTTAAGATTATAGTTTTAAAATAATTTTGCCTTATAGGTTTGTTAAATTTATTTAAAAAACAGATGTATATATTATAAATAAATACTGTAATTACCTTTGTTATACAGGATTAAGTAAACATGAAGAAAACTCAATGGATTGTATAAGATTTGTTTTGAGTCTAGAAATGGGCATTGAATTTTCATTTGTCATTTTAAAAAATCCTATAATTTTTATTTATAAATATTAATTTTTTAATTAAAATGTCATTTTTAATAATGATTGATTGAGTTTTAGGTAATTTAAAAAATATTATTTAAATTTTTTAGCTTTTTGGTGTTTTTGAGGTTTTTGACATTTTTAAAATTTTTTAGATTCCTGATATTTATCGAATACTAAAAAAAAAATATGGGGTGAGCCAGACCCCGCAATTTGAATAATACTTAGTTATGCTGATTGTATTGATATAAATATATTTGGAAATAAATTGCTTAGATTATTTGTGTATCATTGCAAATACATTAGGGCTAATTGTACAACATGAACTTTGAAATGTATAATATTAATGCTGAATTTTCATGAGAAAATTCTATAGAATTCATATGTACAGGATGCAGCAACATAACTTCCGTTTTTCAAAACAAAATAAAACACATTATATGAATCAGAAATTTTTCAATTTTATTTTTATAATGTAGGTACATATGTAAAGTTTTTTTCAACGTAGTTTTGAAAATCATATCTGGTAGGTGACGCTTTGCATTGCCCATACACTGAATAAACCGATTTTGGCTTTTTCATGACTCTCACCAGCATATCAGCGGGTTGGCAATTTCTGCCCGGATGTTGGTCATTAGGTGTTGAGGTGTCCTCGGGCGATTGACGTATACACGGAATTCCATAAAACCCCTCCAAAAAAAATGGCAAGGAGTTAAATCGGGGGACCGAGCTGGCCACTCCAAATCGCCCCTAATTGATATGAGGCGCTCCGGGAAGTGTTCCCTCAAAACAGCCATTGATGCGATTGAAGTGTGAGCTGTTGCTCCGTCCTGTTGGAACCAAATGTCTCCACGATCCAATTCATCAAGTCGTGAAAAAAAACGTCCTCTAACATGTTTACATACCGTTCTGAATTCACTGTTACGGTGACCTCATTTTGTTCAAAAAACCAGGGACCAAGAATCCCACCTGAGGAAATTGCACACCACACTGTAACTTTAGGTGAATGCAAAGGCCTTTGATGCAATTCTCGGGGATTGGTGTCGCTCCAGTAGCGCATGTTCTGTTTGTTAACAAACCCACTCAAGTGAAAATGGACTTCACCACTGGAAAAAAACAATTGAAGAGTTTTTTGAAATCCCGCACTTATGTCAACCGCCCAAGGACACTTCAACACCTAAAGGCCAACATCAGGGCAGAAATTGCCAACATACCCGCTGATATGCTGGTGAGGATCATGGCAAACGCCAGAAATCGGTTTATTCAATGTATGGGCAATACGGGGCGTCACCTACCAGATATGAGTTTCAAAATTACGTAGAAAAAACTTTAGATATATACCTACATTATACAAATAATAATTAAAAATTTCTGATTCATATAATGTGTTTTATTTCGTTTTGAAAAAAGGAAGTTATGTTGCCACATCTTGTACAATAATCATGAATATAAATATACATATTTTAAATTTTTGTAAAACATTGTGTTCTAAATATTTATTTATATTTCCTGTAATGATACAAAAAACTTTGGTAACAAAAATTTCTAACTAATTGTTCTTAAAAGGTTAAAAAATAAATATATATTTCTGACTATAACAACAACCACTGACTCGTTAGCTGAGATGTACAATGAACATACAGTTTATTTATTTTTACTAGATATATTTCCAATAATGTTGCATAACTTTTTCAACAACCCACATTCTTTAATATTCCTTTTGTTTGTGAAATGACACAAGCACATTTCTCACAATTTATTGAGACAATCAAGCGACAAGAGGCGACAGGACATGAAGTGAAATAAAATCCATCTTATTATTTCAATGCTTGTAATGCGACAGACCAAAACGTNATAAAATCCATCTTATTATTTCAATGCTTGTAATGCGACAGACCAAAACGTTTTTAAACAATGACGTGAAAATGAACTTGGAAATATAATGTGAAGTTGTTTGATTAGGCCATATATATTCATAAACTACGAATCCGATTACAATCCGATAACGATACATATTACATTATATTAGAAACATACCTGCAGATATATTAGGTTTTTTTAAATCGTGTTGTTTCCTTGACTTATTATTTTTGCATTGATAAAATCTCAGATTCTNTGAAATGACACAAGCACATTTCTCACAATTTATTGAGACAATCAAGCGACAAGAGGCGACAGGACATGAAGTGAAAAAAAATCCATCTTATTATTTCAATGCTTGTAATGCGACAGACCAAAACGTTTTTAAACAATGACGTGAAAATGAACTTGGAAATATAATGTGAAGTTGTTTGATTAGGCCATATATATTCATAAACTACGAATCCGATTACAATCCGATAACGATACATATGACATTATATTAGAAACATACCTACAGATATATTAGGTTTTTTTAAATCGTGTTGTTTCCTTGACTTATTATTTTTGCATTGATAAAATCTCAGATTCTGNCAGATATATTAGGTTTTTTTAAATCGTGTTGTTTCCTTGACTTATTATTTTTGCATTGATAAAATCTCAGATTCTGATGATGAAATTATCAAAATCGTGCTTAATATCAATATTAATAATTAAATACTTCTTAATGAGTATAGAATTTTAAAAATTTGTGGTAATGAATAACATTTTCGAGTGGACTAGTGCAATTTTTAAGATTGGTGACAGGCAGAAAGACATATTTTACAATTTTTTAAAAATAATTTTTTTCATTTAAGAAAGGCAAAATTACCTTCATCGAAATAGAGTTGTTAGTTTTTTCCCTTCACGATGACTGGATCCCATGCTTTTTTTAAATCCACGACTTCTCTCATGAATTCATTATGGACAAATGGAAGTAATAACATTCTACTGAAAATTGTGAAATCACTCCTAATTAAAACATATTTGATGTGTGTTATATGTTCAGATTTTTTAAATAATATCCAATGACAGAAAACTTCTAGATTCCTCGAACAAATATCACTCTGGCAAGACCTAGCCATCAACCAGTCAGTGCATCCAGCCTCAGTAACCACCAGCTTGTTCCGGAAGTAGTAGCAAGTAAGAAGATGTGTACGAGTATATTTGAGAACTTTAAACTAGGATATGAATTTTTGCATATTTTGCTGGCAAAAACTAAGATATCCTGTAGGTTCTATATCCGTTGCCTAAGAAATAAGATAAAATGTAAATGTTTAAAATAGTTTTAAATTTAAGTGAATCATTCTTATTCNATATCCGTTGCCTAAGAAATAAGATAAAATGTAAATGTTTAAAATAGTTTTAAATTTAAGTGAATCATTCTTATTCCAAACATGTCTTTTTTAAAGTAAGGGACCGTTTCATCCATTAAGTATTTGTAGCCCCTTCTTTATTTGTTAATAAGTGTCCCGGATTTGTGTTTTTTTTTTAATGGGACTTCTAATCCAATAGCAATTTGGCACTTGAGTTATATTAAGTCTTTAAAATATAAGTATATATTAATGTGTTCACAAAATTATACATAATGTTAAAATTTTGAATGCTTTTATATTTTATAATGCAAATTATATCAAACATAACGAAAAATATTGATGAGAGAATATATTTTCGAAAAACGAACATATTCATTAGTTTGTTATTGCCTAAAATTTTATTGTAATTTTAACTTAAAATTACATCTTTAATTATATAATTCAGTGTTGGAGCTGTAATTGTAATGTTGTACGGGTTTGATGTAAATAAGCTCATGCAATATGCTGTCGTGAAGCACGTGTATAAATTTTCACTGATATTAAAGTTCCAAGTTGAGAAGAAGCATTTGGTGAACTTTACTGTCACATAAAATTCAAAATAAAAATATTTTGCATTTCAACAGTCCGCAAGAAATGCGGGGATTTCCCCCATGATCGTGTGAAGACACTTGGCTTGAAAAATTCCAGGCATTTCATAATTTGTAGCTACTTATTTTTTAAAAGTTTAACACATAGAAAAATTTATGTGGTGAGGATTAAAACCGTGTTTATTTTAAGGGCGGAATTCGGAGACACCATCAGACGGCCAACTACAGACAATGATAGTAGTTAGGAAAAGTACATTCGAACGCAGGCTCATGACAGGGACACAGGGACACAAAATAGGTGGAATGCAAGAGCAGGAGGTTTTTGAGAAGGAATGTATTTGCAGGAGGTCGGCCATGTTGGCAGCGATGTTGGTGGCCATTTTGCCAGCCAGTACATTCTAGAACCTTCCATCCCATATTTTAAATTATCGGCAGCCATATGGGATGCAGTGTCACCCCTCCGGCATGACCCCTCCGTAGCGGCAGCCATGTTGCCACCACCACCACTACCACCACCCCTCTAGCCATTAAGTCGTGCGAGNATATCCGTTGCGTAAGAAATAAGATAAAATGTAAATGTTTAAAATAGTTTTAAATTTAAGTGAATCATTCTTATTCAAAACATGTCTTTTTTAAAGTAATGGACCGTTTCATCCATTAAGTATTTGTAGCCCCTTCTTTATTTGTTAATAAGTGTCCCGGATTTGTGTTTTTTTTTTAAATGGGACTTCTAATCCAATAGCAATTTGGCACTTGTGTTATATTAAGTCTTTAAAATATAAGTATATATTAATGTGTTCACAAAATTATACATATTGTAAAAATTTTGAATGCTTTTATATTTTATAATGCAAATTATATCAAACATAACGAAAAATATTGATGAGAGAATATATTTTCGAAAAACGATCATTTTCATTAGTTTGTTATTGCCTAAAATTTTATTGTAATTTTAACTTAAAATTACATCTTTAATTATATAATTCAGTGTTGGAGCTGTAATTGTAATGTTGTACGGGTTTGATGTAAATAAGCTCATGCAATATGCTGTCGTGAAGCACGTGTATAAATTTTCACTGATATTAAAGTTCCAAGTTGAGAAGAAGCATTTGGTGAACTTTACTGTCACATAAAATTCAAAATAAAAATATTTTGCATTTCAACAGTCCGCAAGAAATGCGGGGATTTCCCCCATGATCGTGTGAAGACACTTGGCTTGAAAAATTCCAGGCATTTCATAATTTGTAGCTACTTATTTTTTAAAAGTTTAACACATAGAAAAATTTATGTGGTGAGGATTAAAACCGTGTTTATTTTAAGGGCGGAATTCGGAGACACCATCAGACGGCCAACTACAGACAATGATAGTAGTTAGGAAAAGTACATTCGAACGCAGGCTCATGACAGGGACACAGGGACACAAAATAGGTGGAATGCAAGAGCAGGAGGTTTTTGAGAAGGAATGCATTTGCAGGAGGTCGGCCATGTTGGCAGCCATGTTGGTGGCCATTTTGCCAGCCAGTACATTCTAGAACCTTCCATCCCATATTTTAAATTATCGGCAGCCATATGGGATGCAGTGTCACCCCTCCGGCGTGACCCCTCCGTAGCGGCAGCCATGTTGCCACCACCACCACTACCACCACCCCTCTAGCCATTAAGTCGTGCGAGNGTGACCCCTCCGTAGCGGCAGCCATGTTGCCACCACCACCACTACCACCACCCCTCTAGCCATTAAGTCGTGCGAGACTGCGCACATTGAAGTGTTTTTTAAAAAGTAGTGATTAGCAGCATACTTAATTGAAAAGTATTAAAAAATTAATATGTTGTGTTAGTTTCTTATGTGTTGAAGATGAATATATATATATATATATTTCAAATTACAATTCTATCAATTATCTCAGCCCAGGTATATTGTTGTGTTAGTTTTTTATGTGTTGAAGATGAATATATATTCCACATTATATTGAATTGAACTCAACACAGTATTTAAGAAAAAAAAAAGGATTGTTTTAATAAAAAATAAATAAAAAGCGTGACACTGCACCTTTTATTAAACATAATACAAATTGTATTTCGCAGTAATCAATATGATTTTAATGTCTAATGAACCTCGCCATGGGTTACATTTCAAGTAAAAAAAACCGGCTGTAGAATGAATACACACACGAATCTCGTCACACAGTACACCACTGCTCTGTAAAGAAATGAACAAAGCGTAATCTGTATTATTGCCAGAAGTGCTGCTTGCTTCATTGAAATGTCTGGTTGAAATCATACGTCGAGCAACTCACTTGATTGTCGGTGATGGATCAGGACCCATTCGCTGCAGCAAAGTTCTTGGTGTCGGCGCACGAGACGAAGTATTGTAGCAGCTTCTCCGCAGCGCCGCAGCCGTTGGTAATATTGCCGACAAAGCTAGGAACTCCAAGGCCTGCATCCACGTCACATTTTTTTATGTTTGCACAATATGGTTATGCAGAAAAGAAACAATACCCTCTCTCACGGCTATCGCGGTTGCGTGAACGCGTGTTGTCAGCATGTCTAGTCACTCTCATGGACCAATACCTAGTACCGCGCATGTAGACGAAATAATACCGAAAAACTGCAAAATAACAGTGTTCTTAATTGCAATCATCTTCTCGGCTGCCTTCACAGGGGAAGGTGATCGTGTATGTTTCATAACCGGAGATGTAGGTGGAGTAATGATCACCTCAACGCCAGGCATATTGTCAACGCTAAACATAACGCTCGAAAATAGTGCCACAAATGTCTTCCTCGAGAACACAAAACAGAATACTAGCCCAATGCAAGGCTCGTATATATGAGTACACTCAAAAATTACGCTAGCATCCCCCTCTAAGAACCAAACGTAATTTGGGCTTAATTATAGAAGGGAACAGGCGTTAGGGACTTCTGACGCTACAAATACGGTCAGACACAGTTAAAAAACTAATTAGGATAAATGTGTCGGCGTGTTCTCACCCTCGCCGTGAAGGAGGTCAGCGCTTCCCCTGACAACGTCTTGAGATGTAGTTGATGTCAATTATGAGTTACCACGGCAGAACGTCGTTAAAGGCGAATTGTAATTTATGTGTCGGGGTCAGTTTCGTTAACCTGGGGCAAACTGACAGTGGCATTTAAGAACACTGTTAAAGACGAAATATAGCATGTGAGTCACACCATTTATTGTAATTTATGTCAAGCCAACACCAAAATCGGCAGCTGCGCCATCTTGAATCACTGGACGCACTAATTTATTTAATTTACGTTAATATACAGTTTGCTCGACAAGACAAGACTTGCAGTCTGAGTCACACAGCAATCGATTTAATTTACGGCCGTCTACAAAGACGCCGCAGCTGCCACACCATGAGTCACTCGCTAATTGATGTCAATTACAGGTCGTGATGCAAGATGCCTTGGAGTCATAGGCAAGCGGTAAATGATTTAATTTTTGGGTGTCTTCAAAACCTGCAGCTGCGCTAGTCTTCGGGGAGGGTGCAGGAGGACGATTTATTGAAATAAATCCCCCCATCATTTCTAACTTACACGTCCGGGCAAAGTCAAACGTTGGTAAAACATGCAATCTCCTGTACGTTCCAAAGAAAAAGTCGCACGCCACAGACCTATCGTACTTTCACCGAAAAAATTATAACATATAAATAATTTAGATTTACAGATTTGTGTAGCAGTATAATGGAAGTTGTCACACAGGAAACTAGGCTGCCAGTACGTATTAGTAACATTGACAAGGCAGTGGAAACTGGTCCATTTAAATCGAGACACAGAAAATTATTGCCGGGAAAAGTTCGCGCAATTATATGTGGTCCTTAAAATTCTGGGAAGACTTGCACCCTCCTGAGTTTGTTAGTAGAACAAAACTGTCTCTGCTTCGAAAATGTGTACCTTTATTCAAAATCACTCCACCAGCCGAAGAATTTGCGTCTAGCAAAAATTTTACAAGGGGTTGTGGGAATGCAATATTTCCCCTTTAGTGAAAATGAATCAGTTATAAAGCCAGACGAAGCATTACCGAACTCTGTGTTTATTTTTGACGATGTAGCGTGCGAAAAACAAACAAATATCCAGTGATATTTCAGTATGGGGCGACATATGGCTGTAGATGACTTATATCTGTGTGAAACATACTCGCGCATGCTGAAGCAACTTTTACATGCCAATGCCAGTTTCCTGGCCATATTTCGTATGGATGACATGAATTTACACCAAATAAACTCGGATCATGTAAATAGCGATATGCTATTTAACAGCTTTAAAGAAATGTTTTTGCATTGCTGGAGAGATGCGTACTGTTTCCTAGTAATTGCAAAAGATTTTCCAATTGATAAAGGAAAGTACCGCAAAGCATTCGATGAGTTTATATTTAGCCACCAGTGAAGTATTAGTTACTCTGTATCCAAATTTGGGCATACCGGCCTGAAATGCGCACCGGAAAGCTTCATAAAGTCCACCAACGATGGGAATTGCAGTTTTGAGGGTAAGCAGGCCAAGAACGTAGGCATTCCCAGGCATGACAGGGACGCTGTTAACGTATCGTTTGTGCGAAGTGTTACATCTGATGCGTTGCAACTGCTGCTAGCACTGCAAACAAGTATTGAGATGCATTTACGCACATTAGTGACAGGTATGACTCGAATTAACGCTGTATTAACAATGCTGGGCGGTATGGGAGAGCAAATAGCTATCAGAGTACATGCAGGTATGTTGCGCGAATTAGGCACATTGTCCAGTGACACTAATAAATTGTCTGTGTTGGGCTGGAAACTCACTATGGTGGAAAACAGACTTTACAATACTTATATATTGATCGCGAACATGGATGTCTGCCACGGATCATTAATTGAAAATGTGTCACACATCATGGCCATTACTGGCAGAGATGTACTCGAAGCAGTGTAAGGAGGGCTGCCTGGTACCATGAACGTACTGTCTACAAAAATGGAGGCCCAGCTACACAAAATATCTGAAGACCCTTTGAAACTAAATGCATTAGGAGGTAGAATATCTGCCATGGAGAATAAAATAACTAATATGGGAGAGGAGATCAGTGCTGGGGTGCTATAAGGCCTCACAGTGTTGCTAGACACATACCTCAAGTCGGAGAGCACACCAAAAAAAATTTATTCGAATTTAGTAGCCATGGAAGGCCGCATGTTCGCCAACACAAATTCACTATTTACCAAGCTGGATGCTCAGCTTGACAAAGTAACCGATAAAGTGCAGAAAATCGATGCGATAGGCAGCACGATGTCCGTCACGGAGCAAAAAATTACCGATGTGGGAGGTCAAGTGGACGGTCTTAACGCTAGACTCGGCAGTCACATTAATGACAAGACCGCACTGAACACTTTAACCACTAAGGTAGAATCGAACCTCAACACAGTTAGTATGTTGGCTGTTACTGTGACGAAAAATTTTCAGATGTTATAAAATAACATGCGAAGCATAGTATCGAGTAAACTCCCCGCAGTAGAAACAGAACTTACCGATCTAGGCAACCGTGTTGATTACAGATCACTTACAACACTCCTGTGAACATTGAATGATAATTTATGCATAGGGAATGAGAGTGCTGCCAAGCTGGCTGTTATTAATGCCAAGCTCACTTTTGTTCAAACAGTGCTCGAACAAACTTTGGGTAAGGGTTTTGCAAATATATTTACGAAACTTACAGAACAAGTAAATACTCTAGGTAAAAGTGGCTTCGAGAATAAACTTAGCGCTATATTTGAGGGAATGACCAATAAACAAGTTATGAGTATTCTATAAGAACTAGACACCCGTAACTGCAGTTTGATTAGTGGAATGTCATATATAGAGGAACTAATACGACACAGAATTATCAGGAATTTAAATGATATTAGTACAGACGACGAGAAATGGCTGCATTGCGGACACATAGGTAGTGCAATTCTAAAACAACTCAATTTTTTCGAAGAAAAAATTGTCAATGCAATTGCATTTTGGCCAATTATTTAATATAAAGTACACACATTACGCTAATAATGCCAGTATTATGTATGTGGCAGCCGAGGACTTGACTCTCGTCATCGCAAGAGCGTGGGGTAAGTATTTGAAAGCTAAGCATTCACATATCGAAAGGGACACCGTGTTGGAACATGCGTTTCAGCCAATCACATCTCGACTGGACACATTAAATAATAAAACAGATATTCTCCCTGATGTGAAGACCGATCCCAAATTAAAGCTAATAGCAGCCGAAGTTTCGTTGGATGAATCAAAACCTAAAAAAAGGATACTGTTCATAATTACCTTAGATCATACACTAAGTGTTTTAATGATGGCGTTTATGGTGTTTACAGAAGGAATAAAAAAATGTTTCTGGGAAAAAAAGATATATTTTTCCTACCCGAGGATTATGTACAGGTTGATAACGAACTTATTCATTCATATTACAAGTGCGCACTTAACCGATAACAATATAAATTCTGGCACATATAAAGATGAAATTCATCCTAAATTTGACATTGTGTCAGAACTGTTTCCGGACATCGGCTTAGCTAGCGGATTGGGGCTGAAAGTTGATAACGCCAGTCAGTCCGAGTTTGTTTACTGTAATGATATCAACGAATTAGTCGAACGTCTACGACTACTGTTGGCATCTCAGCAGGCGGGAAATAATTCACACACCAATGAGATCCTTAATATTGTAGAAGAACTGCATGAATGGGGTTACATATACTGAAAGAATAATGTCTCTGAGGCAATTTCTACTGAAATACACAAACCATCGAGGAAAAAGTTTAGCAGAAGAGAAGTACAACTGTTTGGAACTCGTGACGTGTACCAGGCAGATTTGGTTGAAATGATACCTTATGCTTCTGTAAATGAAGGTTTCCAGTATATGTTAACAGTTACTGACTGTTACAGTAAATTCGCGTGGGTCGTACCTGTCAGACGGAAAACAGGTAAAGATGTGGCAAAAGCTATGGCTTTAGTGTTGGCCGATAAGGGCTCGCCAAAAAAATTACAAATGGACTTAGGTAAGGAATTCTATAATAAACCATCCCAAGCACTAATGCAACAGAAAAATATTAATCATTATAGTACATTTAGCGAAAAAAGAGCATCAATAGTGGAGCGTTTCAATAGAACTTTGAAAAATCATATGTGGCGTGAATTTTCAGCACGAGGGATTTATACCTGGCAGGACATTCTGCCCCGATTATTTATTAATTACAATAATAGGAAACATAGAACAATTCGTATGCATCCTGTAGATGTAACAGACAATTTGCTGTTATTAACAGTGTTTAGGAATTAAAAAAATCTATATTCAAGGACGCAGAAATCTAAAGTAGGCGATTATGTGCGCATTTCATGTCGCAAAAATGTTTTCTCTAAAAGTTACTGCCCGAATTGGACTCTGGAAATATTCCACGTTGCAAAGATCAGGCGTTACAAGCCTCGAACATATGTACTCGGAGATTTAAATGGCGAGAAGATAAAATGTTTTTTTTTACGAACAGGAAATCATTCCTACTAAATATCCACACACTTATTTAGTCGAGAAAATTGTTCGTAGGAATAATGATATGGTGCTCGTAAAATGGCTTGGTTTCGATAAGGTATACAACTCATGGATATCTGTAGACGATCTTCGTTAAAAAAAGCCTTCATTTTGCTTGACGCATGGTCGGGCGAAGCCGAGCGATTTCCCGGAGGCTCGCCCGCAGTCACCACATGCCATGAGAGGCGAGGCCTCATAATAGGGGAGGGTTGCTGAAAAGCATGATGGCCGACTGCATTGGCAGAGAACAAGGGGAGAGAGAACTGATTGGCATCCGTTCTCGTGGCGAAAAGGTCACTAGTGGTACACAGGTTGTTATTATAAAACAGGTACACTAAAGCAAGCAATCACCAGTGTCACATTATGCGCCGTGGAAAGAAGACCACCAAGAATAGCTTCAGTATTTTCAATTAAATAATAAATAGTCTTCCTTTTGAAGCGCACTTGCTGGGTTACAAGTTTTGCATTCCTGGAATTTGATTAGCACACAGACTCCAATGTGGGGACGTACCTATAAATACCCTAGACACAGCCTGTAAGATGCACGATATTGCGTATGCTGAGAGTGATAATTTGAACGATAGACACTCAGCTGACACAATCCTTGCTAACAAAGCCAAGGCTATAGTTGAAACACCAAACACGAAATTCGGCGAGCGATTAGCTGCATGGACAGTAGGAAAAGTAATGAAGGCGAAAGTTATGTGTGGAATGGGTATCAGATTTAGACATTGTACGGTTAAGAAGAAAGGTAAGCGTAGAAAAGTTAAGCAAGGAGGTATACTTCCATTTTTGCTGCCTGCAATAGGACTTTTGGGATCGCTGATAGGCGGAGCTAGTGGGATAGCGGATAGTGCGTGCTGTGAAAAGTGCTAAAGATGGAAATAAACAATTAGCAGAACAATTCTGGCATAATAAGCAGATAGAAATTCTATCTGCCGCTAGAAAAAAAAACGGGAAAAGGTCTATTCTTGAAGCTGTATCGTGGCGGTGGCAGCAGGCTAAGACGAAAGTCCTAAGGGGACTGCCCGACCAGCCACTGACAAACATTGATTTGCGTAAATTTCTGCGAAAATAAAAAATACATTATTTCCGTGAAGTGTTTATGAGAGATACACTTCCCCCACGACCGAAAAAATCAGAATGCGGCAAGGTAAATTTAGATACGAGTTCGGGGTCAGGCACACACTGGACTGCTTATAGAAAAGACGGGAACAGAGTTGAATATTACGATAGCTTTGGCAACTTAAGGGCTCCACCAGAACTGAAAAAATATTTATAAGGTAGTAGAATTTATTATAATCACGAGAGAGAACAGCGACTGCAGGACTTGAATTGTGGTAATTTATGCCTATGTTATTTAACGTCTACACAATACTACTAAGGCGTCAGTCATGTCTATCACCTTGACTGTGACAAACAATTCGTCGGAATCACGGTCAGTGCATTTTCCACCACTAAGCCTGGCAGGAGAGTTGTCTATTGCCGTGATAGATTTTCAAACATAATTTCAGTATATAACATTGATGCTTATAATTGCATGTTTCGAAATGTTAAGGCAGGCAGTAAAAGTTTCAGTATATAACATTTATGCTTATAATTGCATGTTTCGAAATGTTAAGGCAGACAGTAGAAGGGGTGAAGTGCGTATCCCTACCGGCTCGTATGAGATTGATGATCTATCTAATTATCTTAAACGGGAGCTGGAACCAGATGTGACTTTAGTACTGCGTGGAAATACTAATACTCTACACAGCAAGATAAAGTGTAGTGTTCAGGTAGACTTCTCGAAAAGCGATACTCTCGCTGCCATGCTGGGATTTGAAAATGTGAGATATGTGGCAAATGAAACCCATGTATCTACCTTGTCTGTAAACATTTTTCCCGTTAACATTATCAGATTTAACTGTAATTTAGTTAGCGGTTCGTATATCAACATAAACCAAGCCAGACATTACATGAATTCTCTGCAAACGTGCCACCGCGATTTAAACTTGTGAGTGTGCCGACAACGCCCATATATGTCCTGGTCGCGATAGAGAACGTACAGGAAGTGATTGTTTTCGTAGTAGACCAAGAAAGCCGTTTGATTAATTTTCGAGGAGAGGAAATAACAGTGCGTTTACTTTTGCGGAAAGATGGGGCTGAGAATTCAGCCTATTAAAGTGAATAAAGGGGCGTATCGTACCACACCTAAAGTCAGTACGAGGCAGGCGCGCATTCCGCTAACATCTGAAAACGTTTGTTTCCTTACACAATTAGGTTAAACAGTCAAGAGTAAGTATAAACGTGGAAATATTAAACGTAAGCGAGCCGGTAGGATACGAAGATGCAATTACCAAGGTGGAAATACACACTTATTCACCATACCTGCCAGGGCCATACGTGGCATCGTCCGAGGTGCGAATTTCCGTACAAAACCAAGATATATACACGGCCCATGTAATTCTTATTTGCGCTTTAGAGGGACTCTGACAAGGGTACGCAATGTGCATCCAGCAACAACTAAAATCATTAGAAACGGTATACTTCACATGATTAATAGAATATCTTATGAATTGAATGGGTGTGAAGTAGACGCCACTCGCGATGTTGGAATCACAGCAACGATAAAGAATTACCTTTCATTAACACATAACCAACTACTGGCTGCCAAAATGGCCGTCTGGGGAATCGAGGAAGATTTTAAGGTTCCTGTCTATGCTAATGGGAAATCTGAAGTATGTATTCCTCTCGCTATGCTGTTAGGCTTCGCTGAAGATTTTAGGCACATAATCATTAATTCCAAGCAGGAGATAGTTATGCAAATGGCCAACTCTTAAACGAATGCACTCTAGGACACTGGCGCAGAAGCGGCTACACTTGCAATACTTTCTATTGACTGGTTACTGCCGCATGTACAAGTGAACATGACGGAATGCGTAAAATTTTTGAAATATGCAGAAAAAGGCAGGAACGTTGATATGGCATATCGTACTTGGAGTTTAGAAACTTATCCTAATGTACCGAGCTCTGTAAGTGTAAATTGGAACGTGAAAACGAGTTTTACAAGCGAGAAACCGAGGTATATAATTGTAGCGTTTAAGGACGGTAAACGAAACGTAATTAATAAGGACTGTTCAACATTCGACCATGTAAATAATTAAAAAGTTAAGGTTTTCCTAAATTCTGAAGTGTACCCCANATTAAAAAGTTAAGGTTTTCCTAAATTCTGAAGTGTACCCCAATGGAGAGTTAAATATTGATTTCGCGATCGGTTCTTATATGGTTCCCTACCAAATGTACGCAGATTTCCAGCGTTCGTACTATGGCCAAACACAAGCTCCCATTCTTGAGCCGAACAAGTACATGCATGCGGCCCAGCTCCTCGTGTTTGACATTAGCAAGCGAGATGACCGTTTAAAATCCGGCGTTGTAGACTGCAGAATTGAATTAACTGCCGTTGAAAATTTCCCCGTATTCACCCAGGCCTATGTCTTAATACTGCACGTCGCCTGATTACATATAATGTGCGCACCAGAGTGGTTAAAATACTGACGTAGATTACAACTATAGTACATTAACTCCCGTGCGCTACAGCGCAAACGTCATAATGTATGCAAACATTCACGGATGCGTCTCGCAGCAGGGTTTGTATTACTAAACGTATTTGCGTGGCATACGATGATGACCACATAGAGACATATACATTCACACCGCCGTGCCCATGGCATGAGCTGGACGTAAAAAGCAAAGTAACGAACATTTGGTTGGAAAAACGTTACTACGGCATCAATTGGGGTGAGGGCGATTTGAAATACGAGGAAGCACACAATGTACTTGTCGCCACGCTAAGTAACAACAATGGCTTAGTCTTTGTGGCCGGGCTAGAGCAGAAACGTCATTTAAGCAATTATTGCAACACTGTCACTAATATCTGCGATCTACAAACTGAGTGTCGATGTCCGTTGTTTAGAAGGTTGAGAGAGAAATATACAGGCCTGTTAGAACATGCATGTGAAACGTGAATGTGTAACCTTGTATGCTCTTGTCTTAATACGTTGTTGATTAAGTCATGGCATTTTTCAGACTATACCGAAGGCAAAANAGTAACCTTGTATGCTCTTGTCTTAATACGTTGTTGATTAAGTCATGGCATTTTTCAGACTATACCGAAGGCAAAAAAACGTCACCACCGGTCATTACAGATAGTTCATATATCGAGGCAAAGAACATTAGTACTGATCCACAGCTCATCATGGAAGGTCTAATCGCCAAGCTGAAGGGTCCATTCGATATATACCGCTTTCAGAGCTTGTCATCGGCAAGGTATACATGACATCATATTTTCATCGCACAGAGTCGGTAAACGGTAATTGTGTAACATGTATATTAGACAATGAGATGTGTGTCCGGCTGCCTATGTGCTATGCCCGACTCACATCAGATGACTACATGGTCAGGCTTAATGTTGCAACAGTAAGATTCAGCTATGAGGGCAAAAAGTCTGGTAACAATGGGAGATCAATGCACGTCGTAGAATTTTCGTAAAATGGCTAAGATAGTGTGTAATTTCAACCCGCTAGCCACGCATGAGGGCGACGTTACTGTAGGATACAGGCATGTACATTTCAAACCGCCCTGCCAACCGTCGCAGGTAGAATCATGTGGTGGACTTGAACACTAGGCCTGTCGCGTCCATGAGGGTAGTTTTCGCTCGGTACCGTGTAATGTAATGTGTGGCATATATCACCTAAGGCCTGGTATGAAGCTGCCTTGTTCACTCAGCACTATGCAATCATGCGAAGAGTACATATGCCANTGCGGAATGCGAAGACATTACAGAACTGCGCAGCGAGAACAAGAAGGTGAAATTTAGCTTGCGAGAAGTAGATACTGGATCAACTTACCGGTGGACCGAAGAATGTACGGGTCATATACATACGACTACGCTGGAAGCATGTAGTTCCACATACGTTCTGCCCTGCGCCGCTAAGGTATGTTGTGTCTTCAATTGAACCAGTTACAACATGGCCGCCGAAGCAGATGTCGCCACGGAGAGCGAAATAATATGTCACAGCAAGTGTAAATGTTGTACGATAATGTACGATATTTATGCTCGTATACGGCTATTATTGACCAAGAGACGCTGACGTCATGTTGGCTCCACTATATAAGCAGTATCTGCCCTGCCAGCCAACACCAGTGAGCTCAAGATGAACGTGCCATTTCGCCCAGAGACTGTCTACAGCAGTGTGATGCCTGGCAACAACTGTATAACCTATGCTGTGATGGCGAGTCAAGAACATACAGCGATCAGTGCGACGGTAAAGCACATTTGTTGCTTGTGCACAACCCAACGTCGATGTACGAGCAATGTCAGCAGATGGTCGAATGCAATATTCTGGGAAGATGTGTCGTTAAATATATGCAAACAGTCACTCCCCTGCCATGTGGGCTGGATGAAGTTATAACTCACGCTTTATTGCAAGATGCAATATGAGTTTACCTTCCGCAAGAACCTTTGGTGCTGCTGCCCGCCAACTCTGCTGTGAATGACATTACTAAGGAGGACGTCGAGCTGCCTGCAGATGTTACATGGAAGAGGTCTGCCGCTGCTGTCAAACGCAAGAACTCCATGGGTCCAGACGAAGTTATAACTCACGATTTATTGCAAGATGCAATAAGAGTTTGCCTTCCGCAANCAAGAACTCCATGGGTCCAGACGAAGTTATAACTCACGATTTATTGCAAGATGCAATAAGAGTTTGCCTTCCGCAATAACCTTTGGCTGAACTTGCTGTGATCGGCAATACTAGGGAGGACGTCCAGCTGCCTGTCAATGTCAAACACAAGAGGTCTACCGTTGTGACACGCAAGAGGTCTGCCGCCATCAAACGCAAGAACGCCCTGGGTCCAGACGAAGTTATAACTCCCGATTTATTGCAAGATGCAATAAGAGTTTACCTTCCGCAAGAACTTGTCGTGATCGACAATACTAAAGAGGACTTCCAGCTGCCTGTCAATATCAAACGCAAGAAGTCTACTCCTCCAGACGTGAGAAGCCTGCCAGCGTCGCCGCCAAGTCCCCGACTTTGCGTCGCAGCATACCGCCTCATCGCAGAACGTCTCGTAAGAAGAAGACGATGCCGGTCACAACATGTCTGAATTGTGCCAATACATCGTTTCAGAACACGAGCAACTTATCTATTGCTGATAGAAAGACATTACTACTGTATCTATTCACTACTCTGCTTGCAAAGGTATAGTGAAAAAAATGTTTTTAATTGGAATCTTATTGTATGCTGCAAGTACTGAGCTTGCAAAGTATAGTGACAAAAAAAATGTTTATATATTTCATTGGTATTGTGTGTAAAAAAATGTTTTAATTGTTTATAAGCCATTGCTATATTTAAAAAAAAATGTTTTAATTGCTGTAGCTACTCTGCCTTTCAAAAAATGTTTTAACTATATATATTTTAACTGCTATCTTGATGTGTGTACATTTTATTGTGTGTGTAGTGGTTATGATTGACGAGTGTGTGCGGTATATATTGGACATGATTGTCGAGTAAATGAATATCTTAATGTAAAAAAAATTCTATAATATTTNGAGTGTGTGCGGTATATATTGGACATGATTGTCGAGTAAATGAATATCTTAATGTAAAAAAAATTCTATAATATTTATATGTGATGAAAATTCTTAGTGTTCTTATTTGTGTTGGTTATCTCTCTCACACACACAGCACCTACTAAAACATGCTAGTATATTAAAAGCAAACAAAACACTACTGCAATTGTATGTCTTTGTAAAGACATTACATTNAGTATATTAAAAGCAAACAAAACACTACTGCAATTGTATGTCTTTGTAAAGACATTACATTATGGAGCAAGTACGCCTGGCGTATCGCACTGGAGGGAGACGCGCCTCTGCAGCTGATCTTAGAGAGGGAGGGGCGCGCGCCCCAGCCGCCACCGTCGCAGCTGCTGTAACACGCTCCCCCTTGTATGAGAAAGGGTATAAATACCCCCTCCCATTGTTCCCACACTCAATTGTGCCTGAGCGTCTGAGTGAAAAGAGTCTCGCTGCTGTTCGACTAGCGTTCGCACGATTGTCAGCATACTGCCTGCAGAGTGATGTGTATCAAGTGTACATACCTGCAGAAGAAAGTATTGGGGCCAATTCTCTATGCAACTTCTCGCCTCTTTAGAGGTAAGTGTGTATTTCGACAGCTGGTGAGTATTAACATTTGTGAAGGCGTCACCCACGGCTAGTACTTTATTTAATTTCCTCTAGGACTGCGAATATAACTTTATAATACTTCATTTCGAACCTAGAGTTTAGTTTCATATAGGGACTGCNATTTCCTCTAGGACTGCGAATATAACTTTATAATACTTCATTTCGAACCTAGAGTTTAGTTTCATATAGGGACTGCAGATATCAGTACTTAATTCTAGTAATTGAGAGGCTTGTGTGCTGCATATATATAACTTTGCATTGTTTTTACGTGCATTCAATTAATATTCTCTCGCTGTACTTTGTAGATCTGTTTACATTCAGTTCGGGCCTTGCTGAACACAGTGTTAAAGTATTAGATGTTGTTATTAAAAGCGCTGCCTATATTTTTGCGAACTATTCGCCCCTTTTTTTCACTCTGTTTCTCGTAGGATACCACCTGGGTCTGGGNCTGTTTCTCGTAGGATACCACCTGGGTCTGGGCTGTCTGTCTGCAACATACCACAGATATATATTACCACTGCTCCTGCCATGTACCGCAGATATATATTAGCACTACCACTGCTATAATGGAATAACCTAATTCGCCAGCATCACCTAATTCGCCTGCATCACCATCGTTGTTTCCATCCACTGCTGCTGCATTGCTTAACCCCCCTTCCGCTCCCATTATATGCAGACCCGCACTACAGTGTGGTTTTTGCGACCGGGTGTTTACGGACCACCAGAATGGACTACGTCACGAGCGTAATTGCTCCCTAAATCCATTCTGGCAGCCTTCCTCACATCTTTGTGATAGGTGTGCCCTTCCCTTCACCCGTCTTGACAAGCTTGCCGAACATAGTTTAACATGTACAGGACTGATCAGACAGGGGGTTTTGCTCAACTGTACATTCTGTAATGAGGGCTTTGCACACTCTTGTCATGTCCGACGTCATGAACGTACTTGTTGGGCGAAACGGCCGGCAGTTCACCAGGACCGATATGCTTTGTGCGTATAGCGATAAATGTACTGGTGGTTCTGCCATGTCAACCTCCCGGCCGGCGAAACGGGCCCGAGTTACATGTCCGTAGCCTACTCATAATGCTCCTGCTCTTGTGGGCGCAGGTAGCTCTCACCGAGGGCCCATTAACACTGGCAAGAGCAACTCGTATGGCTTTGTGGAGGTTGAAAGCACGTTTAGAGGTGTAATGAAAACATACATTTCGGAGAATACTTCGAGGGTAGCCATTGACATTTACGACTACCTCGAGATAATGAAACCTAATATCATTGGCCAATTACAGCAGGAAATCGAGACGCAGGGGGCGGTCAAGTTTAATATATTTCTAGAGTGTGTATCTGGAAAACAATAACCGCACGATAATGAGGAGGATCGCCGTGCATTTAAGACGAAAAACGTGCCTCTCTTTAACATAGTCGACATAGAGGTGGCTGTGTCGGCTGCCATTGCAAAGGTCTGCATTGAGGAGACTGACTATATGGGGAAGGGTAGCGGCTGGACTCTCACGGCAGTGAAAAGAGTCCAGTTACGCGTAAACAAGCTTGACCTTCTTAGGGCCTCCTCGTATATCCCATTGCCTGTTGGTTTTGCAGAGAAAGGCGAAATTATCAACCCGCACAACATCAACGACCAACAGTGTTTCAAATGGGCTAAACTGGCATGTTTTGTAGAGGGGAGTGATCGGCAGCATGTAAACAGGCGATACACCGAGCTTGAAAAAAGGTTTTGATTTTTCAACGGTAGATTTTCCCACCCCCCTACATCAGATACCGGCTTTTGAGTAAGCCAATCCGGGGGTTAGTAGTAACATAAACACACTTGAGGAGAATACGAAAATCGTGCCAATACGGGTGACAGATGTACAACTGGCCCAACACTTTGATTTGCTGCTTCTCACCACAGCGGAGAAGGAGGACCAGAACTCGCATTATTGCTACATCACGNGGCCCAACACTTTGATTTGCTGCTTCTCACCACAGCGGAGAAGGAGGACCAGAACTCGCATTATTGCTACATCACGAATTTATCGAGGCTGGTTCGCTCCCAGGTGACGACACATCATGGTTGTGTTAATGTCTGTAAACGTTGTTTTAAAATGTACGATAATGAACAGCATGTTAGCGGGTTGACATGTGCCGAAACTCTGGCAGAGCATAGGAGGTACTGCAATACCCATACTGCTGTTAGTGCAGACATGACACAGCCGGACAGGTGCGGTAGGCCTCCTGTGCTCAGATTCAAAAATTACCAGAATGGCAACAGTGTGCCTATTGTAGTGTACGCAGTCTTCGAGGCCATGCTTGTGCATATACAAACATGTCAGCCGAACCCTGACGCATCCTACACATATAGGTACCAAAAACATGAGCCCTATTCATATGGCATATATATGTTAAGGTCGATAATTCGATTATCCCCGCCTATAAGACAACCAGCCTACCCTCACTTGTAACTGTTTACACAGGCGAAGGTACGTCGAAATACTTTATGGAAGAGGTGTTTAGGATAGGACACCTGCTTAAAGACATATATAGCCAGTCTGAACCGATGCGTCCACTAACGCATGCGGAACAGGCTGACTATGCTTTAGCCACTACCTGCTGCCACTGTTCAGGCATATTCACCGACAACAATCAAAAGGTGCATGACCATGACCATTTTACTGGTAGTTTTATTNCTGCCACTGTTCAGGCATATTCACCGACAACAATCAAAAGGTGCATGACCATGACCATTTTACTGGTAGTTTTATTTGGGCGGCGTGTAATAACTGCAACAAGCTTCGTCACCGACCCCAGAGACTGCCGATACTCATCCATAACCTAACTTATGATGCCAATTTGATAATTAAGCTGCTAGGATATGATACCCAGGAGATATTTATTATTTCGCATAGTGAGGAGAAACTAATCACTTTCAGTAAGAGTTTGGGCGACAAATTCACTATACAGTTCATTGATACGTGTAGGTTCTTGTCTGCCAGCCTGGCAACTCTCGAATCTGCCATCCGGTGAATTCCACACAAGTCTCGTTTCTTCACGGTATAGCGCGAGCTAGAGCTGGTAATCCGGAAAGGTGTCTTCCCCTACGATTATGTTAGCTTGTGGGAGAAGCTCACCTATCCTCAATTACCAGCTATAGAGTCATTCTACAATACGCTTACTGGAGGGAATGTCAGTGCCGAGGACTACCAGTAGGCACAAACCATCTGGTCTGTGTTCAGATGTCGTACCCTCAGGGACTATTCTGAGCTCTACTTGAAGACGGACGTGNGGCACAAACCATCTGGTCTGTGTTCAGATGTCGTACCCTCAGGGACTATTCTGAGCTCTACTTGAAGACGGACGTGCTGATTCTGTGCGACGTCTTCGAGAATTTCCAGGGGCTCTGTCTACGCACATGCAGTCTCGACTGTGTGCGCTATGTCAGTGCTCCCAGGTTCTCGTTTGACGCAATGTTGCGCAAGACATACATGGAATTAGATTTGCTCTGCGACTATGACATGCACCTGTTTATTGAGGCTGGCATCCCGGGA
>NQII01000126.1:997400-1303644 GCA_002778355.1 Clitarchus hookeri | reverse complement strand
AATTAATTATGCTGCTAATCAAGTACTTTTAAAAAAACACTTCAATGTGCACAGCCTTGCACGACTTAATGGCTAGAGGGTTGGTGGTGGCGTTGGCAACATGGCTGTCGCTACGGAGGGATCACACTGGAGGGGTGACACTGCATCCAATAAGGCTGCCTATAATTTAAAAAATAATATTTTTTTTAATTAACTGACTGGCAAAAAAAATTGCTGCCATTGAAAACAACAACTTGTACTGACTGGAAACATGGCTGCCAACATGGCTGTTGCTGCTGCTGAGGTGGTGATGTCAACATGGCCACCGTTACGGAGGGGTGGCACCATCCAATATGGCCACCGATAATTAAAAAAAATTGTTTACTTATATTACACAATTTTTTTTAATTTACTGGCTGACAAAATGGCCGCCAACTTGTCCTTACTGCAAACATGGTCACCGATAATTTTAACATTTTAAATTAATTTTTTACCTAACTTTGTAAATTACTGGCTGGCAAAATGGTCGCCACCATTGAAAAAAACTTGTTCTAGCTGTCAAAATGGCCACCAACTTGTACTTACTGCAAATATGGTCGCCGGTTATTTAAAAAAAATTAAATACATTTTTTACATAAGTTTTAATGTACTGGCTGACAAAATGGAAACCAACTTGTACTGGTTGGCAAAATGGCCACCATGATATTGCATGCCTCACCTAATTGGCCACCAATAATTAAAAAAAATTAAATACATTTTTTACATAAGTTTTAATTTACTGGCTGGCAAAATGGCCACCAACTTGTACTGGTTGGCAAAACGGCCGCCATGTTATTGCATGCCTTATCCAATATGTTATTTTTTTTTTATTTAATAAAATGTTATATAAATATTTTTTTAATTTACTGTCTGGAAAAATGGCTGCCATGGGATGGATTGTTCTAGAATATACCGGCTGGCAAAATGGCTGCCAACATGGCCGACCTCCTGCAAATGCTTTCCTTCTCAAAANGGATTGTTCTAGAATATACCGGCTGGCAAAATGGCTGCCAACATGGCCGACCTCCTGCAAATGCTTTCCTTCTCAAAAACCTCCTGCTCTTGCATTCCACCTATCTTGTGTCCCTGTGTCCCTGTCATGAGCCTGTGTTCGAATGCCCTTTGCCTATCTACTAGAATATATAGCTAAATGGCCTTAGTGCACTATTCCCTTAAAAAAATTATTCATCTCTAAGATCGTTGGTTTATATGGAAACTTGATTGCCTTTTCATGTCTTACTGGCATTCAAAAGTTATCAATACCTCGTGCTAACGATGTTGTAGAATGCATTGCAAGTGTTAAAAAAAAAACGTTTTTAATTTTTTATTATTTGCATTTACATTAGCAGTTGATGTTTAACATCACTCAAAAAAAAAAAAAAAAAAAACATATTCACTTGTCAATGTGTGTAAATATACTTGTTGTTTTTAAAAGTTACCCAAGCAAACAGTTCTTCTCCGTCAGTTTAAATTAACAGACCAGCACTTAAACTGAAGAAAAATGGAATGTATTTTTGAATTGCTGTGACAGTATTTGAACTTCGACAGGCAGTAACGTATGTGAAGCATACGTTGTGTTAGTAGGAAAAGTGTTACAACACATTTTTGTGTAAAATGCCACATTTTTGGAAATGTAGACGTTTGTAATATACTTTTGAAAGAAAACGGAACTGCGCAATTTACATCAATATGAACTTGTACATAATACATCAATGCGAGCATGCAGAGTTTAAAGAGAATTTTCCAACATCATGTATTTATGAATTTTTTCGGCATACTCAGTTACAGCTCTCTATTAAGCCTACTTTTCGAAGAAAAGAAAGGCTTGTAAGATCACTTTCCCGACTTTGTATCTGTGCGTGAATGTGTTTGTGTATTTTGTAACAGTGTTTCTGTTCATGTGTGATTTGATTTGCATTTTTTTATTACTTTTTAAGGCTTATATACAAACTTAAGAGTAATCCCTACTGTTCTCTATATATTGTATTATTAATTTTGGTTAATAATTAATTTTATTGTGTTAATAAAGTTTTGTTGTTGTGTTTATTAATTTTTTTCGAATACATTAATAATAATTTCAAATTTTATTTAATAAAATACATTAAATGGATGAATGATTTATTGATGCATTTGTTTTAAATAAAAAATTTAAAAAAAACCAGCAAATAATGCAGATTATAACTAATAGAAATCACTAAAACTGAGATGTGAGGGAAATGCTCACGCGCGACCAACAGTGTCTAACGGAAAGGCGCTACCAACATCGGATGAAGAACATACTTTTATACACAAAAACAGCAAAGGTAGGAGGAAGCCAAAATTTTTATTAGGAGAAAAGCGCAAATGTATTCCCTAATCGCTTCCGAAAGTACCGAGACCGAGGGAGTGCGTATCATTACAAAGTTTTTGATACCAGGCATATAAAGCACCCTTTGTCACCCGCGTGCGACGGGAATAGAAGGATTGGTAGAGAGAGCAAATGAAATGAAGCTAGAATACGAAGATCAGGAGAAAATAAAGGTTCCGACATGCCTGCCGCCCGCCCACGCGGAACGAACGGCAGAGAATAGCAAAACCACTAGAAGCACAGAGGGACCATCATTGCCGCTGAGATGTTGGTATTGCCCTGAGACACACCTGTACCGTGACTGCCCCACAGTAGGAATCCGCATAGCAGCCGCTAAGGAAAAAGACACCACGGCTGTCCCCTCGAAATAGAGAAGGGGAGCAGTCAGGGTGGAAAGAGGGAGCCGGGAAATGCCACCGCCGGGACACAGAGTCGCCCATCGGCCCCGGCATTAGTGAAAGGGCGGAACCTATTTTGACATTAAGCGATCGGAGGCCGGGAACACACGCCCCTCTGATTGAAGTCCGCATAAATAACCATAATCATAAGGCAGTCCTGGACACGGCCGCAACCGGCAATTTCATAAAAAGCCAGCTGCTAACTCCCGAACAGAAAAACCGGATAAAGAAAAACTCCCGAATAATTCAAATGGCCCAGTCTGAGTCACGCCTGACCATAGACGGCATTATTACGTTACCAGTATCCACGGAGGTGAACACAGTCCAAACTGAATTCCTTTGCGCACCGCATTTAGTGGAAGAGATTATCCTGGGGCAACATTGGCTAAAAAGTCAAAATTTTATAATCGACTGCGGACAACCACGCCTATATTTAGGCAAACAAGATAGGGTGGCCAAAAAACTGGGAAGCCCTAATAAACCTGCAAAAACCACAAGAAATCTGCAGTAAGGAGGTAAACCACCAACTCGGAGCTGACCAACTTAGGTCTTTATTGCGGATACTCAACACTTACGAAGCTGTATTCGAGCATACCTGCAGATTACATCAGACCACGGCCGTCCAACATGAAATCTGGGTAAAATATTCTCACCCCATCTACTGCCGTCCAGCCAACCCGTCCGCCTACCGCAGGCAAATCATATTAGACCAGGTAGCCGAGATGAAATCGCAAGGAATAGTGGAGCCNCCACCAACTCGGAGCTGACCAACTTAGGTCTTTATTGCGGATACTCAACACTTACGAAGCTGTATTCGAGCATACCGGCAGATTACATCAGACCACGGCCGTCCAACATGAAATCTGGGTAAAATATTCTCACCCCATCTACTGCCGTCCAGCCAACCCGTCCGCCTACCGCAGGCAAATCATATTAGACCAGGTATCCGAGATGAAATCGCAAGGAATAGTGGAGCCAACTGACTCGCCATATAACGCCAGAGTTATACTTGTGCCAAAGAAAGATGGCGAACTCCGTTTTTGTGTCACCTACCAGGCCTTAAACGATATCACATACCCTATAGCATACCCCAACTTTAAACCTGGCGAATATGCTCCGCGACTTAGGGGACGCGCGTATATTCTACAGTCTAGACATGCGCAGTGGATACTGGCACATCCCAGTACACCCAGGGTCCAGGAAATATACGGCGTTTACAACNACAGTCTAGACATGCGCAGTGGATACTGGCACATCCCAGTACACCCAGGGTCCAGGAAATATACGGCGTTTACAACCCCAGAAGGCGAAACCCTGCAGTTTCTCGTAATGCCCTTCGGGTTGAAGAATGCACCCGCTACTTTACAACGACTGATGTCAGCAGTAGTTTTGACAGGCTATAGCGGCCAGTTTTGCCTAGCGTACCTGAATGATGTCATAGTGTATTCACGCACATGGGAAGAACACCAGGTACACTTGCAAAAAGTCCTGGAGCGCTTTGAATTCCATGAACTCATGTGCCGACTGGAGAAGTGCCACTTCGGGAAGACCCAGGTAGAATACTTAGGGCACATAGTTACCCCGGACGGGAATTATGCAAAGCCAGAGAAAGTGAGAGAGATTTAGGAGGCTAGAGTACCAACTAACAGGAGAGAATTGAAACGTTTTCTGGGGTCCCCATTGTGGCCCCCTCAACGAACTTCTACTCAAAACAACTCGCTGGAAGTGAACAGACAGACACGAAGAAGCATTCAGAATATTAAAGGCCCGATATTGTGACATAACCATGCTATACCGGCCTATGCCAGAATTTTCCCTAATTTTGCAGACGGACGCAAGCGGAGCCAGAATGAGTGCTGTCCTATACCAGGAGCAGTCACAGAACCAACGACGAATTATAATATACGCTAGCACTTTGCAAAGCGAGACCGAACACCATTACCACAGTAATGAGCAAGAGTGCTTTGCGGTTATTTGGGCTGTCCGCAAATACCGCTATTACCTTGAGGACCGACCATTCATTCTCAGAACTGATAATAAGGCCCTTACATGGCTGNATACCGCTATTACCTTGAGGACCGACCATTCATTCTCAGAACTGATAATAAGGCCCTTACATGGCTGAAAACCAAGCGTAACGAAAAAGCAAAATAGGGTAGTTGGGCCTTATTTTTAATGTAATTCTCATTCACAATCTAGCATTACCCGGGCTCGAACAACGAGTTGCCCTATTCCGCCGACCACAGATGTACAACAAGGCGACAGGAACCGACGAATGGGAGTGAATGCTGCCCCCTCTCCCACAAAACTCCAACGGCCGAATGACGTGGAACTACAGCTTATAAAGTTCCACAAAAACAAAGATCTGTTATGCGACCAACAGCAGGCCGACCCCAAATTACAGGAGTTAATGAGGAGATATCCAGACCGATACGGGGGAAGAGATGGCATAACTTTTATTTAATGGTTTTGACCTTGCTACTTGGTATTATTTACACACATACGTAGCATACGTATTGTAGTTCTCACGTAAAATTTCAGTAAAATTTCCCAGTAAAAGCATTAGTTTTATCAACAATTGTATGATTTTCGATATTGCTAGGGATAGGTCCCTGGTAAGCACCCAATTTCGACCTACTAATTTGTAAATTNCAATTGTATGATTTTCGATATTGCTAGGGATAGGTCCCTGGTAAGCACCCAATTTCGACCTACTAATTTGTAAATTATGGTCCTACACTTTGCTCATGGCACTTTGGATACTTTCATTCAGATGAGCGGCCACTGGACTTGACATAATTAACGCAAGTGTTGCTATGATGCATGTCTTCCATAGTTTTATCTAATAAAAGTTAAAATGAAGCTTATACAAGTCGTAATTAAGAACTTAAGTTTACCATTTATTAAACATGACTTCATATTTTAGCAGCAAACAACATTAAATCCACTGCGGACACAAATTTAACTAAGGCTTTTTAACAGTTATTGTGTTTANGATTTTAGCAGCAAACAACATTAAATCCACTGCGGACACAAATTTAACTAAGGCTTTTTAACAGTTATTGTGTTTAATTTTCGTGCTATTTTGGATGTATGTAACACAATCTAGAGCACATTCTTGCTAGTATGCGAACAAAAAATCGAGAAATATGATGGTAGCCTAAAACAGAGACCCAATAACTTCCTGTATGACAGTCAGCTAACAGACAGAGGCATCTGTTTTACACTGCATCTGATAGAGTATTAACTACTCGGCAGGCCAGCTCGCAGACAGGTAGCTGAAAGACAGCCAGCTGTCCGACACATCACCTGACAGTTATGCAAATGTTAGATAAGAATCTGATAGACAAGCAGCTCTCTGACAAGACAGCTCACGAATAGGCGGCTGTCCGATGGGCAGCTGGCAGGTAGGCAGCTCTTCGCCATATCACTTAACATATATGCGGCTATTAGACACTGCAGATGTTAAACAGTCAGATATTCGACAGGTCAGCTGGCCGACATGCAGCAAGTCAACAGGAGGCAACTTCCGACATGTGACTTGACAGGAATGCATCCACTCGACAGGTCAGCTGGCCGAAAGTGGGCTGTCCGACAGACAGCTGATAGACAGCCATATCAGCCAAAATTTGCCTCTCAGACAGAAAGGACAGATGACTTTTGGTCTGCTGAATATAGCCCAGTATATAATTAAACACCTATGTAGACAAATACATATGAGAATATTCTATTATTCTTGATTACATATTTATAGATTTTCAAAATTATATGAAGGAACATAAACACGAACTTCTTAATTTAAAAAAGGTAAAAAAAAANACATATTTATAGATTTTCAAAATTATATGAAGGAACATAAACACGAACTTCTTAATTTAAAAAAGGTAAAAAAAAAACTATAGAAATAATAAAATGTAAATAACATGAACCATATAAATAAAATGGTATAAATTGAAAATTAAGAAATATTGGTTCAAACCAATAAAAAAAACGTAATATGCATATATATGGTTACTACTATTTAATTACAGAAACATAATGTATATAAAGTTTATAGAAAAATGAATTCAATATTATTACCATATAACACTGGCGAACAAGATAATAATAGTATTATGATTGTTTTAAACTATGTGCTAATTATAAAACAATAAAAGAAATATTGAAATCAGCACTTAAAGTTTTTAAAATAGAAAACAATTTTTTTTAACATGAATACAAAAAATATTAAATATTATGTCAAAGATTTTGTATTCAATAAAAGTTTTTTATTATTNGTAATAATAGTAATATGAACGAAAATGTACTAAGCGCGGTCGATTCGACTACGCGCGCCCGCTTGAAGGTTAAATAGAACAAATAAAATTACTAAGTCAATATGTTAATTTGAAATTTGAATTCTAACTTGTGTAAAGCTACTGGCAAATTTATTAAAACATATAACTGATTTAGCAAATATAAAAAAATTCATTACTTTTAATAGTATTTATAACTTTAGTTTGGAACGAAAATGAGGCTCTACATTATTATTTCAATCAAATATTTTTTTNAACTATTTTTTAATTTTTATTTATAAAAATTATTATTTTGATATTTATACATTATGAAATTTAGTTTACAGGTAAGCCCAAAGATAAAATTTTAAAATATATATTATGAAATGTAATAAATATTATAATATTAGAATTTTTTATTTTATGTTCGCTTTGTGTAAATGGATACAGTTCTGGATCTAAAATATAATTATTTTGTATTTAAAAATAGGAAGAATCTATATATTTCAGATAATAGAAATTATCCCTGTTTTTAAGGAAAATCTATTAACCAGAATTTTAGAATGAAAATGTCAGAAAAGCTGTTTCAATTTTGGTAAACAAATATATGAAACATTTTTAAGATTTACAAGTGGTATCCAATTTAGAAACCCCTTTAATTTTACAACCATATAGGTAGCAATTTTAATAATGATGCTATTTTATAAATTATTAGGCTATATCAAAAATATTTCAAGGTAAAGATTATCAAGGTTGGGTTCATAAGAAATAAATGAATGAAAATTACTTTAGAATGTGTTATAAAACTCTAACGAAATTATTTAAGAATCTATAATCAATTTAACAAACATTTAATTATTAAATAGAATTAATTTATTCCAACTATTTTCAATCGTGAAATTATAAAAATATAAGGCGAGTCATCATAATATATTTTAATTCATAAAATTTTCCTGGTATTTTTTACCATTCATATCTTTTAAAATATAAGATTGTACATCATACAAAAATCATTATAACTTTTAAATTATTGTGATGACTAATTGGCTATATAATCTTTTTAAATATGTTTTTTTTTTCAATATCTCTAATTATGTCAGCAACATTATGTATAGGCTCAAATTGCAGAAAGCCGATATATAAATATTAAAAAATTACTTTTCATATTTTTTAATTATTTCTTCATATTAATATTTAGGTTCAGTAGATAAATTTTCAACCTCTCGGTATTTTAAGGTTTTTCAGGGCCTGGGAATAAACCAGACTCTGGATTTACAAACAAATGTAAAATATTTTTATAAATTTCTGAATTTTTCAAATTTACTGTGGAATGTTTTGTACTGTTATATTATTTTATCAAATCACATAAAATATTAAACTATTTATAATTTTAATAAATGTTTATACTTTTTATTTTTAAAGTTCTATTAAATATTTCTACAACACTAGCTTAGAACTAAATTAGAATATTTGTTTATAATATATTTTTCAATTATTTCATTCAAGTTATAATAATCTTAACCATTTCCATTTTATAATTTTATTGGTTTTCTTGTTTTCAAATATATTCAAAAGCTTTTACGACATTTTAAATTGGTCTATATTATACTGAAATAGCAAAACAATATTTATTAAAACGTATTTATTTCCTTAATTTATTTTTGATCAAAATTAAATTTCCATAATTTGTTTCAAATAAATTTCCTTGTCATAAATCATCAATTCCTAATGAAATAACATTGGTTACAGTATTTGTTTTCTTATTGGTTTATATCATACAATAATTATGACTTTGCAAATGGACATTTTTAATTTGTTATGACTGCTGTTTTTATATACTTACATATTGAAAAGATATTCTTGTGAATAACTACCATGTTTGTAATCTCTAATTATATATTTTAATTTCTTGCAACAATATTACACTTGAAACACCAAGTGTTTTCCATTATTATATAAATGTTAATATTTCTTAATGAAATTTTTTTTTTATTGATAGGTGTTTAAAATCATTTCTTTATATTTGTTTAACTGTAAAATACATACAAATAATTTTTTCATATCCTTTAGAGATTTGTATACGATTAACTAGTTTTTAAATTATTTGATTAAAATTTATATAACAAATGGTTTTGAAAAATCAATATCCTTTCCTCTTTTCTTATTCTTAAAATTTGTGTATTATGTTTATCCGCAATTATTTTTAAAACCTGCATTATCAAAAACAAATACATAACAAATTACTTAATTTTGTAATTTTAAATATTCACTAATTTTTACTTGTTTTAAATTTTCTTTCAAATGAACTCTTTTAATTCCATTCTGTTGAAAATAATTTAAATTTGTATAATCGTTCGGAGCAAACTGATAAGCAATATTTGTTCATGTTTATTTTCATAACAGTAATTAAAATTTTTCTTCAACCATAATTGGTCAAATAACGAATCACAGTAAATATTAACTCATACATTCAAATTTATTATTATGGATGTGCATTATAATAACTATTTTGTTCAGCTGATGTAAAGTTATTNTTAACTCATACATTCAAATTTATTATTATGGATGTGCATTATAATAACTATTTTGTTCAGCTGATGTAAAGTTATTTTCGATATACCTAACTACATTAGTTAGTGTAATTATTTAAACATTTAAAATATTCGTAGAAAAATTGGAAAATCTTTGAAATTATTTATAATTTATTCAAGATAATTTTAAATTTTTTTATTTCGATCATTAAACATATCATTATAAATATAGTAATTAAACTAAGTTTTGAAACAAAAACCTTTCTTTAATTGAAAAACTTTTTAATTAATCCCTGTGATTTGAATGCAAGAAATTGTTTTTGTCCATTTATATCAGAAATTTATTTAATCAATGAACTTTTAAGTTTATGTTCTTTTCGTAATAGTTACTAAGAAATTGTTTAAGATTTCTTAGTTCATTTTAAAAACATTTTTAAAAATCANTATCGATATACCTAACTACATTAGTTAGTGTAATTATTTAAACATTTAAAATATTCGTAGAAAAATTTGAAAATCTTTGAAATTATTTATAATTTATTCAAGATAATTTTCAATTTTTTTATTTCGATCATTAAACATCTCATTATAAATATAGTAATTAAACTAAGTTTTGAAACAAAAACCTTTCTTTAATTGAAAAACTTTTTAATTAATCCCTGTGATTTGAATGCAAGAAATTGTTTTTGTCCATTTATATCAGAAATTTATTTAATCAATGAACTTTTAAGGCTATGTTCTTTTCGTAATAGTTACTAAGAAATTGTTTAAGATTTCTTAGTTCATTTTAAAAACATTTTTAAAAATCATCAATATGATAATATTTATATAAATACATTTTCATATTTAAAACCTAATACAACTGGATTTTCGTTATTTTTTATGAGTAATAATAACAACTTTCATTCTTTCATAAAAATTATAAGCCATTCATCAAAGTCTGGAAATGGTTCATATTACATACAGTTATTTAATTCATGCAATGAAACATATTCTTAGATTTAATTAAATGTTTAAATTTTGATAAATTTACTTTAAGCAGACTTTAATAGAATATATTTTTAAGTCAAGTGATCATTTTANAACATAATAAAACTGGATTTTCGTTATTTTTTATGAGTAATAATAACAACTTTCATTCTTTCATAAAAATTATAAGCCATTCATCAAAGTCTGGAAATGGTTCATATTACATACAGTTATTTAATTCATGCAATGAAACATATTCTTAGATTTAATTAAATGTTTAAATTTTGATAAATTTACTTTAAGCAGACTTTAATAGAATATATTTTTAAGTCAAGTGATCATTTTATTTTGATATTGTTTCTTAACTCGTATTTCAAACCATCATCTATTTTAAATTTAGAAATTGATAAATTATAACGTATTTTGTTAATTGAGTAGCTTTTTCCAAACTTTTTTCCATGTTTGAAGTCGTTCATATTTTCATCAACTTTTTTTCAGGTTCATTAAAATTCACTGTTATGAATTATGTTATACATTTTAAGTGTTTCTAGAAAATCATGCAATTTTTTTTCAAATAAAACAAAATTTAAGCTTGGAAATTATATATTATTATAAATTTTAAGGTATTTATCCCAGGAACTCATTAATGGCTTACTTAATAAATATCTTAATTCATAATAAAGAAAGTATATTACAATATTTACATAATTTTTACATCTAATACTGTTGAACATATAACAGATAACAGAATTAAATTTTTAAGTGCATCAAATTTATAGTAAATATTTTTGTTATTGTTATGGAAAGGTAGTATTTCGCTACCTTTGAAGTAATTTGTTATTTTACATGTTATATTTCCTCCGAATGAAACAAATAATAAAAATTATTATTGTTTATTATAATAACATAAAAACTAACAATTAATTTCAGGACTAGACAATATTATATAAGTATAAAACTAAACATTCACGTGTGTTCATTTTATAAGTTATTGCGTCACTCATATATACATTTTTTTTTGTTTTCATATTTTTAAAATCAATATTATACAAGGGGAACATTTAAAAAATGTGCAGGCCTTCTTTTTTTTTTCCTTTTGCTTCACCTTCATTATTTTCCGCAGCTTAATAATGCCATTGTAATTCTTATAGCGATTTATATTTTTTCAAATATCTTAAACATAATTATAAATAGTGCTGGTTACTATTGACATGGACGTCATTATCTATGGATTTTTGGAGGACATAACACTTTTTCTATACACAACCGATTTTTTTCACACTGTTTATTATATATCACGATGTGATGGCAAAGAACCACATGAACATAACATTAAAATGTAGTTATTGATACATAGCTCATAAACTATGATATATAACATAAAAAATAAGTTTTGCAACAAATAAAAAAAAAAATACAAAACCAACTGAATTACATTGAAACGGGACCAAAAGCCCGTTTTCTTTATTCAGACCTAAACACAAACATTTTTGCAACTTTTCTAATGTCAACTGAGTCCAAAATGTCACTGTAAACATAACAAATTGCGAATTGTTTCAGTCTCTTCTGAGCAATTGAGAATTGCTAAATATACCCCACGATTTGATGACAATGTACCACACGCATATAAAATAAATTGTATGTTTATTTATTGATACAANCTAAATATACCCCACGATTTGATGACAATGTACCACACGCATATAAAATAAATTGTATGTTTATTTATTGATACAAAACTCATAAACTTAGAAACATCAAATTAAAGGTTAGATTTTGCACCAAATATAACCAAAAAATTACAAAAAAATAAATTATGATAAGTCTGGTACAAAAGCCACTTTTCTTGATTCAGACCTAGATACGAAAGTTTTTGCAACTTTTCAAATGTCAACTGAGTCCAATATGACATTGTGAACATATCAGATGGCGGCATGGTTNCGAAAGTTTTTGCAACTTTTCAAATGTCAACTGAGTCCAATATGACATTGTGAACATATCAGATGGCGGCATGGTTTAGTCTCCTCTAAGTCATTGAGGAACACAAATATGTCTTCAGCTGTCTGAGAAGGCTGAAATTTCTCTCCGCCTCACATGATGATCTGCATAAAACCAGCAGCAGTTTAACAAGATTTTCCATATTAAAAAACTANCACATGATGATCTGCATAAAACCAGCAGCAGTTTAACAAGATTTTCCATATTAAAAAACTAGCTTCTCACTTCTGCCATTTGTTTGCAACTCTCCACCACATCTTCTACACAACAGACACTATGGTGTGTTAAGAACATCTTCAGATNTCTGCCATTTGTTTGCAACTCTCCACTACATCTTCTACACAACAGACACTATGGTGTGTTAAGAACATCTTCAGATCCACTTGCAAAGATGACGTGTCTATTCCTGGGTAGTTGCGAATATCGGAACAGTTTTCTCCAGTCAGTAATACGTGTTCGAAATGCAGGTGATGTTTATGCCAGGTTGGTCAACCGATGTTTTAACTGACNTTTCTCCAGTCAGTAATACGTGTTCGAAATGCAGGTGATGTTTATGCCAGGTTGGTCAACCGATGTTTTAACTGACAATTGCAGTACCGATAACTTGAAAGTACTCTGTCCTGAATTGGTCTTCCACAGTTGCAGGTGTATGATGTGCTGCAGGTCCTGTGAATCGTGCAGGTGGCTTTAATTTCTTTGGACATGAGGGGGACTGCAGATTAAGGAATCCGATGCTTTTTTACAGCTTGAAAACAAAGTTTTGAAGTGTTTATGATATCGCAATTCCTGGATAGCACTTGGAATAATTCTCACAGACATCAATAATCATCCTATGGTTTTTGGTTTTCCTTGGAAGGTTTCGTAAAGCATTTCTAGGAATGAAATAACTTGTCTTGCCAAAGCAAATCCTAAGTATGTGATCCCATTTTTGAATGTTTACAGAAGTCCAGTCACCTTTTCTAGTTTTTGAGCAGATAATTCCTCCAACGTCTGCAAGAGCAGATCGTAATTCCTGACAGCCTTACCTACCTGCGATTTCTTGTTAATCCACCGAGTGGGAAACAATGTTTTTATTTTAGCACCATTTTGTACAGAGCGATCCACAGATTGCTCTGCAATGTGGAAAAATTTTGAATATACTTTAACTGATTTGCTGAAAATTTTACCATCTTCGTGGCCCCTATCCAGTGAACGTTGATACAGTTNTTTCTCCAGTCAGTAATACGTGTTCGAAATGCAGGTGATGTTTATGCCAGGTTGGTCAACCGATGTTTTAACTGACTATTGCAGTACCGATAACTTGAAAGTACTCTGTCCTGAATTGGTCTTCCACAGTTGCAGGTGTATGATGTGCTGCAGGTCCTGTGAATCGTGCAGGTGGCTTTAATTTCTTTGGACATGAGGGGGACTGCAGATAAAGGAATCCGATGCTTTTTTACAGCTTGAAAACAAAGCTTTGAAGTGTTTATGATATCGCAATTCCTGGATAGCACGTGGCATAATTCTCACAGACATCAATAATCATCTTATGGTTTTTGGTTTTCCTTGGAAGGTTTCGTAAAGCATTTCTAGGAATGAAATAACTTGTCTTGCCAAAGCAAATCCTAAGTATGTGATCCCATTTTTGAATGTTTACAGAAGTCCAGTCACCTTTTCTAGTTTTTGAGCAGATAATTCCTCAAACGTCTGCAAGAGCAGATCGTAATTCCTGACAGCCTTACCTACCTGCGATTTCTTGTTAATCCACCGAGTGGGAAACAATGTTTTTATTTTAGCACCATTTTGTACAGAGCGATCCACAGATTGCTCTGAAATGTGGACAAATGTTGAATATACTTTAACTGATTTGCTGAAAATTTTACCATCTTCGTGGCCCCTATCCAGTGAACGTTTTTACAGTTNTTTGAATATACTTTAACTGATTTGCTGAAAATTTTACCATCTTCGTGGCCCCTATCCAGTGAACGTTTTTACAGTTTTTGATGCTCTACAACACTCCAGTATGTCTAAATTAATACAGTGAGCATCACAGTGCACAAATAGCGCCAATGGTTACTTATCTGAGATAAGTGTCTAAGCACCTTTCTTTAAACTGCTCATATTTCCAGCCCCATCGTACGTCTGCCTGCGAAGGCAAGCTAGAGAACTGCAATCTCAATAGAACATCACGTATAATGCATGAATTCACTTCACCAGTTGTTGATGATGCCTGGTAAAAGCCCAGAAAGATTTCTTGGTCTCAAAATGTCCATCCACCCACAGTACACAAACACTTTCTTGTTCAAGTCCTAATACACCATGTGTACCAATACATATGACAGACAACTTTAAAGGATCAATCGATTTGATTTTGTCACACATTGTATTTACTATATTATGTCCACACATATCAAACATTTTTTTTTATTTACAGATGTCTTATTTTCCAACATTTTTTTGAAGCCACTTAGTTATGTGGGGTACATCAAGACTTCTTAGTTTTGAGAGCTTCATCAAATTGCCTTCGCGNTATTTACAGATGTCTTATTTTCCAACAATTTTTTGAAGCCACTTAGTTATGTGGGGTACATCAAGACTTCTTAGTTTTGAGAGCTTCATCAAATTGCCTTCGCGGTTTAGGTGACCTCTCACGCCCAATCCCTGCCTAGCTAAGTATTTCAATGAACTAATAACAACAAACAAATATTCAGAAGCAATTTTCTGCCGAGCTGCTATGCGTTGACAATTGTTTCGGTAAGGGTGCATTCATTTGCTTAAAACTTAGAACACCTTGGCTATGTGATGAACACTTTTCGTGGGTTGTAAAATTTTCAACTGCCTTATCACAGTTTCTACTAAATGCTTCATATCTTTTGGTTGCGATATAGTTTTCTGAACACAGTATAGCATATCGCTGGCAAAAGAAACAACAAATACCATCAACACCGTTGATTATATGTAGCCATTTGAAGTTATGATACGAACTTGTTTGAAAGGTATGATGACGGCCTTTAAGCTCTTGGACCGGAAATCCATCAGGCAAAATTTTATGTTAGATGCAATCAAGAGAGTCACTCACCTTAGATCCGCGAGTCAAATATTTTTATTTAAGGAGTTCACCCATCGATTGGCACTGGCTCGATGAAGACGAAACACCACCAGAACCAGAAGGACCAAAGCCACAAAGTTGCAGCTGAAGGTTTTTGTTTACACTGAATCGCTAGAGTCTGCCAATCTATTCTTTGGAGGGCACCCAACATGTGTGTCGGATGACACTAACTGCGGCGGCCACTGTAGGCGATCTTTTAATTTAATCACTAACTTATCCATTCGTGTTTTCACAGTCAGCGATTATGCATGCTATGTTCGTTTAGCACTCTCTGAAATAAAACATTATTGGTCTAAAAACGGTCCCGCACACCACTCACTCGAAAAAATATAAATAAATATTTGTTAGCAAGCCACTGGCACAAAGTAAACACAACCTACAATACAATATGACCGCCTGTGCGTTATTACCAATATCCGGTTCCTTCAAACCATAGAACATGTGCTATTATCTCTGTACTTTCTACATCAAACTTTTCGAGAGCAATCGATTATCTCGTTTGTTATCGTCGCTAATATATACCTCAATATCCGGTAAACTATTATTACACCAATTGCTAAGAATCAAAGAGAGACGATATTATAATGTTAAATAAAATTACAGCGGAAATCGATTACTACTATTATCCGCAGTGTAACTGATACATTGAGGCAGCTGGAGGCCTAATAGTGGTGCTACTAGTGTTTATGTACAGTCCATGCAAATATAGATTTACAGTTTTATAAATTTTTTTTCGTTTACATATTCATCTACATAACTTATTATATTATCAAGTCTGTTGTGCACTGAAATTGGTTATCCTTACTGACGCGCAAAAACTCGGTTACATTCACAAATTTTACTGACGTTAGGGAACTCGACTTTATCTACGAAAGAAGACATTTTTCAATACACAAATAAGATAGAAGGGAAATATGATAGTTGTTTATGTAAACCATCCGTACTTTATTTTATGATGGTTTATTGGTCCGTGTGTGTGTCAATTTGCTCAAAATATAAAAAGGAAAATTATTCGCGGGGATGTGTCCACACGTTCCCCCGCAAACGACGTCCGTTCTTTGGATATAAATTAAAAAACTCAAAAAAAAAAAAAAAAAAAAAAAAAAAAAAAAAAAAAAAAANAATTTTGAAACCAGTACGTGTTTTACTTTAAATTTTTTGTTGGTTTTATGATAAAGTTGTTAATATACTTTGAGCTCTTTAGTTTTTTATTTCATCTTTCTGTTTGATATTTTGTTACATTTCTATTTATTTGTAATAATCTGTGTTGATTAAATGGACATCAATAATAATATTTTAAGCCTTTAAGTCAGATGAGGTAAAAAATTAAAAAATTTATAAGTCATTATATTTTATATTTTATTTATTCCATTTTAATATACCAAACTTATTTTATATTACTATACATACATCAAGAAGCGAACACAGAATCAATGTTTTCATCAACTGAAATATCTTTGCCTAGCAAAATTTCTTAGCTCCTTTTCGTAAAATTTAATCAGATTCATGTCTTGATTCTAAATCTTTATTATCTGTATAAGCATTATCGTGAAGCATTCAAGCTTAATTTAATTTGTTAATTTTTTTAACACCTCTTTCGAATCGTTTATATAATTTAGTAAACGGTCAACAATATATAACAAGGTTAATGCATTTTTGTAAATTTAAAATATATAATGTCAAATTTATTACAATTTTACAATAATGTTCAGAATTCCATAACAAATAAGGAATTAAGTTGAAAACTTTCATAGCTATGGAATTACTTTTGTATTATTAACAAAATTTTAAGCATTNTGTGTATTATTAACAAAATTTCAAGCATTTTATTTTAGTACAAGATAATTATATTAAATATTTAATTACTATAATTGTCGATTCTAGCATTTCTTCGCCATAAATAACTAACAATAGATGAATTAACTAACTTCGATAATCCAATTAAGACGCCCGCCTACCTGAAAGCAAGTTGGTCATTCCGGTCTCGCGGTGAAGCCAGCCGGGTGGGCGACAGTGGCCGCAGTTAGAACTACCATACCTTCTCTCCCCCTNCCAACTTTTATTTGAACTTATATTTAATAAGGATTATATATTTTTTCAATTGTCGATAAAAGTATTTCTGTATAATTATCATTGTGTTTTCAGTATATTTCTTTTCGCGATAATTAGGTCTATTTTTTCTTATGTGATAAGAATGTCAGATGGTTAATTAATATTCCTTATTATTAAACAGTAATTTATTATTGTCAATATCTCCTTAANCTGATAAGAATGTCAGATGGTTAATTAATATTCCTTATTATTAAACAGTAATTTATTATTGTCAATATCTCCTTAATGTATCAATCTATAAAAAAAATTGTGTAACACCTCTTAAACCGTTCTTATCATTGATGGCATTTTTTTATATTTATATATAGAAAATTTCTTTCGTAATGATTTGATTTTTAATGGCTTTTAAAATCTTAGAACATTTTTCTTAAATAATTTATTATTTCTGAATCAGGAGAAATAAAATCTGGAAATATTTTTTGTTTTAGAAGTAGTTAATTTTGGCATTGAAGAAAAATCTAAAATATTTACAACATAAACCTTTTTGAGATGAAATTTTTATTTTCTTTAGATACATTCTCTAATATTTTACCAATATTTTGTAATTCATGAATATAGCGAATATATTTATTTTTTCGGTTTTCAAAGTCTCGCTGTTAAGACCTGTCAAAAACCTCTCCACACACAATTTCTGTTTATTTGATTTACATTCAGTTTAATGTGTTTTTTTTACCAATTCTAAAATTTTCAAATATTAAATTAACTCTAGGTATTTATTTAAATCGATCTCTTCCATTTTTCTTTACATAATTATGTTGTATCATATAAATGGTTTATAATATTTTTGAAAGCTTCGACAGACAATAAAGTTCTGTCCTACAGACCAACAAGGGATAATGAAAAATTTTTTTATAATATAATTTAATTCGATAATAATATTTGTGACGGATTTTCTTTCCCTAAAGGTGGCAATGTTTATAAACAATTACGACTTTTTAAAATATATAGTTGCAATTATGGTAAACATAATAGTGTTGACATAAGTTCTAATTTTTTTTCCTTTTAAANCTTTTTAAAATATATAGTTGCAATTATGGTAAACATAATAGTGTTGACATAAGTTCTAATTTTTTTTCCTTTTAAATTTTCTTGAGTAAAATATACGAACATGGGCAAATAATTAAAGCTATTGATAGTTCCGTTATTATATCTACTGTAATGAATGCTTTGATTAGATGACCATCAGAAAACAATTATTACAAATGAGTAAAATTGATAATATGTGTCCAGTAAAATCATTTCATTCAGATAGGCCAAATTAAATTATTTATCTATTGAGATCTATCTATGGTTATCTTAGCGATAATTATAAAATAAATTTGAAATGGTTATATATAATAAATGTTACTCATAGTAATTCTGATTATTATAAATTTTTGTGTACGTTTATCAAAAAAANAAATGGTTATATATAATAAATGTTACTCATAGTAATTCTGATTATTATAAATTTTTGTGTACGTTTATCAAAAAAAGCTAAGGGAAAAATTTACAATAATTATTCTGCTTAAGGAAAAATTTTAATATAAAAGTGGAAATTTTTGTGACCAATTGTAGAATGCGAAGCTAATACAGTTAATGCCATAAAATAAAATATATACGAAAACGGAATAAATTATATCAGCTTAATTATGGGTGGTTTTTATAAAAAACAGTTCCTCAAGGTAGAAGAACATTTTAACGTGATATAAATGTTCAGTTTAATAAATTAATTTTAAATGCCTGACATTAACATAGTTGGTTTTTAAAGTAATATTAAAGATCGTGCCTTGCACAATGTTCGTGTTTTTATGTTTCATTATCATGCCAAAAAATATTTATGTTATAAATGTAAGATATATCATTTTTCCTAAAGAAAATTGGAATTTAAATTTTAATGATGGTTTCTTTTATAAGATGTATATTGCATGTCAAGGTTTTAGACATTCTGAAAAAAACCCTACAAATTATGCAAATAAGTAACTTCACTTCAAACAATTATTATTTTTTAAAGTGAACATAATTATTAATCTCATTTTGCTAGAAAACATTCANAAATGGTTATATATAATAAATGTTACTCATAGTAATTCTGATTATTATAAATTTTTGTGTACGTTTATCAAAAAAAAACTAAGGGAAAAATTTACAATAATTATCCTGCTTAAGGAAAAATTTTAATATAAAAGTGGAAATTTTAGTGACCAATTGTAGNTAAAATAAATTTGAAATGGTTATATATAATAAATGTTACTCATAGTAATTCTGATTATTATAAATTTTTGTGTACGTTTATCAAAAAAAAACTAAGGGAAAAATTTACAATAATTATCCTGCTTAAGGAAAAATTTTAATATAAAAGTGGAAATTTTAGTGACCAATTGTAGAATGCGAAGCTAATACAGTTAATGCCATAAAATAAAATATATACGAAAACGGTATAAATTATATCAGCTTAATTATGGGTGGTTTTTATAAAAAAACAGTTCCTCAAGGTAGAAGAACATTTTAACGTGATATAAATGTTCAGTTTAATAAATTAATTTTAAATGCCTGACATTAACATAGTTGGTTTTTAAAGTAATATTAAAGATCGTGCCTTGCACAATGTTCGTGTTTTTATGTTTCATTATCATGCCAAAAAATATTTATGTTATAAATGTAAGATATATCATTTTTCCTAAAGAAAATTGGAATTTAAATTTTAATGATGGTTTCTTTTATAAGATGTATATTGCATGTCAAGGTTTTAGACATTCTGAAAAAAACCCTACAAATTATGCAAATAAGTAACTTCACTTCAAACAATTATTATTTTTTAAAGTGAACATAATTATTAATCTCATTTTGCTAGAAAACATTCACATTAATTGAGTGCACTTATATAAATATATAAATTAGAGTTGAATAAATAAATTTCTTCCAGACTATCCTATAAGTAATATAGTATTGATCTGGTAAATAAATTTAACTTATGTTCTATTACAGAAATAAATTGATATATATAAATGCATTTTTATTATAAAGAAATTAATAATATATGAATTACTTGTAAATAATTTTTATATTAATTTAACCTAACACATATTTACAACAAACTTATAAACAATATTATACTAATTTATTTTTAAAAATTCTAGTGATTTATAACTAGGACATTATTCCATAACAAATATTAATTTATAGTTATTATAAAATTATGGCCCAATTGGATAACACATAAAAGAGACTTTTCCAAGTACATAAAACCAAATTATATCTGAAATACCAGAATTCGTAAATGTTTAACATAAAGAATATTTTAATGACTTCTCAAAAAAATTATTTGTAGTGTATGTTAGGTCCTGCTTGGAATAATTTTAATGAAATTAAAATATTTTTCTACTATTTCAAGTCTAAAATTATTTTAAATAAAAAAGTTAAAAACGAAATTTTACAATTAAAATTTTGAACAAGTTAGTTATTGTATAAATCGCTAAATTAAAAAATTGAAATTTTATTTGTAAATTAAGTTTTTACAGATTATTTGAAATGTTATGTTGTAATTAACTTAAATTTTACCCTATGAAGTTTCTGTGTAGTGTTATATTTATGCTGTAGGCTAAATATATTTTTAATTTATTACCTAAATTTAAATTTTAAATTAATTTTGTTAAATATTTTTTCATTCACAAATAATATATTTGAAATTTTATTTGTTTTGTTAAAATAATTTTGAGTTGTAAATTGAAAAAAATTGGATTGAAAATAATAGATAAATGATTTGGTATATATAAAAGGTGGTACATTCTAGACCATAGTTGTACTACTTGCAATTATGATACAAAGAAAAAACATCACAATTTGTATTTAAAATCGAGATATGGTAAACACAACTGGCGCCTACAATTAGGGCGTGGAATATACGGAGATGCNAGTACTTTTGAGATGACAGAAAGAATTAATTGGATGAAAATACTAAATGGGTGAAAAATTTCTTCAAATAGTTTTTATAACATAAGTACTGGTATTTACCCGTAACTCTTGGCTCAAATAAGTTTCAAACCCAGAATTATATTTCAGGGATAATATTTTAATTGTACTTATAAAATCCGAAAAGGAACACTGGGTATTTTCCGGTTGGGCAAAATTTTTCATCGTGCATGAGCATTTCATTTCAAGTAAGCTAGTGTTTAGGCAAGATGGTGGGACCAAGCAACTTTTCTACATTTGAAAACATATTATACGAATATTTTATAAGCTGGGGTTTTCACTAGATAAGTGTGTATATTATAGTGCTGCAATTAATACCAGTTATATTCTGTATATTATTAGTAATTACAATATAAATTTTGCGAATTATTTTAACTTTTGAACTAATAAAAATCCTGTTTAAAAACCCGTGGTATTATTATTGTTCACATCTCTTTTGCACAGGTGTGTGCTGGAAAGTCAATAATGGAAGTGACAATAAAATTACTGAGAGATTTTTTATGCCACAAAGAGCCACCTAAATATATATTCATTGTACCGTGTACTAGTGTACAATTACCAATTTTGTGTCTATAATTTATGGACTAACAAATATCCCCACGAGAATTACATCTCAAAAATATGTATGCGATTATAATATCATATAACTACATATTATAAAATGACTCATTTATTTGTGTCCTAACAACTCCAGATACATATTTTTTATACTTTCTATTCATTTAATTGATTCAGTTACATCCAAACTCTGCTTTTCGCGAGTCTTAAGTGACCGATTTATCTACAGCAGTTTTCTCAATCATAATTGAGCTATATTTTGTCATGCAGCGCATTAAGCTTCAGGGAATCATAACTGCTCTGGTGACGGGAGTCAAGAGCATTTCACGAGTGACATATATTGCCTTCAACTCTATTCGCCAGCGACATGCTGTAAGAAGAAAAATATAAGATTGGGATTTTAAGAAAAAATTACCATAATAGAGAAAATCAGAAATTAAAATATATAATTAAATTATATTTGCAGAGGTTTAGGTAGGATTACAGATTAATGGGTTTGGCTGCTACATTTTAAAAGAAAACGAAACCATAGTTTTACCAATGCCTGCTATGTTTTTCGTACTCTATATTACCATAAATTTAGATTTTGGATTATCTAAAAACCACAACCCTGCCTCAAAAATACCGCCATGTGTCAGTGACACAATGACAAAACCATAAAGTTTAAGCAAAGGCAATTTAAAGAAACGTATCTTTAGACAAATAATTCCTGAGTTTTTCACAATATATTTGTATGCAATAGTTCACAAAATGATTGCAACAGGGTATAACGATTAAATAAAAAAATCAAGGAAAGTCTTGGTTGAGGTAATTTATTTCAAATTACCTTAAGAAATTAGATTTTTATATCTGTACACATAAACTCTTTTGGGTTATATAGTGATGTGAACACAATTTTCAAATATCTTTGAACACAATAATTAAATATCTTTAAATATTAAAATTATTTTACTTTGGAGAATTATTATTTCTGAATTTAATAAGAACTTTTTAATTTTCTGTCATATTCAGTAGGTCAATAGGGCCCCAGAATCTATAGAATTTGTTTTGAATATTTGCATTGCATGATATGATCAANTCATATTCAGTAGGTCAATAGGGCCCCAGAATCTATAGAATTTGTTTTGAATATTTGCATTGCATGATATGATCAAAAATGTTATATTTTCAAAATTTCTAAACTACCATTGAATGTCCGAAAATAGCAGCAAGCACATGCATGGTTATTGATTTAAGCCAAAATAATATATGTTTGTTGGGTTTCGCTGGTCCACTGGCGAAACTTTCAGAAACGCCGTGTCAAACTCGTTAACAGGGCATGTTGCCTCGGGTGAAGAGGTTACACCCAATCAGAATTCAACTTTCAGAAGATGCAGGGCCAGCAACCCGACATCCATCAACTCGCGAACCGCATACACCTCAAGTCGTGCACCACACTGTAAGAATTCAAAGAAATTTTGATATAAAATACGCGAATCAGTTTATACACTTAAACATAAACAATTACGCGATACTCACTAAAGGTGGTGATTCCCAATTTAAAACCATCAGATATTATAAAAAAGGCCAAATGCCAAACAGCAGTAAGTTCGAGATGTTACATGGCTGAGTAAATGTCCAAGAAGGACGAAAAAGACGAAATAATCAAATATCGAAAATCGCCTCAGCGAATCATTCATAAAAATGTTAGATAACCTTATATGTGCTTGCCACTTACAACATTGCAGAGATCGACAGGGTGATCGTCACGCAGCGCAAAGAACATAAGGCATCACAAACAATTTCTTAAGCAATATTATTAGTTAATTAAGAAAATATGCATTCAAGATGAAACAACTAGAATTAAATATTTTCCTTATAATTAATTATGAAAATATGAGCAAAATAAATTGCCAAATGAAAAGTCATGCTTTATGTTTACAAAATTAAACTTAAAAAACAAATTTTTTTTTCAACTAAACAGAATTTTCTGTTACATATTTTACTTAAAATAATTCTGTCCTTTAATTNAAAAAACAAATTTTTTTTTCAACTAAACAGAATTTTCTGTTACATATTTTACTTAAAATAATTCTGTCCTTTAATTAAATTTTTCATTTTGACATATTTCAACTATTTAATAGTGACTGCCATATTGGAGATACTAATTTTTTTTTTTTATGAATTCAAACTTTGCCCGACAGATGGCAGTGGAAACCAGGAACGAAGCTGTGCTTTAAAGGGAAAGAATAAAACTTACCAAACAATATAACNCCGACAGATGGCAGTGGAAACCAGGAACGAAGCTGTGCTTTAAAGGGAAAGAATAAAACTTACCAAACAATATAACTATTATGAAACAAAGTGTGCTAACAAATAAAAATGGTACATAGTGCAAAGGCAATGTTTGTCGTTTATTGGGAAGCGAGTGCAAGTATTATGACAAGACATTTACCAACAGCCCCAATGTCAGACGACATAAAGTTAGTAACTGTCAATTTACCATCGCTTGCAAGACTTACCCATGGGTTTGCATGCGGTTTGCTATATGCGAAAAATTGTAGCTTGAATGCTCACAGCCGGAATTGTTATAAAAACCGACATAATTGAAATCTATTTACAAGTATTCATTTGAAATAAAGTTCATTGTAAGCGATTAAGCGAATATTGGGGAAAATGTACGTAACTGCGGCTTGCATGTGTGCAACGTGATGAAGGAACATGCATTGTAATGTGATCAATAAACTATATAAAAAGGCGTTTTAAATTGATGAAGAAAAATGTGTAAATCCCACTAATGAAATATGATATTAGTATATATATAAATAGCTGGTCAAAGTGTTAATTTATATATATATATATATACCCTTATGCTGCCTGTGTGGAAACAACTTCAATTTTTATTTTGCATTAAGATGATGCAAGCCAATATTTGAACAAAATCTACAGTATAGCTCTCACATAATTAAGGACGTACCTTCGGCCATTGCTGATAAAAATTACATGGAAGAACGTTTTCCTACAGGGAAAGATCTTCAATCAAATTTGCCATGCTCGTCGACATTAAAAAGCGAATGTTCAAGAGGACTGACCTCCAAACCATTATCATATACCATCTGTGGAACAGCATATGGTGAAAGTGCAATGGAATTGCACCTTTGCTTGTCACGAGACAGCATGCAATGAACTTATTACCACAATACAAGGATATGGCTAGCCTTCTTGCTGATTTATAAGATTCGAGTGTTCATAACATTAACCGTTTCTGCTCCATGTTTCAAAACAGTAGGCCATGAAACAGAGCCAAGTGACAGAAATAAGAGTGCTACAGAAATGTACTATANGCTCCATGTTTCAAAACAGTAGGCCATGAAACAGAGCCAAGTGACAGAAATAAGAGTGCTACAGAAATGTACTATACACATGCGAGCCATATGGAACTTCAGAGGTTGTAAACAACAAACATGCACTGCTAACCTGTAAAGTGAAAACCTTTCAAGTTACAACTACTAATTACGATGGAACGANATAAACAACAAACATGCACTGCTAACCTGTAAAGTGAAAACCTTTCAAGTTACAACTACTAATTACGATGGAACGAACGAAAATACGAACTCAAAGACTGCTGGTGGCGCTGTGAAAAATAATTGTAAATGGAAATGCCTTACCGACGATAAAGTGACGACATATGAAAAGAAAATGCGTAAACGCATTGCTGAAGATAATAGCTACTTGAAGTTGGATCAGTAGAAACATAGATTCTAACCCAGTACATCACAGAAGANGCTCCATGTTTCAAAACAGTAGGCCATGAAACAGAGCCAAGTGACAGAAATAAGAGTGCTACAGAAATGTACTATAAACATGCGAGCCATATGGAACTTCNAAACAGAGCCAAGTGACAGAAATAAGAGTGCTACAGAAATGTACTATAAACATGCGAGCCATATGGAACTTCAGAGGTTATAAACAACAAACATGCACTGCTAACCTGTAAAGTGAAAACCTTTCAAGTTACAACTACTAATTACGAGAGAACGAACGAAAATACGAACTCAAAGACTGCTGGTGGCGCTGTGAAAAATAAATGTAAATGGAAATGCCTTACCGACGATAAAGTGACGACATATGAAAAGAAAATGCGTAAACGCATTGCTGAAGATAATAGCTACTTGAAGTTGGATCAGTAGAAACATAGATTCTAACCCAGTACATCACAGAAGAACATTACAGCATGTAGTGTGTATAAGCCTAATAACAAACGGTATCTTGGTCCCGAGGAAATAACGTTTTTCCTTAGAGAAAATATACAAGTAAAAATTACCTAACCCATGAGAGTCGAGAACTATATGAGTCATTATTTTGCGTAAAACCTTAAATCTGGGCCAAAGGCGATTTAGAGAAATGCAAGAAATTAATCAAATTTGCTAGTTAATAAAATAAGGACTCTGATGTGTCGAACACAGTGGTCCCGACATGTGAACTGGTGGTGATGAAACATGTGATTGTGATGACATCCCTATATTTAATGATTATGATGATGATCGCAATGAAATGAACATGTGTGAAGATATTAGTCAAGAACCTTCTGCGAGAGTCGTGAATGCTACTTATTTTCTGAGGACCCAAATGACTTTTTTGAGAGAATGCGGATATTGGCTCTGTAACAAAGAACCAGATATATTTCTCTTAGTGAAGAGATAAATTCAATAATAGCAGGGCACAAGAAAAGAGGATATATTAAATTATTCTGTTACGAGATGTAAATATGAAGAAAGAATAAATATCCTCCCTCCTGGTAGTCTGTTGAGATCGGCCCGAAGTGGTCTGCGATGTACAGTTTCATTAATGTGTCCATTGCTCGTAACCATATCTGACTCCGAAGTTTTAACATCTTAATTGATATTATGCCATAATGCCATGTCCTAAACTTTAGGCAGGTATTAAAATATTTCGACTTCATATACGTATTCCCCTTTAAAATATGTGTTTGTACGTAAGGTCACACAATATACTTACATTTATATATATATTTTTTAACAATAACTAACATTAAATACGAAACAATCATTTATAAAATTACATTTAATCAGCTGATGTGACATCGTATTGGTATTTACCTTTTTAAAATAAGACGTAACCGATAACTATTGAGGGTACTTTCCTCTACATGGGTGAAAATAAATTTTTGTAAATTTCTCGAAAGCTTATATGGTAGGTCGGCATTGATGTTTCATTGACAGCAATATCATTAGAGATAAAACCAGGGNTATTTCTCGAAAGCTTATATGGTAGGTCGGCATTGATGTTTCATTGACAGCAATATCATTAGAGATAAAACCAGGGACATATGAAACAATACAAAGGCAATTAAAATACACGAGTAACTTACCCAGGATTATAATTCAGAAAAACCCTTAAAATTAAGCTAGCTTGCCATCAATTGCATCACGGAGGTAGGATTCAGAGCATCAACTTCGGATGTAATCAGTCTAATGTATTGAATGATACGGTTCACTAAACTGAAATATTTAATCAGCCATAATTTTGAAAATAAGTGTCAAAGCCACTTAAACACATAAGATTACTATGCCTATCATAACGATACTTGTGTGGAAAATCTGATGTAAATAGGTTGATTAGTCTCCGAGATATGGCATAAAACTTCATTTTCTTAAATGCCATTTTCTTAAGNAATCTGATGTAAATAGGTTGATTAGTCTCCGAGATATGGCATAAAACTTCATTTTCTTAAATGCCATTTTCTTAAGCAATTTTCTTACAAAATTGCTTAAAAAGATTCTTTGTACACGATGTCTGTAATAGATAATGTCAACATAATAAAATGTTAAATATATATGCCAAATATCTGAAAATATGTTATAGACCGCTATTTTTAAAGTCTTTTTCTGACCCCCTTTAATTTGGCCATTATTTCTTCACCGAATGTAAAATGGTTGCCAACTATTCCCATAAGAGGGGTTAAGGCGTAATTGACTCTGTTCNAATCTGATGTAAATAGGTTGATTAGTCTCCGAGATATGGCATAAAACTTCATTTTCTTAAATGCCATTTTCTTAAGAAATTTTCTTACAAAATTGCTTAAAAAGATGCTTTGTACACGATGTCTGTAATAGATAATGTCAACATAATAAAATGTTAAATATATATGCCAAATATCTGAAAATATGTTATAGACCGCTATTTTTAAAATCATTTTCTGACCCCCTTTAATTTGGCGATTATTTCTTCACCGAATGTAAAATGGTTGCCAACTATTCCCATAAGAGGGGTTAAGGCGTAATTGACTCTGTTCAACGTCGGGCGCTTTTGCGTATGATTTGAATTTGGCGACTCTATCTCCAATGGATCTAAAATTGTGTCCAACTTTACTAATAAGGGAAGTTAAGACGTAATTGTCCCTGTTGCTCTTTTTATAGTCATGGGCGATGCCTATGGCATGTGTTATGTTGCTATATCATAAACAGTTCGGAAATTATGGCTACTTATGCTCATAAGAGGCCTAATTATTACTTGACCCTACCACCCTGACCTTCATCAGAGGCTATGACTGTGATATGAATTTGGTGGCTATATCTTAAACAGGTCGGAAATTATGGTCAACTATGGTTTTAAGAGTTCTTAAGGCATTACTGACCCTAGCACCCTGATCGACAACTAGGGCGATGCCCGTGATATGAATTTGGAAGCTATATTTCCAGCGGATGGAAAATTGCAGCCAACTGTGCTTATAAAAGGGCTTAAAGCACAATTTACCCTTCCACTCATATCGCAATAAAGAGCGATGCATATGAACTGAATTTTGCACCTATAGCTTCAATGGATGGAAAATGGTGGCCATCAGTGCTTATAAAAGGACCTAGGGCGTAATTGCCCGACCACTCTGATCGTCATTAGAGACAAAGCCTATTATATGGATTTGGCAGCTATAACTTAAACAGATCAGAAATTATGGTTAACTATGCTTATAAGATCGCGGGACTCAGAAATAGACTTACTGTTCTTGACATAATTAGCATGGGCGTACTAAGCAAAATCGCGATAACATATGTGTACTTGCCATCAGTAGTAGAATGTGGAGTGACAGAGTATGAAGTANCGTACTAAGCAAAATCGCGATAACATATGTGTACTTGCCATCAGTAGTAGAATGTGGAGTGACAGAGTATGAAGTATCGTAACATGGTGATCAAAAAGAAAATTCTTGAAACAAGATAGATGGTGTTGACATGGAATGACAGAGTATGAGGTGCTTGTAAATGATTGCACAATGTAGGTGGTTATGTATGACTGTTAAGAGCTGTGTAACACTCGGGTATTTTTAAAAATAGTTTTATTATTTCCGAGTTACAGAATGTGTGGAGATATATGAGTTAAACAATTAAAAACCCTCCTTTCCTATGCTCTGGTGTTCTCGAGGTAAATACGTCTGCCTACCAATCAAAGGCCCAGCAGTCTGATTTCCTGCTCCTCCGAAATTTTTGAGTTCCGAAAACCAATTAAAAATTTCGGCATTCCCAGGGGTCACCGATAGAACTNTCCTGCTCCTCCGAAATTTTTGAGTTCCGAAAACCAATTAAAAATTTCGGCATTCCCAGGGGTCACCGATAGAACTAAAAAGGCCGATGCCAGCGCACACTGAGGCTGCGAGAGAACAAAAACAAGATGACCGCACGATACCTGCACTCCTACCCGCGAATGGTCGAACTGGAGATCAGCACACACCTTGGTGGCGGCCATGGTAATTAAAGATTGCAGCGATGACTGGCAGAGGATGTAGACACAACAAAGATGGCTGTCTGCAGTAAANTGGCCATGGTAATTAAAGATTGCAGCGATGACTGGCAGAGGATGTAGACACAACAAAGATGGCTGTCTGCAGTAAACGATACTTAAAAAAACGGCTGGCATTTGCAAAAATTTGAAATTCTGAGGGAAAAAGGGAAATTCTGAGGGAAAATTTAAAAAGAAAAATGCTTAGTAATAAAGGGAAATTTCACGGGATACAAACATGATGGCAGACAAAGGTCAAGGTCAAAGACATTTAAGATAGCAGGTGTTGATATAGAATGACAGAGCATACGTTTTCGTCGTGACATCATCCAAGATGGCGGCCGCTGGCTCCCGGTGACTTGATAGGACACTAGGTTGGCTATAGCATATATTTGCATTCTACTGTCAGAATAAAAAGTTTGGTTGAGTTTGGATAAATTGTTTAATGATATGATAAACTTATCAAAGTACTTATATTGCCACCAGTTTGAAAAATATTATCCGGTCTCACTTAAATCACGTATGTTTACATGGCCTTCTGTAGCATTGATGGTGTGCAGTATTTTGTGGAATTTTTTTAAAATTTTCCGAAAATATCGAAAAATGATAACTTTTATCACTCTGCATTATTTTATAAACGGCCGGCAAAAGAGGATACCTGTGTGCATAATTGATGGTTTTAATTAATTCTGTTGGTGTACAAATTTGGTTAAATAATATTTAATNAGAGGATACCTGTGTGCATAATTGATGGTTTTAATTAATTCTGTTGGTGTACAAATTTGGTTAAATAATATTTAATAATTTGATAAATATATGATATTAACAACTATTAATTGTATTAAAGCGTTTAAAAAAGGCCTGTCACAGTTAAAACATGTTAGTGTACATACCTTATTGTAGCACTACTAGCATATAACATTTGGTGGGAATCGGTTGATTATTCCTCGAGATATGGGATAAAACATCAATTAATTTTATTTGAGTTTCTTCATAAATTGACGAAAATAAGTTTATGTATTAGGACATTTCATATTTTTCATAGATTCTGTATGCAAAATTATTGTAAAATCTCTTTCATACTTTTGTAGATATATCAGACTTAGTTGAAAAATTATTATAGATGCTATAGTAAAAAGAAGTCTCTGTCACACTTTAAACCTACAAATAAACACGACCTACGACAGTATAACTTCTTCGCAACATTAGGTGGGAACCAGTTGATTGTTTCTCAAGATATGACATAAAAACGTTACTTTTTAGTGGGTCTGTCTCAAAAAATATTGGAGAAATCAGGCTCTGTATGAAATGGTTTTAAATATTATAATAGATACTGCCAGCTTGCAAAGTTGAGTGGAATTTATTTCATAGTATAATAGATATAGCAGACTATGGTAAAATGTTTACATTGACGCCATTTTGAAAATAAGTGTCTAGCATACTCAAAATATGTAAATTTATGTGATCCGTCATATGGATATGTGTTTCACAAATTTGGTGGTAATGTGTTAGTTTTCTCTAAATATATACAAAATGGCCGACCAACTACAACATTAATATCTGAATTCAATGCTTACATGGTGCACTATCCAAATACGAAATTTTTTTGATATCGGTTGCCTGGTTCCTGAGATATGACATCACCCAAAATATTAAAGTGGCCACCATTTTAAAAGGAAGCTCTAAGCATGATTGAAAACTGTAATAGCAGATAATGTTATAATTTATTATATATGCACCGAGTTTGGTGAAATTCGGTTTACACATACAACATTTTTAAGGACACACTCTCAATCAGTCACACAGAGACACACAGAAACGCAGAGAGGAAAGTGATGTCATAACTTTTCCTTTTCTTCGAAATGTTGCTAAAAAATTTCAAGGCTTTCTGATGTCAACTGTGTCGCATCGCGTCACCTTGCGCAACTGAAATTTTATTGCAAGTGTTATCAATTTTAACTTTATCGGGAATCTGTTAATTTGTGACATAATGTTTTTCAACATATATATCCAGTTAATTTCACAGATCACAGAAGTATGTAATAAAAAAAAAATTCGTTACCAAAATTCAATAATATCCCATCCCCTCAACTTTATGAAGAAATGTACACCAATGTATATAATTACAACAATGTGGGATTGATGTCCCAAACAGTTACACAGTTGGCACCTTTGGAACTAGCAGAAAATGTTGCCCAGGTACTTTCGGCTACAGTTTACAAAACAAAATTATCCTAGAATATTGTCTATTTCAAACCATCCCATAAACATGAGCTCACTTTGTTTAATACTTATAAACAAGTGGAATCGACACATTTTCGATAATGTTTGCTAGACTCTATCGAAGGCCACCGAAGCATGTCATTTTGAGTGGACGAAGTACACATGTGACTATTTTATTTTGTCCTTTATAGAGTACAGTGCAATAAAGTGTATGTAGTAAGCAACTTTTGAGTCCATGATTTTCAAAATATACATAATCGTTATATCAAAATAAGTATTAAAAAAAATTATGAAAAATGGTCAATTTGCAATAAGTGCATTCAGGAAATAATAGAGCTCTTTTTTGTGACAATGGTTTCAATGTAAACGAGGCAATAGTGTTAAAAGTAAAGTACATAATTTATGAATTTTAATCTTGTGGCCTTGGATAACGAAAATATTTAAAAGGTAAAAATTGGTTTTAATATAAACAGCTTTTATAACTTCCATTTTCCAAACTACATCACCCTTTAACAGTAAACANGGTAAAAATTGGTTTTAATATAAACAGCTTTTATAACTTCCATTTTCCAAACTACATCACCCTTTAACAGTAAACAGTAAAATAAACTAATTAAGATATGTGGTCCCTGTTAACAACTAGTCTCTCTAAAATAAAGTCATTACTCATTTTTGACTGTTTCAAAATTAATCACGCCGAAAATTACTTGCACTAATTACAGGATTTCATAAACTTGTCAAAGTAATGAATTTTAAAGAGGAAAACGATTTTATACAGTATGTGCTGAAAAATAAGACAAAAAAAAAGTGGTGGTAACACGAATTTATTTTTTTTAGGGCCATGATATACAAAATGAAGAAAAAGGAAATGCAGATAGTTTCCCATACAACATGAGCAAAATATTTGATTACGACACTACAAAAATTTCTAAGGAGCCATCGTTTTACGAAACACGCAACGTTGACAGCAATGAAGAACAGTAAGTAAATTTTATAATTTTTAATATTTGTACAGTGTTAATAAATTGAATAACAATAACCGAAATAGGTGAGCAAATATAAGTAAGTAGGAAAGATAGGTGTGAATATAAATTTTATATTAATATTAATAATTCTGATTAGAAAACCAATTCTTTCATTTGCAAATATTTCTCCTTTATAAAATAAAATATATATAATAAGAATAACGAATACAACATTTCAGGTTTAACCACATTGCCAATATTAAGTATGTTTTTCATAATACCAGAAACAATAAGTTAAACGAACAAGCAGATAAGCTAATATTGTACTTTGCGATTTTTGTAGATCGAGATTACCATATATTTGGACTTGGATAAATAATATGATCAATCAAACACAGGCAGTGACAATAATCTCAACAAAAAAATTTAGACAGCGTGTTGTGAAACTATTATTGCAGAAGTAGCCGCTTATTGCATATGTACAAGTAATCCTGCAGAATAACTTCTGCTTGCCACTAGGGACAGATGGTTTGAGCAGAAGAAATTATGCTCGTTCAGCTGGTTTGAACAATGTTGGGTGAGGTAGGTGTGTATGTGACTGATTGATGGAAGAGGGGGGTTGTTAATATATGTTTATATCTTCTGAATACTCAATATAGCTGATTAATCAACACATTTTGCAGATATTCAGCTACATTTAGCAGTGACTCAGCCACATTGAGTAGTAAACATTTTTGAAAACCTAATGGGCCATTCTGAGTGGAAGATGGGGAATTTTACTTGTTGGCTGTGACATCAACCAAGATTTTGGATGGCTCCAGTCTCGAGTTACCGCATCCTTGGATGGTTCCGGCCTCTGATTCCGACTACTTGTCCCAGAACATAATAAATTATACTACTGGTCTGAGTGACGTGAGTAGTGTGCTTATGCCGGTTCTGGGGCAGGATTCATATACTCGGATGTCGGATTCGTTTACCATCTTCGTTGAGTTCACAGCTAGGGCTAGTGGCGAGGTATCAAAATAACCCGTTTTTTTCAAGGCTTTCGAAAATTCCCATTTCACCACCAAAATCACTTTAGAAATTTATTAATTAACCAAAAATCGCTTTTACACCATAAAATTTCCAAAAATTGGGAAAATGAACAACAAAGCTGATTCGAAGCTCCACGATACGAAAGCCAAAAAGTCCTCAGATGAGCAAGATAATTCGAGGCTCTTAGCAGAATGAGCCACTTAATACTCAGAGCAGTGAAAGAGGATTCGAGACTCTGAGCCAGGTCCACCAGATTGGGGCGGATCAACGGACATGGCCACCTCCACCGAACACCATCCTTCACCTACCCCCCAAACCCCTCACCAAACAAACCACCACCCTACCTACACCCAATGACACCACACACCTGACACCCACATCATCCCCACCCTCTCATTACTTAATAACATAATAATTTTGTAAACTTTAACATAGAATTAACTGGCGCATAAACTGGGGCTTAATTGAGTCGAATTATGGAATGTTCTCTTGATAATTAAGTGACATAGATTGTTGTTGAATCTACATACACGTTTGCCATACAATCTCTGATGTACCAGCTAACTGAAGAAATCGCTAGCCTGCTAAACATTTGTCCCAGAGACTAGATAGTTTCCACGAGCATATCAGTACTCAAATTTTACAATTAAAACTGTGTAGCTACACAAATGCGCCAAATGATATCTCAGATAGAGGCTGGGGTACACAGAAAGTTTGAATGTGCTATGGTTCGGCTGAGGTAAGATAATGCCATTATCTGAACAGGTGTCGAAAGTAGAGAATATTTTGCTGGCACTGCAAATCTTGCCATCTAACATCTCAAATGCAGACAGTGTGAACGAGCAAATATCGGGGCAGCAGGATTAGTTTCATCGACATGAAGACCAGCGATTNTCTCAAATGCAGACAGTGTGAACGAGCAAATATCGGGGCAGCAGGATTAGTTTCATCGACATGAAGACCAGCGATTCGAACAGGTGAAAAAGGCCTAGCCCACAGATCGACAAAAGTAGGCACTAAAATTATTGAGGTGGGAAAACATGTCGCTTTTATGGAAGAAACAATTGACAGAGTGGCAGCCTCCATTAGAGAGCTACAGATTGGTAATACACAACGCAATGACATTCTACATTTGGCATATATTCCAAGCCTTATTCTTCTTCTGCAGAAACAGTACCCGAAAGATCGCAATATCAAACAGTAAGGTTGATGAAGCCATAATGCACAACCCATATCAGCTCTAGGGCCGAAAAATACAGAAGTTTTAGGGGGAAAGTAAGAAAGAAAGCTGTTAATTTACTGATAAAATTTGAGAGTTATGTACATTTTGTTTGGCGTGCAGGACTGTGACACTAGTAGTCCGGAAACGTTTCTTCGGAAGCATTGCATGTGGGTGAAGATGAATGATTATGACGTCACAGTGAGCTGTGACCATTTTGTGGTGGCAATCTTGGACGAGGGTTACTTTGAACTGTGGTGCCCCGAACATGGGACCGATATTACGCTGGCAGTGCTGGAGATGGCCTACCTGTGGACCCAGATGTTTCGATTGATATCCTTTTCTAATGAATGTGAGCAGCACACTGTTGTGTGCTCGTGAAAGGCGACGACACAGTCGCCATTAAACCCGGCGATGAGTTTGTGGACTCAACATTCACAATGGTCATAAGCAATGGTGTCCGAGGGTGTACATGAATGAATAGCTGCTACTAATGTCTGTCATACCGACAATGGGCGGCGCAGGATCTCTTTGTTGCATAACTGGCATTAAATTATCTGTGTGTCCGCCTTTTGAATTTTTTAGTTTCTCAAATGCCTGCAGAAAAAGTCGTGGATGTAAAATACAGTCTGGCACTTGAGCCACAGGTAAATTATCTTGCTGGGGAGTGAGGAACGTGCTGCGCGACTTGCTGATGCAGCAGCCGAAAGGGCGGATTTACATGGCAGTGCCCGAACAGAAAAATGGCTGAGTGAATTGTGCAAAAACAAACGTGAAATTATTGATGTGTAGTTCGATTATGACTGCCTTTCGCTGAATAAACTTTACAACGACCAGCAGCGACCCTGCTGCTACCACATCCATGCTACTGCTGTGGCCAATCATTACAACTGGTCTGCAGAAACGTAAGGTGGGTTGGACACTCGAAGCATGATGACTCCTGGGTCGATAAGAAATACATTCTGAAATAGAACTTACCAATGTTTTTTTAAAGTGGTGATATGTACATGCATTAAAAAAAATATATGCATGATTTACCGTAATAAACATTTATTTTTATTCTTGCCTGTCTATATATGCAATATTAGGTGGTGGAGATAGCTCTGTGCTGGTTCAGACCGGGAGAAAAAATTGCAATCACTGCTATGTGAAAACTTCATGGATATCCAACACAGTGCAGGTGCAGTTATTTTTTTAAACTTTGTCAGAAGCCTATCAGTTATGTGTCATAAATCTCGTAGGGACAAAAAGATAGCTTTCATTTTGAAAAAAAATAAAAACAATAAAAAAATTATGTTCTCCGGCGGCACGCATCTTCACTATTTATTTCAACTTAATAGGAAAAATAGATTTTGCAAATCATCCAAGGTGATGGGCCAATATATGTTATAAAATAATTATTTTTACTGAAATACTTTATTTTAATTTAAATATTGTTATATTGGTTTCATGTTGTTGGCATAGAGAAGGGTGTAGAGGGGGTGGTGTGAGGTGAAGGTGTGGTGACAATTATTTTTACTGAAATACATTTTTTAAATGTAAATATTTGTAATGTGTTTTTGGTAAGGATGGGCGCTGAGGGGTGATGTGGTAAAGGGCGGAGTGATCGTTGAAGGGNAAATACATTCTGAAATAGAACTTACCAATGTTTTTTTGAAGTGGTGATATGTACATGCATTAAAAAAAATATATGCATGATATACCGTAATAAACATTTATTTTTATTCTTGCCTGTCTATATATGCAATATTAGGTGGTGGAGATAGCTCTGTGCTGGTTCAGACCGGGAGAAAAAATTGCAATCACTGCTATGTGAAAACTTCATGGATATCCAACACAGTGCAGGTGCAGTTATTTTTTTAAACTTTGTCAGAAGCCTATCAGTTATGTGTCATAAATCTCGTAGGGACAAAAAGATAGCTTTCATTTTGAAAAAAAATAAAAACAATAAAAAAATTATGTTCTCCGGCGGCACGCATCTTCACTATTTATTTCAACTTAATAGGAAAAATAGATTTTGCAAATCATCCAAGGTGATGGGCCAATATATGTTATGAAATAATTATTTTTACTGAAATATTTTATTTTAATTTAAATATTGTTATATTGGTTTCATGTTGTTGGCATAGAGAAGGGTGTAGAGGGGGTGGTGTGAGGTGAAGGTGTGGTGACAATTATATTTACTGAAATACATTTTTTAAATGTAAATATTTGTTATGTGTTTTTGGTAAGGATGGGCGCTGAGGGGTGATGTGGTAAAGGGCGGAGTGATCGTTGAAGGGGGGGTCACACAGCCATCCCAGGCTGCCGGCCACCTGTGATGTCATCGCAGGTGAGTAATCCTTAATCCTGTACCTTGATACCTGCACCAAAGACGGCCAAACCTATCTACTGATGTCTAATTGCCCAAATCACCGTGTTGGACATAGAGGACGATGCCTATGGTATGAATTTGGTGACTATAGCTTCAGTGTATGGCAAATGATGGCTAACTATGCTTATACGTATGCTAAGACTTCATTTGACCCCACCACCCTGCTTTTCGTCAGGGACGATGTCTATGATATAAATTTGGTTACTATAGAATGGCAGATGGAAAATGATGGCCAACTATCCTTCTTAGAAGTGTCAAGATTTAAGTGACCCTGCTGCCCTACGCGTCATTGGGAACGATGTGTATGATATGAATGTGATGACTATGGCCAAAGTGGATGGAAAATGGCGGTCAACTATGTTTATAAGAGGGGCTGAGGTGTATTTGCCCTACCATCCTTTTCGTTGCGTCGGGAGGAGCCATGTCTATGATTTCAATTTGGCGACTATATCTTGATCAGTTCGGAAATATTTTCTTACTATTCTTAAAGAGGTGTTCAGACATAATTTACCCTGTCGCCCCAATCGACATTGGGAAATTTTGCTTACTATAAATAAAATAAGGTTTGGGACATAGTTCACCCAGTCGCCCTGCTTCATTTTGGGAGCGATAAGTATGATATGAATTGGGCATCTTCAAATAAAAAATTTCGGAAGTTATACCTAATTAGGCTTATTAGAAGGGTCAGGCTATAAGTAGCATGTTTTATGAGAGAGGCAACTCAATTTTTAACACCCACGAAGTTACTCAATTTATATATTAAGTTACAAATTTTTTCATTAAAAATCATAATTTTTCATCAAAATTACTTAATTTTTTCAAAAATTATTACAAAATTAACTAAATTTAACAAAATTTCAATAAAATTAGTAGCAAAAAACATTTGAACTAATACCAACATACATTTTTTTTTCTTCAGAAAAATTAAAAGTGGCACAAACTAAAATCCTATTTTGCCCTAAAATTATTAAAATTATCCTTTGAAAAGTGAGCTAAATTGAAAAACTTAATTCTTCCTTAAAATCGGTTGATTTCCTTTAAAAAAATATATATATACAAAAAATATTCTTTTTAAAAGTTATACATAATAAATCACGACCACAATGGAGAACAATACTACAAATGAGAAAAATACAGAAAAGACTTGTACTAAATGCGAAGATACAAAGAAAATATATGAATTTGTTAAAAGGTTAGATAAACATAGATCGTATTGTAAAAAATAAAGAAATATACAACTTCGTATATATTATAAAAAAATATATAGAAAACAATAAACAAGAAAACGATAAATTAGAAATCAATACTACAAAGGATAACAATACCGAAAATGTTTGTACTAAATGTAAAGAGGTATATAAAATGAGTAAATATTTTTATTTCTCTTCTAGTTAAATATTTACGAAAAATATCTTTATTATCTAATATTATATCATCAAATATAACTAATATATAATCTTCGAATTCAACTTTAAGTATTATACCATCGAGATTATTAAAAATTACCCCGTTCATTGTTTTTTTATAATAATAGAAAACCATCTATTAGCTGAGCATTTTTCTTGATTTAACTCTTGAAACAAACATATAAAGAATTTTATGTATAAAATTGACCATGAAATTAGTTTTACCACAATTACTAGGCCCGAAATTTATAGCTGTAATATTATCGGGCAATAAATCAAAATTTTTTAAATTTTTAGATATTTCTTTATTTATTAAAACACCAATTTCCCAATCAACTTTCTTCATTTAATAATTTATTATTTATAATATAAATGAATAAAGTTTTCAAATTAACGAGTAATCTATACATATTATAAAACTCAACGTCTCTCAGTCTGACTGATAGTGCGCTTATTATTCGATAACCACGTATCCGATTAACGTTTTTTTTTAAATTCGTAGCTATGTTTTCTGGCCAGGTTTTAGAATATATTTTGTTATGTAAAGTAACATAAGGAATAAGCACAGACGATAGTAGTGAATCAAGACTGAAAAACGTTTGCAGCCAGCGCGCTATCTTGCAATACGCTGTCTAAACCGCTAAAAATGGAACAATGTAATTTAATAAAAAATTGTGTAGTATAAAAATACCTAAAAAAAAAACTCCGCAGTAGCATATATCTATCTATAACAGAGAAATACTAATAAGCGGTTTTACCGTTTAAGTCACAAGCAATATTCAATGACGAAGTTTTTCACCTTACACTCATTGAAATTGAAAAGCAAGTGCAGACATTGTCAGGAAAAAGTATAAAAAGCATGAGCCTACCAATACCAGATAACATAGTAGATTGAACCGTTAACAATGACTACATTAGGGAAACTTCATATAATATATAAGAATTGTACACCACCGCAACGCTTATTAGTATTTTCCTGAAACTATTTTAAATCTTTGATTTCTTAAAATTTTGTAAATTTTTTCTTTCCACATTTTATTATAGAAACTAATTCCTTGTTTATGTACATATATAAAAATAATAATATGTAAGTTTTTGTTCATTACAAAATTTTCTACACCTTGATCTACTTGTATCTAATTGTTTACCNTCTATTAGCTGAGCATTTTTCTTGATTTAACTCTTGAAACAAACATATAAAGAATTTTATGTATAAAATTGACCATCAAATTAGTTTTACCACAATTACCAGGCCCGAAATTTATAGCTGTAATATTATCGGGCAATAAATCAAAATTTTTAAAATTTTTAGATATTTCTTTATTTATTAAAACACCAATTTCCCAATCAACTTTCTTCATTTAATAATTTATTATTTATAATATAAATGAATAAAGTTTTCAAATTAACGAGTAATCTATACATATTATAAAACTCAACGTCTCTCAGTCTGACTGATAGTGCGCTTATTATTCGATAACCACGTATCCGAATAACGTTTTTTTTTTAATTCGTAGCTATGTTTTCTGGCCAGGTTTTAGAATATATTTTGTTATGTAAAGTAACATAAGGAATAAGCACAGACGATAGTAGTGAATCAAGACTGAAAAACGTTTGCAGCCAGCGCGCTATCTTTCAATACGCTGTCTAAACCGCTAAAAATGGAACAATGTAATTTAATAAAAAATTGTGTAGTATAAAAATACATAAAAAAAAACTCCGCAGTAGCATATATCTATCTATAACAGAGAAATACTAATAAGCGGTTTTACCGTTTAAGTCACAAGCAATATTCAATGACGAAGTTTTTCACCTTACACTCATTGAAATTGAAAATCAAGTGCAGACATTGTCAGGAAAAAGTAAAAAAAGCATGAGCCTACCAATACCAGATAACATAGTAGATTAAACCGTTAACAATGACTACATCAGGGAAACTTCATATAATAGATAAGAATTGTACACCACCGCAACGCTTATTAGTATTTTCCTGAAACAATTTTAAATCTTTGATTTCTTAAAATTTTGTAAATTTTTTCTTTCCACCTTTTATTACAGAAACTAATTCCTTGTTTATGTACATATATAAAATAATAATATGTAAGTTTTTGTTCATTACAAAATTTTCTACACCTTGATCTACTTGTATCTAATTGTTTACCANAAAATAATAATATGTAAGTTTTTGTTCATTACAAAATTTTCTACACCTTGATCTACTTGTATCTAATTGTTTACCAAACTCGTCATTTCTTTTTGTCTCTACATTTAGTAAAGTTTTTTCTGTGTTGTTATCATTGTTGTATTGATGTCTATTTCATTGTTTGCTTTATTATTTTCTTACTTTTATTATATATACGAAGTTATTCATTTTTTAATTTTTTACAATACGATCTATGTTTATATAACCTTTTAACGAATTCACCTGTTTTCTTTGTCTCTTTGCATTCAGTACAAATATTTTCTCTATGTTTATATTCTGTAGTATTGTTCTCTTGTGGTCGTGATTTATTACATATATTTTTTATAAAGAAAAACATTTCAATAATCAGATTTTTAATGAAAAATCTTCCAATTTTAAAGAAAATTTTCATTTTTGGATCTGGCTTACTTTTTAAAGGATTTTTAAAATACTTTTGGGCAACAATGGTATTTTACTTTCTGTCACTTTTTCTTTTCCTACAAAAACAAATTATAAGAAAGTAGTAGTTGGGATGAAATTTTGCACGAATTTTCTTGAAATGTTTTAATTTTTATTAATGCTTCTTAAAAATTTAGTGAATTTAATGAAAAATTAAATTATTTTATTGAAAAATTAAGTAATTTTAATGACAAATGTTTTTTATTAATAAAAAATGAGTAATTTTAGGTAAAAATTTTGTAATTCCATGGGTGTTAAAAAGTGAGTTAGCTCTCTTGTAAAACATGTTAGTGCTTTACGTGACATTGCTGCCCTGCTCGACATTGTGAGCGATGCCCATGAAATGAATTTGGTGGCTAAAGCTTCGGTTGATGGTAAATGACGGCCAAATATGCTTATAAGAGGGCTTGACTCGTACTTGCACACCACACTGATCGTCATCAGGGGTGATGCCTATGATATGTTTGTGTTGGCTATAACTTCGGTGGATTGCAAATGGTTTATTTATATATTTTAAATATAAAGGCGAGTGTAGAGAGCTATTAAGATTGATGGCNTTCGGTGGATTGCAAATGGTTTATTTATATATTTTAAATATAAAGGCGAGTGTAGAGAGCTATTAAGATTGATGGCTGTGACCTGTAACTCTAATTGAAATATTTTTGTGTAGTCAGTATCAAATACTTTTATTTTAGTTATCGATTATGATTTTTATACATAACTTTTATATACGAGTATAAATACATGAGTCGGGCTAGTGGTGGTGGTGGACGCACTGCCTGCAGCTCTCATTGAATTGGTTTTTAAAATTTGGTTTCTGGAACATTTTTATATATGTTTACGAATTAGTGCGTGTATGTATGTATACCGCGTTCCAGCTGTCATTTACCTCCACTTCACGGTGGTCTCGTGGTCAGGGCTCTCAGCTGATATCTCGAGGGTTGCGGTGACGAAACTCCGTGCCTCGGGATATATTTAAACTCTCCTAAATCGGGTAATGCGTGTTATGATGGCGGTCTTGCATGTTAAGATATGGACTTGGATCTTAAGTGTGTGGTGGCTGATGTCTGAAACATATATGGTGGTGGTGGCGCTATCTAGCAACGACGTCAGTTCTCCTCACGGGAAAATTGCCGATGACAGCAGCATCCTTACGGCCGAATGGGGAAACGCAAGCATTTGCTACACTCTAGCGCCCACGAACTGTAGTAGAGCTAAGAGGGATTGAATATGGCGTTGTAGGGGGATGAGTGGTGCACTCTCACATGCACGAACGGGGGTAAAGCAGCTTAAAATTTAGGATTGCGGGAGCGGGTAGCAAGTTGACGGCATTTAATATGCATGTCATTTGCATGAATGCGATTTTCATAAATGGGATTTGCATAAATGCTATTCGTTTAAATGTAATGAGCATAATTATCATAGGCTTGAAAAAAAATAGCCGCTGTTGTTGTGGAATGACAGAGCGTTTTGTATTAATGCGATTAGCATAAATGCAATTAGTATNACCATAATTATCATAGGCTTGAAAAAAAAAATAGCCGCTGTTGTTGTGGAATGACAGAGCGTTTTGTATTAATGCGATTAGCATAAATGCAATTAGTANGAAAAAAAATAGCCGCTGTTGTTGTGGAATGACAGAGCGTTTTGTATTAATGCGATTAGCATAAATGCAATTAGTATAAATGCAATTAACATGATTGGCATAGGCGAAATTTCATAATTAGTTTAAGCTTGAAAAAAGATGACTGCTGTTGATGTGACATAATCCAATATGGTGGCTGCTAGTCCATATGTTCTCACCAGGATGCCAGGCGCAAGTTAACCAACATTTTATAACTTCTTACTCCATATTCATAGCTGTTTTAGCATTTACATGGAAAGTTATTGGAAAATTTCACTTTTTTAAACTCTTTGCCAGGCGCAATCACGATTCGTCTTTGATAGGAAACATTGACAAGCTTCATGAGTAGATAGTTTAAGCCGATCCGAGAGCAAGGGCTGAGGGCTCTGGTGCCATGGTGACATCCGCCATCTTGGACAATATCACGGATTTCCTGATTACCTTTGAAAATTTCCCTTAATCCTCTTAAAAACACACAAAATGCCTAGAATTTCCCTAAAAAATTCCCGAGTTGCCCTTAGAATTTCCTTTTTTCTCTTCAAATTTCAAATTTTTCCCTCAAAAAAACTGCCGTGCCCCCCTCCCCCCAACACCCAATTTGCCGAAACGAGCCCCCCAAAGCCCTCTTCAACCAATTTGTCGGATATCTTTATACCCGCAGGCCTCCATCCTCTCACACTTACCCTGGCCAATCTCACCTCTCCACTCTCCCATCCCATAATTATAAACAGTTCAAGAAAAATCACAAGATGAAAGCCACTGGCATCCAACATGTTGCAAAAGTGAATAATTTACTTTTTTTCCTCGAATTTATCAAATTTTATTTTTTAATTTTTGCAATTTTTCATGTTTTTTATTATGTGGGGGATGATGACTTTTATTTTGAACCTATTGACCGTACACACAAAAATAGAGGGAAAAAATGCAAATATCAAAAAATGTCAAAAATCGAAGAACATACAATTTAACCCCATCTTCCATATTCTCGACCTAAACACCCTAACCAACACAACCCATATCTCAAAAAACCCATGCCCAGTTATAAAAATCAAGAAAAAAAAAAGGAAAAAAATTANCCCAGTTATAAAAATCAAGAAAAAAAAAAGGAAAAAAATTAAAAATTCGAGGAACATATAATATTAACCTCACACTCAACCGACCTACATAAACTACACACCCTACCACTCACCAACCACACCATTAATAATATAAAAAAGAAAGAAAAACTGTAAAAAATGTAAAAAAATTTAAAATGCAAGTAAAAAAATTACACTGAATATTCTGGCCACCATTTTGGATACCGGTTACTTTCAACTTGACGCCAATGACCTTAAAGGCAAAAAATTAGAAAAATTATAAAATAAATGGAATAAATTTCATAAATAAAGTAAAAAATACTAAAATTTTAAGAACATACAATAATAACGTGCACTCCACCTGCTCGACCCCAACACTCCATCCCTCACCAACATACACACCAATCACAAAAAAAAAAGAAAAATTGTAAAACACCAAAAAATTATTATACTAATCGAGGAAAAATTATGTTGATGATTTCGACCACTATGCTGTTTCCGACCTTAACCTTATTTCTAAATTTCTCACTTATTGTTCGACACCACCATCTTGGATGTTGCCTGCTTTAGTTCTCTCGTCGTCCACTAGAGTGCATCACAAATGCCGGTAGTGTCGTTTATTGCTGCTAAAGTATGCCATTGTCATATGCCATTTTGGATGTCGTCCCCGCGTCCTTCGTTCAACTGCTGCCTGCTAGAATATCCGTTTTCATTATCGCTCGGCCATCATGTTGGTTCTCTCGTTGTCTGCTAGAGAGTGCCACTGTTGTCCGCCTTGTTTGTTTATGCCAGCTAGAGTGAACCTAATTACATAATTCTGCTCGACTACCAATTTGATTATTTTTTAATAATGCCATGACATCCTTCGGGATTTAGTCTCCTGCTATTTACTCGGCCCCTTCGAACCACTGTATTGGATTCCATGCTGCTNTATGACATCCTTCGGGATTTAGTCTCCTGCTATTTACTCGGCCCCTTCGAACCACTGTATTGGATTCCATGCTGCTTCTCTATTTAACCACCAGGCCAGCTTCTTTATTTCATTCTCTAACATTTCACATCGATTAAAAGGTCTGCTCTCCACCCCACCATCTTGGATTAAATCACATCCACCAATATAAATTATTTAATGTTACCTTAATCTTTAACGATCCAAATCTTTCATTCATTTTGTCACATGTGTTAACTAGACAAATAATTGGAGGTGTATTTCAGCAGAGCCAGTCATGTTGACATTATGTAGGACCACTCTTCAACATGTACTGCACTGAAGCATGTCCGGCCAGGCCTGGCTCGACATTCGCCTTCCTCGCTCCAAGACTCAGGGTCAAATTTTTACCACTTCAAAAGCATACTTCCAAGTTTGTTGCGTCCTAACGTCTGAGGATGTATTACGTTATTAATCCATTCTCATTATTGTGCACTTCAATTAGAAATATACCTGTATTACCATACAATTGAGTGTAGGTATTCAGTGATAGGTCATTACAGCACATATTTACTATCATTCAAAAAATTTATTTTACCCTTATCATTTCATTNAGGTATTCAGTGATAGGTCATTACAGCACATATTTACTATCATTCAAAAAATTTATTTTACCCTTATCATTTCATTTATTTTTATTATCATGCTCACATACAGTACCAACATAAATTGGCAGATCTGAAAACCAAGGTCATCATATTTCCTATATCAGGAAAGTATAGAGGGGGAAAACACCAAAAACAAATATATCTATTTAATTTATTGAAAACATGTATATTATACATAATTGAGTCTACAATATAAATACCTCGATAGCACTGTGCCAAACTCAGTTGTTGATGTAATAGAAATCTTTGCCACCATAATATATTCCAGTTGTTTACATGAGCTGAGACAATGTATCTTTCGCGAATGCGAATGTCAAACTAAGCTTCCTAACTGGAACTTAGCTCCTTATATACCCTCACGCAGTCAAAATCATTCATTGTCCCATCCAACATAAATCAAATATACCAAGGAACTAACGAGTTTAGACCAACCCATAACATAATGTCAAATCCATCTGCTTTGCCAATCGATATCGAGTAACACATCACTCATACCACATACTAAAAATCAACCATACCACAAACATTTAGTCCGCACATGCCTTACCAAAATAAAATATACAGATTACCTGACGAAAATTACTCACCACCCACTATAACCTAACCATACCTAGACCATTCACCAACAAAAGCCATGCAAACATAAAAACCACTACATGCATACCCATTTTAATCANCTTACCAAAAATTTCACCTTATTCCCATACCTTTATTTACACCCCCCTTTACCAGCCAAATATCCTAGTCATTAAACCACCCAATAAAAATCGAAATAATAACACTCATACCATGCAAACATAAAAACCACTACATGCATACCCATTTTAATCACCACGACACAAAGAGCTTAATCCAATACCACCCACCACATCGACTGACACCAGCCAAATACAGTGACCATCCGTACCAACCACTTTACACTGAGGCGACAAAAGTCATGGGATACCTCCTAATATCGCATTGGACCACCTTTTGCCTGGCGAAGTGCAGCAACTCGACGTGGCATGGACTCAACAAGTCGTTGGAAGTCCCCGGCAGAAATATTGAGCCATGCTGCCTCTATATAAGTCCATAATTGCGTAAGTGTTGCCGTTGCAGGAGTTTGTGCACGAACTTACTTCTTTNTATTGAGCCATGCTGCCTCTATATAAGTCCATAATTGCGTAAGTGTTGCCGTTGCAGGAGTTTGTGCACGAACTTACTTCTTGATTATGTCCCATAAATATTCTATGGGATTCATGTCGGGCAATCTCGGTGGCCAAATCAATCGCTGGAATTGTCCAGAATATTCTTCAAACCAATCGCGAACATTTGTGGCCTTGTGACAAGGCGCATTGTCATCCATAAAAATTCCATCGTTGTTTGGGTACATGAAGTCCATGAATGGCTGCAAGTGGTCTCCATGTAGCTGAACATAATCCTTTCCACTCAATGATCGGTTCAGTTGGACCAGAAGACCCAGTCCATTCCATGTAAAAACAGCCCACACCATTATGGAGCCACCACCAGCTTGCACAGTTCCTTGTTGACAACTTAGGTCCATGGATTCGTGGGGTTTATGCCACACTCGAACCCTACCATCAACTCTTACCANCATCAGCTCTTACCAACTGAAATCGGGACTCATCTGACCAAGACACGGTTTTCCTGTCGTCTAGGGTACAACCGATATGGTCACGAGCCTAGGAGAGGCGTTGCAAGCGATGTCGTGCTGTTAGTAAAGGCACTCGAGTCGGTCTTCTGCTGGCATAGCCCAGTATAGCCAAAGTTCGCCGCACTCTCCTAACAGACACGTCCGTCGTACGTCCCACATTGATTCCTGTGGTTATTTCACGCAGTGGTGCTTGTCTGTTAACACTGACCATTGTGCGTACAACTTGGTGGTCTCGGTCATTAAGTGCAGGCGGTCGGCCACTGCATTGTCCATGGCGGGAGGTTATGTCTGAAATTAGGTATTCTCGGCACACTCTTGACACTGTGGATTTCAGAATGTTGAATTCCCTAACCATTTCCGAAATAGAATGTCCATGCGNTCTCGGCACACTCTTGACACTGTGGATTTCAGAATGTTGAATTCCCTAACCATTTCCGAAATAGAATGTCCATGCGTCTAGCTCCAACTACCATTCCGCGTTCAAAGTCTATTAATTCTTGTTGTGCGGCCATAATAACGCCAGAAACCTTTCCACGTGAATTACTTGACTACAGACAAAATCCCAACCAATGCACTGCCCATTTATACATTTTGTACCCGATACTACTGCCATCTGTATNCTTGACTACAGACAAAATCCCAACCAATGCACTGCCCATTTATACATTTTGTACCCGATACTACTGCCATCTGTATATTTGCATATAGCTATCCCATGACTTTTGTCACCTCAGTGTATGTCAAGCGTACCTTAGCTGTATACAACTCACCGNCTTGACTACAGACGAAATCCCAACCAATGCACTGCCCATTTATACATTTTGTACCCGATACTACTGCCATCTGTATTTTTTTGCATATAGCTATCCCATGACTTTTGTCACCTCAGTGTATGTCAAGCGTACCTTAGCTGTATACAACTCACCGNATTTGCATATAGCTATCCCATGACTTTTGTCACCTCAGTGTATGTCAAGCGTACCTTAGCTGTATACAACTCACCGACTCACACAATCTTACCATACAATTTGACCTACACCAGCAATCACCAAACAAATATACTGTAAACTATACAACCCATACTACCAACCATACCATACATTAGACCCAATTGTACGAAGTAACTTAACAATCCAGATTAACCCATAACACAAACAGTCCTAAAATCTGTCAAACTGTAATTACTGACTGATATCAGGGCACTCAACAGACCATTTTCTAAAACCCATGAAAAAATCTGTCACACTAATCAACCATTCCAAACCATCTCACTATTCATACCATCTACAATAACTCAAGTGCACCAAGCAACCATACAGGTCAGACCAGCCCATAACACTATCATGCCTTCTTCTCTACCAGCAGACANACTCAAGTGCACCAAGCAACCATACAGGTCAGACCAGCCCATAACACTATCATGCCTTCTTCTCTACCAGCAGACAGTAGACAAATATTCTAGTCATCAAGCAACAATACAGTCTATACCACACAAATACATTTTAAACACTTCTACACAATCAGCTTCTTCCTATACCATCCACCATATCGACTGACACCAGCCCAGTGTTCTGACCACGTATACCAAGCACTTTAAGTCAAGAATGGCTTAGCAGTGTGGGACTCATTGAAGTTAATATAANACTAAAGTGCACCAAGCAACCATACAGGTCAGACCAGCCCATAACACTATCATGCCTTCTTCTCTACCAGCAGACATTAGACAAATATTCTAGTCATCAAGCAACAATACAGTCTATACCACACAAATACATTTTAAACACTTCTACACAATCAGCTTCTTCCTATACCATCCACCATATCGACTGACACCAGCCCAATGTTCTGACCACGTATACCAAGCACTTTAAGTCAAGAATGGCTTAGCAGTGTGGGACTCATTGAAGTTAATATAANGTGTTCTGACCACGTATACCAAGCACTTTAAGTCAAGAATGGCTTAGCAGTGTGGGACTCATTGAAGTTAATATAATGACCATTCCATTTGACATACACTTGCAATCTTTAGACAAGTATATTAGAAACCATACAAACCATATAATCCATAATAACCCAAGAATACCATGTTTCTATACAGTTGAAACCAACCTATAACCTAACACCCATTCTATATGCTCTGTTAATCGACACCAGACAATATGAAACGCCCTTACCATCCACTATAACTCAAGCATGCCTCAACCTTTCAGTCAATACACAGGCCATACCAAAAACAATACCTATTACCCTTCCCATCTGCTCTACTAACCAACACCAAAAATAAAGTTAGCAACACACTACCCCAAACGTACCACACAAACCACACCTACAAAAATATTAAAAAATCAGAACTCTAACATGTCTGTCATATTGCGCATTACCAGTAGACACCTACCAAATATTCATGTTACAATATTAACCAAGCACCCAGAGCCCAGGCCAAAAATATCAACACAACAAACCAGCTGATTAGACCATCCATATCACTAACCAAACCGACCAAAATATAACATGTACCATCCCTCCAGAATACCAAACATCAATATCAACCACTATATCAACCAAAAAATCAGTCAATTAAACCAACCATCTNCCATCCCTCCAGAATACCAAACATCAATATCAACCACTATATCAACCAAAAAATCAGTCAATTAAACCAACCATCTATACCAATAATTGCAAGGACAAAACCTACCAAGTAACATATCGATAACCCCAGAAGAACTGAGTCCCATACAGATCATATCTTTCACCATAAAACTAGCTTACCAACATGCCATCTGAATAAACCGGCCAACTACAGCAANCCATACAGATCATATCTTTCACCATAAAACTAGCTTACCAACATGCCATCTGAATAAACCGGCCAACTACAGCAACAACCGTACCAGTTAACCATTCCAGTCATATCAACATGAACCATACATTAATATTAATACCGAAAAAACAACAGCATCCAAACGAAAATGTGTCATATATTCTAACCCAAGCATACCTCAGTCATGTTATTAACGGTACAGACAATATCAAACATCTACCTTCGATTTACTGACCAGTCAAAACAGTAAATTATATTGAATATTGACTAATGTGTCGAATGCTATTTCATCTAAACTCACCAGTTATACATATAAACAAGCCATACCATATTTTAACCAACCAAATATTCAAATCATAAATTCAAACCAAACTATCATAATATCCATACATCAATTTAATCATCTATGTAGCCCATACAGACGTAGTTCTCAGATACCACACTAACATATCATGCCTTTCAATCATGCTAACCAAACATACCAGCCAGGCACTCTNGACGTAGTTCTCAGATACCACACTAACATATCATGCCTTTCAATCATGCTAACCAAACATACCAGCCAGGCACTCTGGCTCTCTCGCACTCAATAAACATTCCATGAAACCATTACACTCATACAAATTAATTATGTCACTAAGCCATTCTGCCCACACCATCTTGTCATACCACCAAACCAACCGGATATATGATGAGGTTATACCATATCAACATAACATATATACCTACCATACAATCGAACTAGCTGTATAACATTAATAGTCAGCCAGGAAGTTCTAAAATCATTGTAAATATCCCTACCATCGAATCAAACATACTATCATTTAATACTGATAGAATAATCCAACAAATCGTAACAACTTTATAATAAAATCCAACCGTATAATCAAGTAATAACATTCGTCGTATTATCAAGATGTACCAGCCATGAAAGCAACCCATCCACACAGACAAGTCGTACCAATCATTCTGGTTCGCTGTTCTGACAAATCATGTGGTCAGATCATTTCAAGCGACAGCCAAGGAGACATATGGCTAGAAACCATGCCAAAAAATTGCATTAAATCATACTACACAGCTCTCCCAAACAAACATTTAATCAAGCCCAAAAATATATGGTGCAGAGCAGCACAGTTGAGTTTCTCATTGCAGTTTGTGTGGTGCTTGCAGAGGGTGCGGTGCTAATTTTCGTGTAACTGAGGTGCATGCAGTGATAACTGCGGTTCGTTGAGCCCTACCTGAGATGCATATAGTGTAAACTGTGGTGCATATGGTGCTAATTGCGGTACATGCAGTGCTATTTGCGGTGCATGTGGTGCTAACTGTCGTGCATGTAATGCTAACTGTGGTGCACGATGTTGTGATTGCATAAGCATAGAAACAGTGCTGTAAATTTTAGAATGTGTCTGTAAAATATCACTTTAAGTAAAACTACAGCGACAAGGTTATGTGTATTCTCACATGCAAACNTTTTAGAATGTGTCTGTAAAATATCACTTTAAGTAAAACTACAGCGACAAGGTTATGTGTATTCTCACATGCAAACCAAATAACAGTTTTCTTATACTTCAGCACAATGTAAAAAACATTATCAATTAAAAAAACACTTATTAAATTTCTGCAGCTAAGAAAATGTTCTATTTACTGTACAGAGGGTCATCGCTAATATCAAAATAAATTTAATTAAATATGACAACCAGTATTCCCACCAACAGATCCACTGCTTGCATGAACGATCCTTCATGTGTTTGGCAGCAATGTGTCAAGTGCAAACATATGTTCAAGAGTGGTGATAAGCTGAAGAGACATATGAAGATTAGTAAAGGTAGAGTTTCAGCAGCTAAGAAACCATCTATACTAGCAGGTTATGACACAACATCGAATGTATTCAACCTAAAACAATCAGCATTCATGGAAACTTTAAAATTTATGTGATTGAAAATAACTTTGTAGGTACGAAATACATACATATATACCCGGACAGCATNTTTTAGAATGTGTCTGTAAAATATCACTTTAAGTAAAACTACAGCGACAAGGTTATGTGTATTCTCACATGCAAACAAAATAACAGTTTTCTTATACTTCAGCACAATGTAAAAAACATTAACAATTAAAAAAACACTTATTAAATTTCTGCAGCTAAGAAAATGTTCTATTTACTGTACAGAGGGTCATCGCTAATATCAAAATAAATTTAATTAAATATGACAACCAGTATTCCCACCAACAGATCCACTGCTTGCATGAACGATCCTTCATGTGTTTGGCAGCAATGTGTCAAGTGCAAACATATGTTCAAGAGTGGTGATAAGCTGAAGAGACATATGAAGATTAGTAAAGGTAGAGTTTCAGCAGCTAAGAAACCATCTATACTAGCAGGTTATGACACAACATCGAATGTATTCAACCTAAAAGAATCAGCATTCTTGGAAACTTTAAAATTTATGTGATTGAAAATAACTTTGTAGGTACGAAATACATACATATATACCCGGACAGCATTAAGTGAAGGATAATATATTAATTAACAGAACCAGTTCAAGAATGTCACATAATATATAATTTTTTCCTGTAGTGTACCTACGAAAAGCCTCAACCTGTGGATGAAGGGATCAGTCGCCGAGCATCCACGACTGCAAATCAAGAACTGTAAAATATTGATAGTATCCTAATGGTTTTAGAGGCATTGAAAGAAAATAATTTGTCTCGAAGAAGAGGAGTATATGGCCCAAGGGTTCTGGTTGCATGCTTGCTAGTGTAGGATCCTTGAACTGTGTATAAATAAATTATATTCATTACGTGAAAAGTGACCCTGTTGCTGGAAATCTACTACATCAGTGGCATGGACACTGTTGGGATTCTGTTTTTATTTTGTTTGTAGACTAAAGTAGGTAAAAATATATACATTTTGAATTAATTAACAAAAGGCCTTTATTTATTGCTAGTGTCGTACCCTGTCTGCTTTCCTGATATAGGGAATTTGACGGCCTTGGTTTTCAGATCTGCCACTACATGTCGGTACTGTAAGAGAGCATGATAATAAAAATAAATAAAATTATATGGGCAAAAATATTATTTGAATGTTAGTAATTAAATATTTGCTGTAATGGCCTACCACTGAATGTCTACAATCAATGATATGGTGACACATGCATATGTTGAAATTAAATGCACAAAAAAGAGAATGGATTAACATTGTAATACATTCTCAGCAGTTTGGAGGCAACATACTTGGAAGTATGCTATTGAAGTGGTGAAAATTTGACACTGAAACCTGAAGCAAGGAGGACGAAGGTCCAACTAGGCCTGACCGGACCTGCTTCAGTACAGTAGATGTTGAAGAGTGGTCCTACATCATTTCTACATGACTGACCCTACTATAATATATTTCCAATTCTTTTTCTATTATACACAAATGACAAACTAAATATAATATTTATATGGTTAAAGGATAAGGTCAAGTGGCATAAATTAGGTTGGTGGCAGTAATTTATCCCAAGATGGTGGTTTGGAAAACAGGCTACTACTAAATCGACGTGGAATGGTAGAGCACGAAGAAAGGCGGTGGCCTGGTGACTAAATCGAGAAGCAACATGGAATCCAATATGGTGGTTCGCAGTGGCCGAGTAAATAGCAGGTGACTTAATCTCAAAGGATAGCATAGCATAAATAGTTACTAAATTAACTCGCAGTCGAGCAGAAGTGAGTAATTAAGCTCACTCTAGCTGCCATANAGCATAGCATAAATAGTTACTAAATTAACTCGCAGTCGAGCAGAAGTGAGTAATTAAGCTCACTCTAGCTGCCATAAAAAAACATGGCAGACAACAGTGACACACTCTAGCAGACGACGAGAGAGCCAAGATGACTGCGGAACAATAACGACAATGGCACCTCTAACAGGCGGCAGTTAAACAAAGGTCGCGAGGAAGACAACCAAGATGGTGGAAGGCAGTAGCACACTCTAGCAGCAATAAACAACATTACCAGCACTAGAAGTGATATCTAGTGGACGATGAAAGAACTACAGCAGACGACATACAAGATGGCAGGGTCGAACAAAGGTAAGTTATTGGGAAACAATATAGATGTCAGANAGAACTACAGCAGACGACATACAAGATGGCAGGGTCGAACAAAGGTAAGTTATTGGGAAACAATATAGATGTCAGAAACAACACGGTGGTCGTAGTCATCAATGTAGTTTTTCCTATATTTTAAGAATTTTTTTTTAATTTTTCTTTTTTTTTTTATGAAAGAGATGATGGCTTGTGAGTTGTAGGAACTGTTGGTTANAAGAACTACAGCAGACGACATACAAGATGGCAGGGTCGAACAAAGGTAAGTTATTGGGAAACAATATAGATGTCAGAGACAACACGGTGGTCGTAGTCATCAATGTAGTTTTTCCTATATTTTAAGAATTTTTTTTAAATTTTTCTTTTTTTTTTATGAAAGAGATGATGGCTTGTGAGTTGTAGGAACTGTTGGTTAGTGTTTTGATGTCGAGCAGGTGGAGGTTGGAGTAACATATATGTTCTTCGATATTTAGAATTGCTTTATTTTATGAATTAATTTTTTTTTATTCTCATTTTTGTCTTTATGTTCATTGGGTCAAGGTCAAAGTCATTGGCATCCAACATGGTGGCCAGAGTCATCAATTATATTTTTTTTCTCAATTTAAAAATTTTTTTTTTAATTGTTCTTTATTTTATGATTGGCGGGATGGCTTGTGAGAGGTATGGTTGTAGTTTATGGCGGGTCAAGGAATGTAAGTTTGACACTATTGTTCCTAGAATTTAATTATTTTAATTTTTGCGATTTTTGTTGATTATTTATGACTAGCGAACCGGCACGGCTTCGCCCGGGTACAATTGAGTTTTACAGTGATACACTAATAAATAAATTGGGAAAAGATAATTCATTTATGTGAAAACAAAATTATAAAATTATACCTTGTTGGCCAAGGTTTTCAACTGCTTACGGCAACCCAAAAGGAAGCAAATTTTTTTACCAGATAGCCAAGAAGTAGGGTATTGTTTTTGGAGTGTATCTGTGCAACTATCGCGTAGTTACTACATTTCCGATTTCGATGTATGAAAATCAATACGTGAGTTTTATAAAGTTGTAGCTTTAGAAATAAGTGTACCTAGGTAATACTCTTTCCCCTCAGCAGAGGGATCTTAACAGGTCACCAAGGTTAAGCAACGTTCCCAGCAGCACACATTTGGATGGGTGACCGTCAAGTAGCATAACATATGAACGCTTCCAGGCTTCGGAGGGCACGTTAAATATTCGGTCCCGGTTGTTGTTATTGATTGATAGCAGTCGTTAAGCCATTTCAGAGGTCCTTGGGTGGCCTGATAAACTCTGACACCAGAGGAAAAGAATATTTCGGTCACGTTCCCAGCCGATGCAGAATTATGTTTCGTTTTTATTCCACAGGAACCGTACAATTTTTACAGGATAAAAATTATCCTTTGTCCTATTTCACAACCTAAATTACCTAAATACGAAATTTCATAAAGTCTTTTATTTGTTTTGGAGCTGAGTTCAGTCACGTTCCCCGCCGTTGCAGGATTACGTTTAGTTGTTATTCCACAGAATACGCATAAAAAGTATCCTATATCTTATTCCAGGACCTAAAATACCTACATACAAAGTTTCATCAAAATCCGTTCAGCCGTTATGGAGCTGAGTTTGGTCACGTTCCCAGCCGTTGCCGAATTACGTTTCGTTGTCATTCCACAGGACCCATATAAAAAGTATCTTATGTCCTATTCCAGGACCTAAAATACCTACATACCAAGTTTTATTAAAATCCGTTCAGCCGTTTTTGAGCTGAGTTCTGTCACATTCCTAGCCATTGCATAATTAAGTTTTGTTATTATTCACCAGGACCGGTACAATTTACTGGGATAAAAATTCTCGTATGTCCTATTACATGACCTAAATTACCTACATACCAAATTTCATCAAAATGCGTTCAGCAATTATGGAGCTGAGTGGTAACAAACATACACACACACACACAGACTTTCGCATTTATAATATTAGTAGGATAAGTAGTATTAAGTTGTTGTTGGCGAGGGTTGGTGGGTGGGGATTAGACTGTTGCATTCGATCATTGGATGGGTGAGTTAACTTAATATGTTCTTCTATTTTTGCACCTTTTTTTTATTTTTTATTTTTATGATTAATGTTATGTGGGGGAGGGAGATCTTGGCTAGTGTATCGGAGNAATACCTACATACCAAGTTTTATTAAAATCCGTTCAGCCGTTTTTGAGCTGAGTTCTGTCACATTCCTAGCCATTGAATAATTAAGTTTTGTTATTATTCACCAGGACCGGTACAATTTACTGGGATAAAAATTCTCGTATGTCCTATTACATGACCTAAATTACCTACATACCAAATTTCATCAAAATGCGTTTAGCAATTATGGAGCTGAGTGGTAACAAACATACACACACACACACACACACAGACTTTCGCATTTATAATATTAGTAGGATAAGTAGTATTAAGTTGTTGTTGGCGAGGGTTGGTGGGTGGGGATTAGACTGTTGCATTCGATCATTGGATGGGTGAGTTAACTTAATATGTTCTTCTATTTTTGCACCTTTTTTTTATTTTTTATTATTTATGATTAATGTTATGTGGGGGAGGGAGATCTTGGCTAGTGTATCGGAGAAGGTGTGATGGGGGAGGGGGGGAGAGTCTTACTGGTAAAAAGCGAACCCTCCGAATTGGATGAAATAGGCTTTGGAAGGCTCGTTTTTGCAAATGCTGTCTTGGTACTTTTTGAAGGGAAAAATGGGAAATTTTAATAGGAAAGGAAAATTCTGTTGGAAATTCAAAAATTGATTTAAAATTCTAAGGTTTTTGAGTGTTTTTAAGCAAGAAACGGGAAATTTGAGTGAGAAACGGGAAACTCGTGATTTCATCCAAGCTGGCAGACGGCACTACGGTGCCACAACCCCCAGTCCTTGCCCTCGGATCGGCTATACCGATCTACTTCCATGCCATTTTCAGAGTGTTTTTGATATAAAAAGTTTTAATGCTAATCCATCGTCAAATGACGTTACGTAGTTTATTTTGTTCACGTAAGAGAACATCGCCTATCAAGACCTCGCTGTTAAGAGCAGCCCAAATCTCTTCACTTATGCACGCACTCTGTAAGAGAATTTTTAGCATCATCGCGAACTTTCAAACGATCTATGAGCGACTCGCGAATATTCGTTCACCAAATCGGAAAAACTGCTGACAACTGTTTCACATTCTCAAAGATCTACCAGGTAAATACGTATTTGGGAAAATTTTAAATGTTTCGCTTGGTCATCTTGAAACGCGTGGCATTTTCTTACATCGGTTTCATAGCAGATGCTTCTGTTAAAGGAAATTTCTCTTAGGATAAATTAAATTTTAACATTTTAGATTGTAAATTTGTGAATAATCAAAACGGCAATATAATGTGGCCCATATGAATTTTCGATTTCGCCAGCTGATTAAATTATGGAAACAACTAAATTGTGTCGATTTCACCAAAAATGAAATCACTTACGGGTATCGCTGTTATAACGAGTAATCCTTATCCCATTTCGTTACTCTATGCTGTCGACTGTAAGCAGACAGCTCATGATCGTGTAGAGTGTTTGCCTATCGGATAACTGCCCATCGAACGACGTGATGGTCGAAGTCGGATCTCACCTTATTACAGACATACCATAAAATATCTGGCTCGTGGACGATTATATGGTATCTTTCTCGTAATTCCACAACAAAAAGGCGACTAATATAGACATCATGCTCAGAGTTGTCGAATATAGAATGTATAATTGTTTTATCTTTGAAGTTTAATGACAATGGAGAGTTCATGTTATTATGATGGCTTGATTGGACTATGTCCATTGCCGACCATGAGCCTAAATAAACATACACAGACTCAAAANCATGTTATTATGATGGCTTGATTGGACTATGTCCATTGCCGACCATGAGCCTAAATAAACATACACAGACTCAAAAGACAAAAACGAAAAAAAACCTTTTAAAACATCACAGACACATAATCCGGAAACCGGTTTCCTTGTCAATAGAATATTATAACGGCAAAAATACGGACGAACAACTTATTTTTACAAAACAGAACAGACAACAAAATCAAACCAAAAGAGAAGACAACACGATGAAGAAAAAAACACCACACAATTAAACAAAACAGAAAAAATTTAAAACAAAATATTAGTGGTTACAACTGAGCAATAAAAACTTAAAACAAAAAAGAAAATTAAACAAAAAACCCAATTAAACAAGTCAGGAAAAGTATTCCTTGTCAGATTATAAAACCAAGTAAATCAACAGAGCACAAAAAATAACCAGAGGAAATAATAGTTGAACCAACAGAGTACACAACAGAGTACCAACAGAGTCTTCATGATGTTTCGGGGCTTGGAATATGTTCCTTTATTNTGAACCAACAGAGTACACAACAGAGTACCAACAGAGTCTTCATGATGTTTCGGGGCTTGGAATATGTTCCTTTATTCAGGTAAGTTTTTATTGTTCAGCTGTAACCACAGATATTATTTTTATTTCTCGGTTTTGTTCACTTTTGTGGTGTTTTGTTTTCGTCATCGTGTTGTATTATCTTTTGATTTTCTNTGAACCAACAGAGTACACAACAGAGTACCAACAGAGTCTTCATGATGTTTCGGGGCTTGGAATATGTTCCTTTATTAAGGTAAGTTTTTATTGTTCAGCTGTAACCACAGATATTTTTTTTATTTCTCGGTTTTGTTCACTTTTGTGGTGTTTTGTTTTCGTCATCGTGTTGTATTATCTTTTGATTTTCTNTTTTTTATTTCTCGGTTTTGTTCACTTTTGTGGTGTTTTGTTTTCGTCATCGTGTTGTATTATCTTTTGATTTTCTTTGGTTGTTTGTCCTGTTTTGTAAAAATAAGTTGTTTGTCCGTCTTTTTGCCGTTTTAATATTATATTTACAAGGAAACAGCTTTTCCTGATTATCTGTCTGTGGTATTGTAAAAAGTGTTTTTCGTTTTTGTTTTGCTGAGACTGTGTATGTTTATTCAGTCTCATGGTCGGTAGTGGACACAGTCGAATCAAACCACCATAATAATAATTGTTTTANACTGTGTATGTTTATTCAGTCTCATGGTCGGTAGTGGACACAGTCGAATCAAACCACCATAATAATAATTGTTTTAGCCAACTTACAGAGGGAAAGAAAGGTTAATGAGATCATTTTCCTGTCTGTGCGTATGCGTGTAATGTGTGTATGCATTTTTCTGTGCATGTTTATGTCCCCCATTTCAATATTTGAATGTATAAACCACACTTCACTAAAGTTAGTATATAAAAAGTACTTGGTATGGACACCAGACTTTTATAATTCTCGAATACGCCGAGCACTTACTATCAAAATAGCGGTATTTTTAATATTTAGGGTGATATGTGATATCTCGGGAACCATTAAACCGATTTAAAACAATTTATCTACGCTGGTACAGCATCGCGTATGCATACAATTTTGAAATGAATATTGCTGTTAGTCTGCCATTTCGGAAGATAGAACGTAATGAAATATTAATATTATACATTATATCTCAAAAACTACCAAAGAAATTCTCACCGAATTTTGCAAGTAAGTAATACTATGAAAGGCCAGGTAAACATAAAGAATTTAACTTATAATAAACATGGCAGCCGTACGAAGATTTTGGNTGAAAGGCCAGGTAAACATAAAGAATTTAACTTATAATAAACATGGCAGCCATACGAAGATTTTGGGTTAATTTGGTATACACAAAATACTATTTAACCAGATTATACCACATTTTAAATGCTGCCAGTTTCTATGAAATCGTAATGCTCGTATATGAAAACACATAACAATTTTTGTCATATATTTTGTAAGATAGCACCACATTAAAAAATGTTTATTGTACATCTCAGTAAACAGTCAACCNGGTTAATTTGGTATACACAAAATACTATTTAACCAGATTATACCACATTTTAAATGCTGCCAGTTTCTATGAAATCATAATACTCGTATATGAAAACACATAATAATTTTTGTCATATATTTTGTAAGATAGCACCACATTAAAAAATGTTTATTGTACATCTCAGTAAACAGTCAACCGNAATTTTTGTCATATATTTTGTAAGATAGCACCACATTAAAAAATGTTTATTGTACATCTCAGTAAACAGTCAACCGAATTGTGTAAAATTCTGGAAACATGCAGTAATACGGCAGATGATAATAATTTGTATGTCAGGCATTTGTTTTAAAAATCGTGGCCAAATAGTTATCTAAGATTAGAATGCTATATTGTCTGAACCATTTAATCAATTCCAACTTAACTTTGTATGCTGGAAGTAGATATTACAACTATCAACTCTGTCTATGTAAGATACCGCCACATGAATATATTCAATTTGATATCATATCTCGGAAAAAAATAGAGAGTTACCAAATTGGACAAAAATTGGCGCTGTAGCAGTGTTGTGAACTGCTCTGTTTTAAATAAGATAGGCACATATTTTTAAAAAAGGTGGATATATAAACATCTTAGCTCAGTATCTTTTACTAACGAAACAAATTCCAACTTATCTTCCTGTGGTGACAGTATCTTTTTCAACAATCAATTTTTTTATTAGGAACTTTATTTTCTGTGATTTTGTAAGTAAGCCCCATATAAAGTTTTTATGTTTTCCCCGAAAAGAAAAAAAAATTAATCCGTTCTCACAAAATTTGGCGCGGAAGTTGTACTGTGGTAGGCCATATAAATAAATATATGTATTTTTTTTTAAGTGTGACATGAACTTATTTCCAGAATTGCGGCTATAAAATAATTTTAGTATACTACAATATTATGTAATAGATTTTAAGTTGTATTTGTATACTGGAGTGTACAATAATCGAATGTGCTAGTACATAAATTTTTTGTCTTCCATTTATAAAGAACGTGACATGAAAAATAAGGATGCTTTATGCTATACCTCTGGGACCAATCAACCGATTTTCACCAAATTCTTAACACAAGTAGTGCTATGGTAGGACATGTAAATTTACATGTTTTAAGTGGCTCGGTCACTTATTTTCAAAATCACGGCCCTGTAAATATTTTACGTAAATTAACCATATTATTCGCAATTTTAAACTGATAACAACGAAAGTTGATTCTACGAATCCGACCCCTGTAATGCAGTTAATTGAACATTAACTTATGGTAAGAAATTTTCCGTCTTCGAAACCCAGTAAGGTATGTTGTGTATATTTGTAATTGTCTCAGAACTGTTGCGTATGTTTCTGGTTTGATCAGCTTTTAAGAAAATTATTTAAAAACTAACTGCATATATTTTGAATAAAATTGTATTCTCATTATTTATATCAGTAGCTACTTGTTATCGTTTGCATGTCTTTCGTTTTGGGAATTTCAGTCCCTAAAATGTTGCTTACATCGATCGTCATGCCATCGGAAAATTTAGAGAAAAATATTTTTTTACATACCTGAATATTTTTTGTACTTATTATTTGCAAAAGTGGCAGATAAGTTAGTTTCCTGCATTCGAGATGATAGAAAGTTATCGTAGTAGGCCCTACATCAATTTTGTCAAATGGTTGATATTTTAATATTCGAATTTCCATAATTTTTTCAGCACCATCTTGTAATTATTTCGTCTGAGTTTCGGACCCAAGCAGTTTTGCTTACTCTTGTCATGTTTCAAGAAAATATTTTTAACAATGTGTGAATTTAGAAATTTTGAATTTGACTTCGGAATAAAATTTGCTACATATGCATTTCAGGGAATGCTTCGAGGACGCTCCTCCAACAGAACCATAGAAATACCTGTGGTTTAGGATCACGACCAGGTTTAATATATCAAGGTTTAATCGAGTATCGAGTTTTATAAATTCGACACTTTCCATGATTTCGGAAATGGTTATGTCCTTAATGGATGAAAGTTTTATTCTTGCTTTCTATTTCAGGCATTCCCCAATTTCAAAAATCAAGTCTCAGGGTATGATCATCGGCATGTTACATCTTCTGTTTATTAAACCAATATTCTCACGAATTTCTCCCTGAATTGCCTATCTTGAAAAAGGTGATGCTGGCGCCCAACGCTGTGTCCATCGAACACTTCTGTGGTTTTTTAAATTCCACACGAAAAATCCCAGAACTTCTATTATCAATGTAGAGACGATGATGGTCCACATGTAAATTTGTTGCTATTATCCATGATGCCTCATACAGCATGGCACTGAACTCTACCTTCGGCAGGTGATTCCTCGTCAAAAGTATAGGTCGGAAATTGATACAGTATATAANAGCATGGCACTGAACTCTACCTTCGGCAGGTGATTCCTCGTCAAAAGTATAGGTCGGAAATTGATACAGTATATAAGACCTATAGCATAAATATATTCAGGAATGGCATATGCGACTTCTCTTAAAAGAGTAGCTGTAGCTGACGTTTATTACTAGTTACACAGCCAGAATGAAAGACAAATCTCTGAGTTTCTTGAAAATACATTTTCGAATGATGATGTGCCAACCATAAATAATTGGGTGCGCTTATCAACCCTCTTTTATATAAATTGATGGGTTGGAATCACATTTGTACATTTAAAAATTAAACTGGCAAAATTTTTTTCTTCGTGCAACTTTATAATCATGTTAATTTAAACAGCAGTCATGTGTTTTTATGCATGCTAAATACTGCTATTTTTGAGAAATTAAAGCTTCATGATCTGAAATTGTAAATGTTGCATTTCATTATCCACTATTGACTAAAAAATGATGGCATGTAGGGATAAAATTCAAAGAAATTTTTTTATATCGATTTGGCCTATTATTAATCCGTAGGAAACTTACCTAAGATGCCACGTAGTTACATTTGTAAACCCACATCTGGGGTTGCAGTCAATCCATTTTTATGGAAGGGGGTTGATAACCGCAAACAATTTTAATGAATTGTGCTTCGTCGTTCAATATTGCATTATCCAGAAATTCGAAGATTTCTCTCTCATTCTGGCTGTGTAAAGAGCAATAAACATCTCCTTTACATTAAATTTCAATGGTGGTTACACCTTTCTGGAATAGACTTCGGCTATATGTTGTGTATATATATTTGACCGAATTTTTCGGTAGAGTACTGTTCCACTTTGTATAATACATAAAGTTGTTAGAGATTGATTTCTTGTTATTGTGGTGTTGATGCCAGTGGTGGTGGTGATATTGTCGGTGCCGGTTTTGGATTAGTAGCCACCGCAGTTCACGTCACCGTACTCTATGCACCACTAGAACCTAACCTCGCTTTCATCAAATTCCCCAGGTAGTCTTTGTATTTTCAAATTACGAAACCCAGGACTCCGTGTATCAATATCAATCAGAAAGGTTCACAAAAAATTCTGTGATTTTTTTCATGTTATTATATGATAACTAATGTTCAATATTCGTCTTCGGCTTTGTTATCCATCGACGACAGATCGGACCGGTTGACGTTCAACGTATATTGTTTGAAAAAGACGAGAAATGGAATCAGGTAAATTTTGCCTAAATTCAGGTACTTGAAAGTATGAGCGACTGGTAATGAGATGTGCTCGAATTGATTATCTTGATTTGTGCAGGCTCGAAATGAAAATTTTTGTTTAGGTAACACGCTTCAAATTGTAACCGAATGTCTTTATAAACAAAGGACTCATGCCAGTCACGAAAGTGGACACTTTTATCAATTCCAATCGAATTTTGGCAGTAACTTCCATGTATATGATGCCAATTCATTCGATGTATATTCGCTTGGACTGATAGAGTGTCTTTGTGTTGAAAACCAACTTCCTGATTGAGTAGAGTGTGTGCAGCTGTTTCATAGTGACAGCTCACTGGAATTATGGTAAATGAGCGCTCTCGCATCTAATGATTTCGTTCATCATCTACTACTGCACAGTACTTTTTAACTTTTCTCCAACGGACACATCGTTCAAAGTCTTTTAGAANTTTCGTTCATCATCTACTACTGCACAGTACTTTTTAACTTTTCTCCAACGGACACATCGTTCAAAGTCTTTTAGAAGGTCAATGCAAACAACTTTCTTTTGGAATAGACTCTGTTCAGAATTTTCATGTCGATTCTCTATTTCCGCCTGGTTGTGGGTCCATCGAATTTCAAAACGGACAGCAGAATGCTTGACTTTACGCCGATCGAAACTTTATTCGCGTTCGTATCTTCGAAAAAGAGTTTATAATTTAAATAGTAGAAAATGTGCGAATATATCTCGAGTAATATGTCCGAGAGAGTTTTCTCCTTGTTGAAATCAGGGTGAATGGTACTGAAGGCGAACACATCGTTGTTGGGTGTGCACTGGAAAGAACCAAAACTTTTATTATCGTCGATGCGTTCAACTTTGAGCAGTTCTGCAATACCGGCATGCAAGGACGAGTTGTTTCTATCGAATTGGTATCTATGCATTTTGTTGAAAGAATTGCCTAACGAAACTGTGTATATGAACAATTTGACCGAAACTTTCAAGAGATCTCGATTATCTCTCTACATACATCGCACTTTGTAGGCCAACTTACTGTCGTCTTCGTTGATCAAAATGATCTTTTTTACCTTCAGTTGGAAATTGTCGATCTTCCACGAATTGTACCTGTCCATGACGGACTCCAATAGGGCCGATGTATGCAAAAACATCTCCTAGGAGGAACATGGTGGTTTTATCCAGCAAGTTATTCAACATCAGCAACTTGTTATTNTATCCAGCAAGTTATTCAACATCAGCAACTTGTTATTTAAGCGAATGATGCCGGGCAAATGCATACATATCATTTTGCGAATTTTCGTGTCGGAATTTTCGTACATGAACATGCACATCATCAACTAAACTTCAGCCAATTTGTTATATGTTTGATAATATTATAAAACTTGTAATTGGAAGTTTCGTCAATGATTTGTGACAAACCATATTTTCTATTGGTGTCACTGATTTATCGAATCGATGACAAATTAACCAAAATCGCTGCGATCTTTACACACCAGAATGGCTATTGTAGTAAACATGGGACCGAGATGTAGCAGGATCGTTTGGTGCTCCAAGATCCTCTTAACCCTATAGATCAGAGTTTTCACATCCATATCGAAAAATTCCTGCAATACTATAAATTCCCTGGCAGGGGAATATAATTACCCATATGCGTGAAGAGTGACTGGAAGCATGTAACCTCGATTGGGNCTATAAATTCCCTGGCAGGGGAATATAATTACCCATATGCGTGAAGAGTGACTGGAAGCATGTAACCTCGATTGGGGTACAAACATAATTTGAAATTAGTGTTATGAAATTTAATTTTAACATTATATAATGCACGGGTTCCATATCCAATTTGTTTTTAAAATTTCTCATCAGTAAGAGAACCACCCCAAAACATGGTACAATCATGATGGTGTTCGGCCAAGATCTGATCTAACCAGTGTGCTAATTTTGCGAGGGCAAATAGTTTTTGATCACACCGATGTGGAATCTGCAAATCTTCGTAGATTTTATCGAACAGAGCTATGTTGGTGAAATGGGAAAATACCGGGAAGCATAGAATCGAAATGGAAAAATGGCACTAGTCCACCCCCCAAGGTCTGATGTAATCAGTCAGAAGCATGGGCAGTTTGCCACAGATTGTGGCGAATTTAACACATTTCTAAACGTTGCTTTACCTATAGTATTTGGATAATTTGTCGATGTTAATAATTATTAGTTTTGAAATCTTAATGAGCTTGGCGATAAGTAATTTTTGTTGCACCCAAATGTTGGCTACGACAACACCTGGTTACATATACGAAGCAAATAACATCGGTATCCACCTTTGTCATCCTTACAATTAATTCGGTCATGTTAGGTAGGGAATAAACTATGAAGCTAATAAAAACGAGCATAATATTTTCAAATATTGGCATGCCAAATTTTTTGTGTACCTTTTAAATATACGAAATATTATGGCACATGACTTATTTTTTTGTCACAAATTACTTACCGTCAATATCTTATTTTATTTTCTTCATTCGCCAGATTGGCATTGGTCTTTTCACGAAGTTTACATAAAATGATTTTGGGATCGGCATAGAATATTTTGANTCATTCGCCAGATTGGCATTGGTCTTTTCACGAAGTTTACATAAAATGATTTTGGGATCGGCATAGAATATTTTGAATTCCATTAAACAAGATTTTATAGCCATGTCTGCATAACGTGAGTCCGCTGGGACTAGAGGAAATTAAATTTAATGCACGCTCCTCCATAATGGCTAATAGAAAAGAAACCCGTCCTCTGTTTCCAAACTTCTAGTCACTCAATTTCTGTATGAAGCATATAGTTAGATATATTTCGCAATGATTTCGGCCAGAGCGAGCGACCCCTTAAATTTCAATTCGGTCACATTCTTCTTGAGGTAGTCGAAAAATGTGGTAAACTTTCATTGGAATTTTATAAACAGATTGTGCGTTCACATTTTACGTACACCATTTGATGTTCGTGGGAATTCAGTCGACTGTCCTTAAGAAACGAAACTTGTATCAGTGCTCGTTTTTTTCGGAAAAATACATTGATGAAGCATTTGTCCACGTTCATGCGATACAGTACGTTTGACATATCCTGTGGACGTATTTATCGACTAGAAATGCCATGTACTCGATCACCTCCATGATATCAATTTTGTAAATGGACCGCATGTAAATCTGATAACCGAAAATTGCTCGTTTCATAACCTGCACCGGCGCCTTCAACTTTCCCAACACATTGACGAGAATCGACATTTTGTTTTCCATTTCTTCGACGAAACACATCGATTAAAACAAAACAATTACCACGCCTTTTTGCGTGAAGTGTTATCGAATTTTTTTTACGATGTTCCACTATATGTACGATTGAACATGTAGTTGCAACATGGTGGGGCACCTGCACATTATGGCTTGCGAGATCGAAACATTTTGAATGACGAATACCCTCAGCCGTGGATAGGGCGTGGGTTACCATTTGTTTGGCTGGCATGGTCACCGGATTTAAATACATATGGTAGACTTTTTCTTCGAGAATCGCATGAATCATCTTATTTACCGCACACCTGTGTAATTGGAAGTTGATTTGGTAGCTAGAATAACTGCGGCTGCTCAAAAAATACAAACCAATTGAGACATTTCTTATGGCTTCGTGATGACCTAGCACGGCGATTAAATCTGTGCATTCAAGCGAATGATGCAAATTTTGAACAATTGTTATATATAACATCACATTCTGCGATGTTTTTTTCAATAATGTCATGTTACCTACGGTAAACTGCCCTTATTTGTGATTTTTTAAAATTGGTTTTCTGTTTTTCCAAAAAATCTAAATGCGTTTANACCTACGGTAAACTGCCCTTATTTGTGATTTTTTAAAATTGGTTTTCTGTTTTTCCAAAAAATCTAAATGCGTTTAGAGTTAAATTCCCATTCTAATTGACACTGAAAAATTCACTTACAGGACCAGACAGTCAACTCGTCCCACTTGACACGCTGAGCGGACATCGCACAGCGCGCGTTGTCGCTACTTCAACGCAGGTTGCGAAACTCACAAAAACCAAATTTTTTGTCGATTTTCAGATATTTACCGGCTGCTGTGATCCTAAGTGTGCTATATAATTTTACTCGTTCCAACATCCCCTACAACGTGACGAACAGCTTTAAACTTTATTAATTTACAGGCTATGTAAACACATACGTACACACACATGTATACACCAAAATTAAATACAAAGACAATGTGTAACTTATCTTCCAAATTCAGCTGACCTTACATGTTAAATGCGATTAATTAAAATCAAGAAATTACCGATTAGTAATTAGCCTACTTTCCTCAACATTGGTGCAATTAATATTTAAATAATATCTTAAAAGCTGGGTTTGCTGGTATGTCAGAAAATAAGTGTTGACATACTTAAAATATTACATTTTACATCATCTCCCGCAGTAATACTTGTTTTTAAAANACCTACGGTAAACTGCCCTTATTTGTGATTTTTTTAAATTGGTTTTCTGTTTTTCCAAAAAATCTAAATGCGTTTAAAGTTAAATTCCCATTCTAATTGACACTGAAAAACTCACTTACAGGACCAGACAGTCAACTCGTCCCACTTGACACGCTAAGCGGACATCGCACACCGCGCGTTGTCGCTACTTCAACGCAGGTTGCGAAACTCACAAAAACCAAATTTTTTTGTCGATTTTCAGATATTTACCGGCTGCTGTGATCCTAAGTGTGCTATATAATTTTACTCGTTCCAACATCCCCTACAACGTGACGAACAGCTTTAAACTTTATTAATTTACAGGCTATGTAAACACATACGTACACACACATGTATACACCAAAATTAAATACAAAGACAATGTGTAACTTATCTTCCAAATTCAGCTGACCTTACATGTTAAATGCGATTAATTAAAATCAAGAAATTACCGATTAGTAATTAGCCTACTTTCCTCAACATTGGTGAAATTAATATTTAAATAATCTTAAAAGCTGGGTTTGCTGGTACGTCAGAAAATAAGTGTTGACATACTTAAAATATTACATTTTACATCATCTCCCGCAGTAATACTTGTTTTTAAAATTTGATAGAAATCGGTCAATTGTTATCTGAGATATGACATAAAAATTATATTTATATGTGTGGTGCTATCTTACAAAGTGGCGGACAAATGTTAATGCGTGTAGATATAGTTGATAGTGTTATATCTACTTCCAGCATAAAAAGTTAATTATAATTTCACTACATGGTTTCGACGATATATCATTCTAAGTTAAGATGGCGATATGGACGCCATTTTTAAATTAAGTGTATGATATACTTAAAACACACCTTTTACATCTTCTGCCTTAGTAGTAATCGTTTACCAAATTTCATAGGAATGTGTCAACTGTTTCTCGAGATATGACATTCAAATGTACTTATAGATTTGATGCTATCTTACAAAATGCCGGCACAAAACGCTCCGTGTAGACAGTTGATAGTTGAAATATATACTGCCTGCATATAAAGTTAAGTTAGAATTGATTACATGGTTTCGAAGATATAGTCATCTTAGCAAAGATGGTTATGTGGGCGCTATTTTGTAAATAAATGTCTTATATACCTAAAATACACAACTGAACATAATCAATTCAAAGTACTCCAAAACAGCTAAAAACGACCTTTCCAAGGCGCTGTAGCTCAAGATGCACGCATCAGATACATAAAAAACTACTATAGGGGTCTGCACTGAAAATTCATAAAGACTTCCCACTAATAAAATAATATGGTCACCGCTGAAATTCCCATAGGTACACACAGCACGACGAGAACACTGCACGCCAGTTCAGAGCCTTGCGCTTAGCGGTGATGGCGTACTTGATGCACGTGGCAGTGTCGCCCTTATCGCTCCCGCGCTTCTCGGCCTAAATGTGGGAAAAAGTTCCAGGTAGACGGGGGCCTTAACCCCAATATTTGTAAATGGCTTATCGCATTGTTAAACGATTATAGTTTTATATTTGTTTTTATTGATCATGTGAGGGTTCGCCGAATAACAACTTATGACATACTACATTGGTAACATCAAAATTCTATTGCGCGACCATTAATGCTTTTGGGACGTTCGGTTATGTTGTTGGTTTGGTTGTGCCATTCCCACATAAATATAATTAGCAGGTGGTAATGGCGTAATTTAAATTATTTCAGTATCTGATTCGTAAATGGAATAAACCAAAATTTTATTCAGAGGTATTTTATTGTTTATATGTTTATGTAAAGCCGAAGCTACATATTGGTTACATGGTAACCACTCACTTCTATTTTCTGAATCACGGACTGTTTCTTCCTGATATGGCATTGGTCATCGAGTTCTCAGAGGTACAGGCAGCAAANTCTATTTTCTGAATCACGGACTGTTTCTTCCTGATATGGCATTGGTCATCGAGTTCTCAGAGGTACAGGCAGCAAAGCACATTTTTTAATTTATGCACTGGTTATGAATCTTGTAGTTTATAACAATAATAATGCGGAATACGGAAAGGATAACTTGCCTGGCGAATTCGAAATCGACATTTTGATTTATTCTATTAGATGACAATTTTTGAAGATTTCAACACAAATTTATTATTTTGACTCAAAATTTTACAGTTAATGAATTTGTGGTTGTATAGTAAAGCATTTTTTTTATAGTCAGTTTAATATTTTCTTTTATCACCAACTGAAAATCTATTGTCTCGACCCAAGTTTAGAATTTTACACAGTTAAAATTAGTCAGGATCTCCCCCATTAACTGTGCTCCATTATTTGTGAGGAATGTCAATGGATATCCACAATAGGGAAATGTCGCTGTCTCCAGCATCGCATTAATTGTGTTTGCCCGAGTGTTTCTGGTGGTTAAGGCCTCCACCCAGCAGCTTAACTGGTCAGTCACAACCACAATGAAGATTTTCATGCGAGGCATATAGGGCTATGGCCCTATGGTGTCGATGGCAACTGTGTCTAGTGGCCTTCTGGAGAAGTAGAATATTTACTGCTCTCCCCCATCACTCTGCTTTGCCTTTATCCATTAGCATTTCTGGCAAGCTCGTGTAAAATTCCGGGTGTAGGTGGCAAGAGTCGGCCAATGATACCTTGTAGCCAGAATTCTAAGTGTCCGGTCAACCCCTGAGTGGCCTGCTATAAGATGGTCTTGCAGATACCGGAAAACTGTCTCACGCACCTCTTGTGGGATGTATATTCTCCCTGGGCTCAGACTTAAAATATTCCATCATAGAGTCTGAACTTGTCGCCTGTCTTCTCCGCACACTGCTCCCTCCCAACGCAGTCGGCAGTTCGGGATGTAAGCTTGGTTGCACGCAATATCCTCTCCAAGCCTCAGGGTTGTGGGGTGTCTTCAGAGTGGTCAACATGGACATCACAGCTCGGTGGGGTCGCGGTTTTTGGGTTGGCCTAGACCGCAGAATCTCCTCACATACTTATTCGTCAGTTAACATGACAGTGATGTCGGGGTCTCAGGACAGCAAGTCTGGAAGCTGTTTGTCCTACACTGGGACATGCTCCACTACAATGTCAAACGAATGAAGGAGGGCCTATCATACCAATTTACCCTGCTGGTTCTGCATCGTATCTAGCCATATCAGGCACTTGTCTGTGCGCAGCATAAACTGGTGGGCATCCATGTGCGGAGGTACTTCCCAGAGCCCAAGCAAACACCAGATACTTCGTCTCATTGCTATGGTAGTACCATTCTGCTCCACCGATCTTTGCACTACCATAATTAATTATGTACTTGTCAACATCATCTGATAGTTGGTACATAAATCCCCCTGGACTCTCTTCACCGGCATCTGTATGCATGTAGATATGACATTGTGGGTCTACCTAGGACAGTATTTGGTACTGTCAGAATGTAGCTTCAGAGGGTCGAAGGCATGATGTGTCTCTGCGGCCCAGCAGTACTTCTAAAGTCGTGCTAATAGATTCATGACGGGTGCGGGGATTATCGAAAACTGGGGCACATAGTTGGGCAGCCAGTTCCCTAGTCCGATGAAGTACCACAACTGTTTCCGGGAGCGAGGCGGTTCGGCTTTTTGGATTTTTCTCGAGCTGATCGGGGTCTACTTAATAACTCTCTTCCCTACGATTTGTCCCAGGAGTTCTACAGCCATCCTACCCATATGGCACTTATTGGATTACAGAATAATTATGTGTAGCTAGGCATTCGAGGATGAAAAGAAGTTGCCAGATGTGTTCCTTCTACCTCGGGAATCAGATAAAATTGTCGTCCAGATACAAAGTTACGAATTCCCTGATGAGGTCTTTCAGCACACACAACATGTCTTGAACAGGGAATGGTGCGCACTTCAGGCAGAATGGCATCGACTGGACCTCGATGCTGCAGTCATTGGGTGTTGTAAATTTATTTTTTTCTAGTCCTCTCTCCTTATTGGAAACTGCCAATACCCCGACCCCAAATTCAATGTTGAAAATACCTTGGCATCGTGCAGCTTAGCCAGTGCCTCCTCCACCCTAATCTGTGGCAGTGGCACACTCTTCTTTACCTTCTTTAGTGGGTATAAATGTATGCAGAAACACTGAGTGTTATCTTTCTTCAGGACCGGAATGGTCCAGGCATTGTACTGGTTATTGTATAGCTAGATAATTCCTTCCCTCAAATTGTCACTTGTTCGTGGATAACACTATCCTCATCGAACCCATACCCCTTTGGTCCTATATACATTGGTTCTGACTCTGCTGTTGGAATAGCANCACACACAACATGTCTTGAACAGGGAATGGTGCGCACTTCAGGCAGAATGGCATCGACTGGACCTCGATGCTGCAGCCATTGGGTGTTGTAAATTAATTTTTTTCTAGTCCTCTCTCCTTATTGGAAACTGCCAATACCCCGACCCCAAATTCAATGTTGAAAATACCTTGGCATCGTGCAGCTTAGCCAGTGCCTCCTCCACCCTAATCTGTGACAGTGGCACACTCTTCTTTACCTTCTTTAGTGGGTATAAATGTATGCAGAAACACTGAGTGTTATCTTTCTTCAGGACCGGAATGGTCCAGGCATTGTACTGGTTATTGTATAGCTCGATAATTCCTTCCCTCAAATTGTCACTTGTTCGTGAATAACACTATCCTCATCGAACCCATACCCCTTTGGTCCTATATACATTGGTTCTGACTCTGCTGTTGGAATAGCANGATAACACTATCCTCATCGAACCCATACCCCTTTGGTCCTATATACATTGGTTCTGACTCTGCTGTTGGAATAGCATGTTTTCCAGCCATGTTGGTATGTTACAAAGATTCTGAAGGCCAACACATACAATGGCTTGGCCAACACTTACTCTATAATTGCAATAAACTGGTCTGGCACACCTGAATCAAGATCTACCAGTGTCAAGTTATCCCATGCAGGGACTGTTTCATCCACTGAGTACACTGTCCTCCGCTTCCTGGTCCCNGATCTACCAGTGTCAAGTTATCCCATGCAGGGACTGTTTCATCCACTGAGTACACTGTCCTCCGCTTCCTGGTCCCTATGTGGACCCAGGAGTGGCCACATCAACGATGGCCTCTTGGGCATCAAACCAGGGCTGCCCCAGCACCACCTTCTCACACAGACCATCCAGTACAACTGATGAGATATGTGAGAACTGGTNTCAAACCAGGGCTGCCCCAGCACCACCTTCTCACACAGACCATCCAGTACAACTGATGAGATATGTGAGAACTGGTCGGGCAAATAGAGCTTAATAGCAGTGGTCCCTGTCCTCTCATATTTGACAAGCTGCACAATGTCAGAATCACATTGTATGTCCTGGTGCGGAATGAGCATTTGTTGTACAAAAGTAGGTCTGACAGCTGTGTCTATCAAGGCTGCAACATATTGTCTGTTCACTTTTATTGGTATTCTAAGCAGTTTTCGTAGGATAGTAGTGACGTGACTTAGGAATATAATTTTGTCGACTTGTGAGTAAAATCATTCCTTGACAATGGGGTGGTTCACATCTGATCTACCCTTCCAGTGGGTTCCCTGGCTGGTATTCTTGCCACAATGGGAAGTATGGGTTCCAGTGCTGTGTTGGGATAAGTCGGAAGTGACACTGGTGGAGGGGGATGTGTTCTTTGGTGTAGGGCTGTGGGTAGTCCTATCTGTGTGACTATTGATGAGGGCGCCTNGGGATGTGTTCTTTGGTGTAGGGCTGTGGGTAGTCCTATCTGTGTGACTATTGATGAGGGCGCCTTGAGCACACTTATTTCTTTGGGGATTTGCTCCACGTCGGTGGCTTATCCTTGGTTCAGTCGGTTCTTGTCTGCCAGTTTAGGGGAAGTAGCACCTTCCATTCCTGCTTAGTTGTGCCAGTTAATCAGGTACTTGATTGCGTACTCTGCCGCTGATGTATTCCTCCACTGCTTCTGCCATTATTGGCTTGACAAATTGCACCAAGGCCTACTGAAGTCGTTTCGTGATGTCCAGTAAGACACCTCATCGCCGGNCATTATTGGCTTGACAAATTGCACCAAGGCCTACTGAAGTCGTTTCGTGATGTCCAGTAAGACACCTCATCGCCGGGTTTCCTTGTATATGTTGAATAAAAGTGTCAATTTCTTTGCCGCAAGTCACTCCAAATGATTACCATAGCTCTCAATTTACATAAAGTAACGGCCCTGGTATTGTGTCTTCACATATTCCACCCCGAACCTGCCTAAAAGTTTATTTTCAAATTCTGATCACTGAATATTTGTTCTTTTCCAGATGGACTACCACTCATACAAGGTTCCACCTAACTGGACCCCACACATTAGGTCCATTCGTCCTCTGGTACACCATGCAGCAAGAACCAGCTGGACATTTGTGTAAAAACAACAAATATTGTTCCTGATGAATTTGTGTAGTGGTACATTCTGTGGTGGTGCAGTCCGACATGCCTCAGGCCTGCCTGCTCCTTCTTTTCCAGCTATTTTTGGTCCAATTGGTCGTGGTAGTGCATCACTGCCAGTGTGGGCATCCACTGCAATCTTATTCCTCTCTCACTTGTGTCGTCATGCTCCATCGTCGATGCTGCATTGTGTACATATGCACAGTTAACACATGCGAACATGCTGACGCTGACACCATAAGAGATCAGTCCCCTGGTAAAATAATACCAATGGTGTCGAAGTAATTGCCACATGGTGCATTTTGTTAATTCAATCCTGTGCATCACACTTCCGCAGCCTGGAGTGTGGTACCTCTTTATCTACATACTGTTCTACTTTTAATGTGNCATTATTGGCTTGACAAATTGCACCAAGGCCTACTGAAGTCGTTTCGTGATGTCCAGTAAGACACCTCATCGCCGGCTTTCCTGGTATATGTTGAATAAAAGTGTCAATTTCTTTGCCTCAAATCACTCCAAATGATTACCATAGCTCTCAATTTACATAAAGTAACGGCCCTGGTATTGTGTCTTCACATATTCCACCCCGAACCTGCCTAAAAGTTTATTTTCAAATTCTGATCACTGCATATTTGTTCTTTTCCAGATGGACTACCACTCATACAAGGTTCCACCTAACTGGACCCCACACATTAGGTCCATTCGTCCTCTGGTACACCATGCAGCAAGAACCAGCTGGACATTTGTGTAAAAACAACAAATATTGTTCCTGATGAATTTGTGTAGTGGTACATTCTGTGGTGGTGCAGTCCGACATGCCTCAGGCCTGCCTGCTCCTTCTTTTCCAGCTATTTTTGGTCCAATTGGTCGTGGTAGTGCATCACTGCCAGTGTGGGCATCCACTGCAATTTTATTCCTCTCTCACTTGTGTCGTCATGCTCCATCGTCGATGCTGCATTGTGTACATATGCACAGTTAAAACATGCGAACATGCTGACGCTGACACCATAAGAGATCAGTCCCCTGGTAAAATAATACCAATGGTGTCGAAGTAATTGCCACATGGTGCATTTTGTTAATTCAATACCGATTGTGTCACAATCCTGTGCATCACACTTCCGCAGCCTGGAGTGTGGTACCTCTTTATCTACATACTGTTCTACTTTTAATGTGNACAATCCTGTGCATCACACTTCCGCAGCCTGGAGTGTGGTACCTCTTTATCTACATACTGTTCTACTTTTAATGTGTATGGGAATGTTCTACAGTTTACATGCATATGTTCATGCTCGTCTGCTAGACAGGATGTTTAGGTCCTGTGGTAGCCGACATTGCTTGCATTCCCATTTTACCTACATGATGTTGTAGAGATAAGTCCGTATTCTCTGCGAGCTGGTGTGCAGTTGCACACTGTGCCCAATTATGTGGCTGGTTGCTTTTATGCCACACATTTTGGAGCTGTATGCCACTTTCACCGTGGTATCGCTGGCCGTAGAGGACTTCAGCACAGATCGGTGTGGTTTTGAGGAGTTGGGGGCATCGGAAGATTCGGTTAAGTAAATAAGGTTGGGTGCCATTTGACTGTAGCCTGGCCAAGTAGGGAGATGAGACTTCAGGGTGTATAGGGTCCGTATGGTGACAGTTTCTCAATTGTGTGATTATTAGTTTTGTAGTGCTATGGCTCCTCTATCGGATGAAATAGTTACTGCTTCACCTTTGACCATGAAGCATGCCAATTCCTCCAGGCTGGTATTCCGCCTCACCTAAGACCCAAGGGCACACAAAAGCTAGTGAATAACAGTGGGACAAACGTGGACATGGCAGCCAGCCAATAACTCGGAAGGAGTTACTACCTCTAAAGGAGCGATATAAAAGGTCAGGAAGGATGCCATTACCTGCTACCAGGGAAAAAANCGGAAGGAGTTACTACCTCTAAAGGAGCGATATAAAAGGTCAGGAAGGATGCCATTACCTGCTACCAGGGAAAAAAAGGCTCTTAGAGAGATAAAAAGGAAGAAACTATCTACTGGAACACACTCTATATTTACCAGTCGAGTTAGACTGTGAAGAAACTGCTGACCTGCATTGAAAAGCCTGTTGATATAGTTAACAAGATATATTATGAAACATGCAAAGTAACATACGTTTAAATTGGTTAAGTACAATATTTATGTTTAACTATATACACAGGACATTTATCTGTATTTTTAGTTGCACATGTGAACTGTTCGTGAGATTCTACTGNCGGAAGGAGTTACTACCTCTAAAGGAGCGATATAAAAGGTCAGGAAGGATGCCATTACCTGCTACCAGGGAAAAAAGGCTCTTAGAGAGATAAAAAGGAAGAAACTATCTACTGGAACACACTCTATATTTACCAGTCGAGTTAGACTGTGAAGAAACTGCTGACCTGCATTGAAAAGCCTGTTGATATAGTTAACAAGATATATTATGAAACATACAAAGTAACATACGTTTAAATTGGTTAAGTACAATATCTATGTTTAACTATATACACAGGACATTTATCTGTATTTTTAGTTGCACATGTGAACTGTTCGTGAGATTCTACTGNTTATGTTTAACTATATACACAGGACATTTATCTGTATTTTTAGTTGCACATGTGAACTGTTCGTGAGATTCTACTGTAAAATGCTATGTTATGCAAACACTCAAAAAGCAAGTTTAGTTTTTCCTCTCTGAAATCTATTGGCGTAAACACTAAATAAGTCAGTACTGTGGTTCGCAGGAAAATGCACCCTGTTGGCTACACATTTTCTTTTGCACAATATTTACTGTTTGTACCTTTCTTTCTACTATCGTTGCACAACATATCCTTTCACGGGAAAACCTGGTCGTTATGGGACTGCTACCCAAATTCCATTCCCACCATAACCCTGTTACATTCAGTGTGACTCGCACCTTGCATCACATAAACTGCATGTTTGATTGCACTACATGATCATGGATGTACTCATGATCGGGTTCATGATATGATGACAAACTTCCGATTTATGTGACAGATTATAATATTTGATAAAAAATTTTAAGAATTATAGGTCGAATCGTACCAATTTAGTAGAATGTGGTGAGGATGAATCAAAACAGTAATAATTCATCATATTCCCATGGGATGAATTTGAATTAGAAACTATTTGGCAATCAATGAACTTAATATGAAAGTAAGAATGCAATATACAAATTTTAACAATCATTTATAGGCATGTGAAATTACAAACGTATTGCCACCTTTATGTGTGTGGTACTTTGCTTACATATTGAGAGGTAATATGTTTTTCAGTTTTAATTTTAAGTCAGTACTTGGTTATTTTTCGTCATGCTTCATTATATCTCTTTCCTGTCTCAGTAAATAAAACATGAGCAAAAGTTGCAATGGATAACGGCATAATAATGCAGTGCATTAAAATGTTACAGAAAATGCTAAATCAATCAAACAGTAAATAAGTTCCTCAACATTATCTTTATGTGTAAATGATTTTATTCAAAAAATTAAGTATTTCTAACGTTATGTAATAATAAATAGGGACTCTAAAATAATCCTCACAATATAAGTCATGCGTGTTGAAATATAAAAACCACAACTTTTAGAATTTTTGATGTGCTTTATTTAATGAAGTGCATTAAATATGTGTGAATTTATATGAATCACTAACCTATAATTTAAATTACTATTCCGCTAATAGAAATATTATTTTTCAGGTTCATTCTGAAAGAGCGCGAAAACTTCTACACATCAGCGCAAAGAAATCAGATTGTATGGCAAATAATGATGCGAGCAAAGTACGATGATGGTGAAAAAGTAAGTACTAATCGATTATCAAAATTTAATTACAGTTTAATTAGGGCAGCAGTTTTGATACATTTATGAGCTTTAATTTGTCAGTAAACAATATTCAATATTAAATAAAGTTGTTATTGTTGTAGTATCATTAAAGAACTAACATATTTTGTTTTGTAAAATTTACTNTATTCAATATTAAATAAAGTTGTTATTGTTGTAGTATCATTAAAGAACTAACATATTTTGTTTTGTAAAATTTACTTGAAAATTAATGTTTTGCTATTTAAAGGTGTAATGAACGCTATTATTTAATAAAAATTACTAAATAAAAATAAGTTTAAAAAAATACAACAAAGTTGACTGAAATCCTGTCCCATAGTAAGAAAAAACTATGTTGTCACATATAGTGTGACGCACATTATTTCCTTAAGCCTAACAGAAGTAAAAGATGAAGAGGTATTTTTCACAAAAAAAAAAAAACGCCTTATCTTACACAAACATAACTAAACGTCAGTTTTTTTTTCTTACCTTACAACACTGCATAATATCCCCTTGTGCTTTTGTCATTGTTTGGTATTTCTGGTTGGCGTTAGTGCATGTGTCACTGTTATTATCGTGGTTAATATTTCTACCCTGCAAGCTGACAATGACGNAAACAATATTCAATATTAAATAAAGTTGTTATTGTTGTAGTATCATTAAAGAACTAACATATTTTGTTTTGTAAAATTTACTGGAAAATTAATGTTTTGCTATTTAAAGGTGTAATGAACGCTATTATTTAATAAAAATTACTAAATAAAAATAAGTTTAAAAAAATGCAACAAAGTTGACTGAAATCCTGTCCCATAGTAAGAAAAAACTACGTTGTCACATATAGTGTGACGCACATTATTTCCTTAAGCCTAACAGAAGTGAAAGATGAAGAGGTATTTTTCACAAAAAAAAAACGCCTTATTTTACACAAACATAACTAAACGTTAGTTTTTTTTCTTACCTTACAACACTGCATAATATCCCCTTGTGCTTTTGTCATTGTTTGGTATTTCTGGTTGGCGTTAGTGCATGTGTCACTGTTATTATCGTGGTTAATATTTCTACCCTGCAAGCTGACAATGACACTAACGACTGCATTGTCCATTAAAACATAATTACCACAATGCATATTCTAAAGTGTATTTTTAAAGTGCACACTGATTTATTATTTATATTTAGTAATGGTTTATTATTGCGGAGTCTGTACGTGAAAACATTTCAGAAGATAACTTAGCAACATTATTAGCAGCTACTCGTGTTTCCACTAACTTCGTGTGTACTCTATCCGGTTGAGAACACGTTTGTATTGTTGTAGACTCACAAAATTGGGACCATGTGCACGAACAATTTTGTCTATGCGATGTTACTAAAACATGATACTGTTTTACTTCCTCTAGCAGTTTGAATTTTCTTTCATTTATTGAGGAATAACATCGCTCTTAATTTGTTTGCTCTAATGTTTGGGGAAAACGACTTTTAAGTTAAATTCCTGCATGTACTTTTTTATTATCAAGAAAAAACAAACCTTTATAGCAAATACCATTTGGACAAATGGCTTTAGGGCAAGCATTGAGCAAACATATTTATATGCCAAATTTGGTTTATGCAAATATTGCAGCTGGACTTGAAAAAATAAAATAAACTTTTAAGGCGAACGAATTTAGGGCAGATTCCTTTAGGGAAAATTATTTTGGAGAAAATACACTACTGGACATGGAAACAGCTACACCTACGAGGTGTCACATATTTGCCAGAAAGTCAAGATAAAGCAACAATTGCAAAATCTAAATGGTCAAAGTGACGTCGTAAGAACATCACCGCAACAAGAAATATATGGGATACTTGTTGCCAGTACCCAGTGCTTAAGGGCCATTCAACAGGCTGGAAATGTAGAACTCTGCATGGTAACAGGCAGATCAGAATACCATGGTGTCGTACTCGCGAAGAGTATAACCAACCAAACCAATGTGAAAGAGTTTGTATGGTCGGACTGTACGAAGCCTGATTGTCGGCTCGTCGTGTAGGCATTTATCTGGCCCTGCAGTCAGCACTGTGACACGATATGTGCAGGTGTAGATATGTATGGGTCGCACGTCATGTAGAGTAGGTACTGGTCCTGCCAGATGTACTACAGGTAGAGGCACCACATACAGGGACATCCTGCAGTCTGTGGGGCCTACATTGCATTTGCCAGTCTCAACAAGAACCGTTCGTTCCAGATTTTAGAGGTTGTCTTACAGGCACTGCATCCACTGCATTTTTTTTNGCCAGTCTCAACAAGAACCGTTCGTTCCAGATTTTAGAGGTTGTCTTACAGGCACTGCATCCACTGCATTTTTTTTACATTTTACCACTCGATGTCGTGCGGGATGCAATCAATGGTAGCAAGACCATCAATATTGAACAGAGNATTTTTTTTACATTTTACCACTCGATGTCGTGCGGGATGCAATCAATGGTAGCAAGACCATCAATATTGAACAGAGGAATGGCAACACATTTTTATCTCTGATGAGTCCCACTTCAGTCTTAATTCAGATGATGAGTGGTAGCAGGGTTTGGCGCCACAGTGGGCAATTCGACGATCCTCTGCGAATTCGTGAACGACATGTGTTACAGATACCAGGTGTTATAATATGGGATGCTATCTGTATGAACCTGTTTCATGTCTCATGTTTGTTAAAGGCACAGAGGCAGCACAGTGATATGTCAATGAAGCTCTGAAGACTTATTTGCTGCCTCTTTTTAGCAGTATACCCAATGCTGTCACGTTGCAAAAAAAATGCTTGTTTCCATACTGCTCCCATCATCCAACAGGCTCTACAAGATATGGACCAGTTTTCCAGGTTTGTCTCCTACTGAGCATATATGGGATATGATAGGACGACATTTGCACCGCCGTCATCATCGTGCACAATCACTTGCTGATCTACATGGACAGTTGCAGGAAGCTTGGTGGTATGTGCCTCAGGACACTAACCGCTACATGTGTGATGGAATGACTCGTCACATGGCTGCCTGTATATCTACGAGAGAAGGCTCTACTCCATATGAACGTGTGCTTTTCAGATGCTAAACAAGTTCCCTCTGTGCATGAAATACTAATCACTACTCAATTATCCTATCAATTAACAGCCTGTGACGGTTCAATTAAGTTTCGCGTAAGGAAAGAAGGGGTAGCAATTTAAATGCCCAACACCGTATTCAAGGACAAATAACTTTAGGGCAAACAAAGTGGTAAATCGATATTAGGGTAAATGACTGCCAGTTTGGTTTCTATTTTATGCGCTGTTTCAAACAGTTATCATGTAGTTCGTATATTTATTATAGGTGATTATAGGTAAAAAAACAAAGCACAAAATCCACTGTCTAATTCCGTTTAATCATTTCAAAGTATGGCAGTCGTGCTTGTGGCACGAATTTCGTAGGATCGCCAAAATATTGCATGCATGTTTCGAGATGTGTATTATCACTGGTTCACTGTTCAAAGTGCCGTGTAAACGGACCATATTAAACCCTAAATATTGCTTGAAAGTAAGACTTAAAAAAAAGTTTATTGAATAAAATAAATAACACGACTACGTCAAAAGCGAACTGGAAAGATGGGAAAAAGGTACATATAAATTTCCGATAGAAAATCATTTAACATCGGCTTGAAATGGTCACGATTCTCGGCCTTTAGGGAGTGACTACTAGGGGGAAAATGACGTAGACTCTTTAAAATTCATGCTACTAAATGATAACACGCCGACGGAGATTTCAAGAAATTCTGCTCCACCTATGAATACATGTAACCAATTTAAAACCTCCAACTGCATGTTATCATTTGATANATTTCAAGAAATTCTGCTCCACCTATGAATACATGTAACCAATTTAAAACCTCCAACTGCATGTTATCATTTGATAGCTTAAGACATTTTTGCTCAACCTGTGAATACATGTAATCCATCTAAGCCCCCGACTGCATGTTTCCATTTGATAGCATGAAGTTTAGAGAGTCCACGTCATTTTCTTAGAATCGTGACCATTTNGCCCCGACTGCATGTTTCCATTTGATAGCATGAAGTTTAGAGAGTCCACGTCATTTTCTTAGAATCGTGACCATTTCAAGCCTATAAAAATTATTATTTATCCAATATTTATAGGTACTTGTTTCCATCTTTTCAGTTTGCTTTTGACGCAGTAGGGTTTTTAAGGTTTTTTAAATTTACTTTTATTATTTAGGTTTTTTTAGTGTGTGCGTTATATATTTTGATTCGTGTCAACAAGATATTCATGTAAGTAAGTATAACATTGTAAGTCTCGTAGGCCATTTAATTAATTTAGGGAATGTTGATCATGCGGTTGATTTAACAACTTTTTATGGTCGAGAGAACTGATGGTTAGGCCTGAGAGAGACCTGACTCTTCTTAGAGACTCATACGCCTGACATTTATCGAAAAGGTGGCTGCTTAAATCGACAATGGCCTGGTCTAAAGTAGTTCCTTGTAATTTATGAACCGCTGCCGCCCAGCATAGGATTAAAAGGACCATACGGAGCTAAATCTTGCCTTGGCCACATAAAGAATCAAACGGGGCAGTGGAAGGCTCGATGCGGACACCGACGCCGGGTGGGTTGCCTGTTATACTTGAGTCGTCAAATTCCAGGAATACAGCCTGAGGTAGTTCCCCCACCTCCAACTGTTCTCTGCGTAAGGCAGGTAGTTCCATTTATACGAATCACTCCCATGGCGCCGTTGANGTTCCCCCACCTCCAACTGTTCTCTGCGTAAGGCAGGTAGTTCCATTTATACGAATCACTCCCATGGCGCCGTTGAAAAAATTCCATGATTAACATTCATGTTGTATCTCTACATCATTCGTGACCCTACATCAATGTTTAGCGTATTTGGTATACCACCTGTTTTATTGGGATCATCAGGTATGCAGATTTGTCATAGATGTTGGCCCTTTGTTTTGGCTTCCAATGAAATGTCGACTGCATTAATACTATAGACTTTTGCNAACATCATTCGTGACCCTACATCAATGTTTAGCGTATTTGGTATACCACCTGTTTTATTGGGATCATCAGGTATGCAGATTTGTCATAGATGTTGGCCCTTTGTTTTGGCTTCCAATGAAATGTCGACTGCATTAATACTATAGACTTTTGCAGATTTTTCCAACTCTGCTGTATTAGTGTTGTTATAAGCTTCCACTTGACTAGTTGGAAAAATTCCGACTGCTTCTCCGTCACCGAACGGTCCTGTCGGTGGTACTCTGCGGCCAACTATGATAGATAATTGTTTCATGGTTAATTATTCAACATGGCTTCTAGAGTCTGCCTGATCGCATCAAATATTTTGGCTATAAAAGACAACCGCCAACGACTTCTGCGCTCGCGCGTCTTCCCGCGTTTGGGTCGCTAACTCGGTCATGTTCTGTCCTCCACGCGTCGCGCACTGCTCCGCTAGAACACGCGTCCTACGGTACGATCCCTGCCCACCGCTGAAACCTTAGCCACATTTAGAACGTTGTCAAATTACGTATCGTGTGAGATGCAGATTGTGACGTCAAGCCAATCAAATCAATCATGAGGTTATAGGTGAATTACTTAGATCTTTAATACCAGAGAACTAAATCATAATCGTATTCTAATTCTGTTTTCATCAAATATCATTTTCACATAGGTCTAACATTATTGTTTGAATTTAAAGGGTATCTATTATCATAAACGTAAACACTTTAATGCGAAAGTGATCAAAGTTTTTGTAAGTCGATCGTATCTACCTAATTTAATGTTCAATTTTGTTAACGATATTATAGGATATGTTTATAATATACACTTAAATGTATATATATATGCAATAGCTTAACCTGGCCCTTCTTTTGATACTGATGTCAGTGTGCTTGAAAAAAAATTACACATACGACAACTATAGCAGCTGACGACGGCCATATTTGTTTTCCTGGTACTAGATATATTCTGTGTCACTCCCAGGACTGAGACGAATCTAACGACACCTCATATATTAAAATTCATCTAGCCGTTTGAATGCTACGAAGGAATTAAAAAAATCCCATAAACATATATACTTACAAACTTAGATATGCGCGAAAAACATAATCCTGCCTTTGCTTTCACGCAGTCAATGTAAACAGCCAATTTTTTTATCATGTACGACATGACTTCAAGCGTGAATGACGTCATGTTACCAAGCAATATATTACTAGTGCGCAGGTTATTAATATTGTGAACTTGTACATCAAAAAGAAAATTTGAAATTTGAAATGACAGAGAATTTAATTTGTTATATAACTCATCCGTTGTGCTGTTTTAATTTTAGTCCTAAATCTTCTCTTACACCAACATAGTAGCACCTAAAGCAAATTTATTAATTTCAATTACCATTATTCATTTTCGTATATAATTAATTAAATATAACATAATTATCAAATTTATTATAATGTTAATAGAATCTAAATGTTATTCTGTTATATGTTGTAATTTATGTTTGGTAGAACAAGATATATTTTCTTGTGGATATGATGTATCTGACATAATTTGTCTATTATTATATGAGAGATTAGCAATTTAATTATTTTGCTGAAAAAATAAAAAAATTGAATTCAAAAATGCTATTTTTATTACTTGCTGATAAAATTGATTTCAATATAACTGATTATATTAAGACAATTGTAACAATTAAAAATTATTATGTTTAAGATAATTAATTAAATTAATGTATTAAAAATAATCAATTAAATGTATATGTTGAAAAAAAATATTTAAATGAAATGTAAACACGCAATTACTACTAACTAATAAGCCTCCATTCCTCTACATTTCTGTAAAAAAAAATTTAGTGAAATTCTTAAAAGCTTAGAGGCTATGTAGCCATTGATGTCTCATTGACAGCAATATTATTAGAGATGAAACGAGAAACATGTGAGAAAGTACCAAGACAATTTAAATACACAAGTGACTTACCTGGGATTCTAAATCAGAAAAACTCGTAAAATAAAGAAAGCGTGCAATCAACTGCATCACGGAAGTGAGATTCAGAGCATCAAATTCGGATGTAATAGTCTAATGTTTTGAATTACATGGTTCACTAACCTGAAATATTTACATTGTCATCGTTATGAAAATATGTCTTTGAACCACTAAAAACACATATGTTTACATGGCTTACCATAATGCTACTTGTTTGAAAAATTGGGTGACAGTAGGTTGATTTGTTTCCGAAATATGGCATAAAATTGTTATTACCTTAAACAGGACTATCTTACAAATTTGACTAAAATTAGAGGCCCTGTACACGATGTTTATAATATATACTGTCAGAATAAAAAGCTTGATTGAATTTGTTAATTGTTAAATATATATGCCAAAAATATCAAAACATTTATATGGCCACCATTTTAAACATTATTTTGTAACACCATTAAAAAATTTTCACTTTACATGGCCTTCTGTAGGTGTGCAAAATTTGATGAAAATTAGTTGCATTTTTCCAGAAATATGTCAAATGTTCGATTTACTCACCATACCATATTGTTCAATAATTCGGTAAAAGAGGATCTCTGTATGTATAAATGATGATTACAATTAACACTGTTTGCATCCAAAATTTGGTAAAATTTTTTGTAAAAGTTTCATAGATATAACAAATTAGTCAACATTATTTATATAAATCCGATTTAAAGATGCCTGCCGCACATAACACTTGTATAATTTATATACCATACTGTAGCAATACTTGCATGCAATTTTGGCATGAAACGGTTGATTGTTCCTCAAGATATGACATAAAGCCTCCATTGTTCATGTGACGATCTTCATAAAAGGAAGAAAAGAGTTTATATACTAGCACATTCTATGATTATCTTAGATACAATACAAAAAGTTGATTTTAAATCTGTTACACACTTTCACAGATATAGCACACTAAGCTGAAATATTTTCATAGGTGCCATTTATAAAATAACTGACATAAACATTTAAAACATATAAATTAATATAACCTTACACATAACAACTTCTTTGCAAAATTTGAAATAAATCGGTTGATTTTTCTGAAGAAATGGCATTAAAACTGGATTAATTTATTTCGGGTTATTTCACAAAATGACGGAGTATGTGGCTTTGCATAGACAATTTTGTTGGATATAATTGTCACTGTCTGCATACAAAGTTATATTGAAATTAGTTCTGTAGTTTCGTAAATAAACAATTCTGAGCAAAAATTTTTATAATGCCCATTTTTAAAATATGTGTCTCTGACAATCTCAAAGTTTATCAGTTTACATGGCCTACTATAGTGGTACTTATTTGCAAAATTAGGTAGGAATCGGTTGTTTTTCGGAGATATCGTGTTATTTTTAATTTTTCATGTGATACTATTTTACAAAATGTCGGACAAAAGATATTTTGTGTGGACACATATGATTGTTGTAATATATTATGCTAGGATACAAACATCCATTAAATTTAATTACATGATTTTGGAGATGTAACCCACAAACTAAATTATCTATATGTACGCCATTTTGAAAATGTGTCTGACATACGTAAAACATATCAGTATACATCACCTACCAGAGTACTACTTGTTTGCCATATTTCGTAGGAATCTGTCAATTGTTTAATTGTTTCCCGAGATGTGACATACACGTAAATACTTTATTTATACGTCTGGCACTATCTTACAAAATTTAGGAAAAAAGAGGCTCCATGTAGACACTTTTGATGTTTTCATATATACTGCCAGCATACAAAGGTAAGTTGTAATAGATTATATGATTTAGAAGAAATATGAAACTATGATAAAATAGTTACATGGCCGCAATTTTTTAAATAAGTGCCTGACATATTTGAAACATATTTTGACATACCGACTCCCACAGTAATACTTGTTTGCCAAATTCGGTAGCAATCTGTTCATTGTTTCCCGAGATATTAAACAAAATTGTATTAATTCATTTATCATTCTCTTACAAAATAAAGGATAAAAGTGGTTGTTTTTTATTTTGTGTGATGGGTGCAAAAGATACTTTCAGTATACAAAATTTGGTTTAAATTGGTGAAACGGTATGTTAGTTATACGAAATAAACTTATAAAATTTATATAACCGCCATTTAGAAATTTAATTCCTAATTAAGTTCAATTCCTTACATTAACTTGGCCTATCGTAGTATTTCTAACATTCTGAATTTGGCAAGAATTGGTTAAGTAATAATCGAGATATATTGTAAAAGCTTAATTTGTTAATGTGATGCTATCTTCCAAAATNTGCAAGAATTGGTTAAGTAATAATCGAGATATATTGTAAAAGCTTAATTTGTTAATGTGATGCTATCTTCCAAAATGGCAAACCGTGTAAATAGTTTGAATGGTTTCCGATATATATCACCCTACATTTTTAAATCGCCACCATTTCGAAAGTAAGTGCTTTGCATGGTCGAAAACTATATAAGTCAGGTGTCCTTGCTTGGTACTATATGCTTACTGAGTTTGGTGACATTAGGTGCATGCGTTAAAAAATTGGAAGGGGCGACACACACGACACACACACAGACACACAGACAGGAAAGTGATCTCAAAAGCCTTTCTTTCCTTCGGAAATTAGGCTTAAAATAATCAGTTAAACAGGTAAGTTAAAAAAATGCACTTAAATTATAATATTAAAAATGATAAATTTTGTAATATTTAAAAAGTAAATTGTTATGAAATATGTATTATTAATAAAGATTATGATGTATTGACATTTATAAAAGCTAAAACAATCAAAGGAGTATGCTGCAGTTTATAATAAAGTAATTAACAATATGGCAGATTTAGTATATATAAAATATGCAGTAAATGTTTTTTAAATAATCGAACTAAATAAATAAATAACTAATTTGATAATATTGTTATAAAATATGAATTAAGTTAATGTAATAAAAATAGACAAATATTATGATTTTGCTGAATGAACAAAAAAATATCACAAAGAAAAGATAAATTATTTTATTCGTAATAAAATTAAATAAAAAATATGTGATTATATTAAGATATTTTTACAAAACTAAATTATTACATTAAAAATAAAAATTGTAAACAGAATCAAAAAATTACCTCAAACAAAAAAAGTGTATTTACAAAATTTTGTTCATTGTAATTGAGATGTTAAAATAATTGCTCTAATTAAAAGAGTAGACGAGTTAGAATCTAAAATCATATCTTTAAGAAATAGTTATATTATTGAATCTATTTTATAAGTAAATATTTATGGCAATTCAATTTTTTTACAAACTATTGTTAAAAAAAAATATTATGATAATGAAAACAAAATATCAGGAAATAATGCTACTTCAATTGCTCCATACGACCCATTCAAGTTAAAATATTTTCAATATAATAAAACACAATCAATAAATTCAACTGGAAAATTTACTACTGGAAAAACCAATGAATATTTTTAAATATTATACTGAATTAAGCAATTTTTCTTTTCTATTACAATGTATTTTTTTTAAATTAACACAGGCGTTCACGATTCATCGATTTTGTGTATAGTTAAAGAGGCCACTATATAGATATTTCAAAACCATTTGTTGTAAAAAATGTTGATCAAAAAACTTTAATTTGTTGGTGGAATTCAAATCTCTAAAGGTTATAAAATAAATATTTCTATATTTATTGTTTTCAAAGAAATATAAAAAATGTATTTTATATAGAAGGATAAAACTTGGTGTATAAATTGTAAAACAGTAACTAGAAATAAAAACATAAAAATTGAGAATATATCCAATGGAAACAAGTTACAAAATTATATATTCTATACATAAATATAAAAATCATCATTAAAAAAAAGAATATTTGTCTTTTCGCGAAGGCATAATTAATATAGTATATAAACCAGAAATAATATAAAATTATTAGAAGAAAATGTATTTCCTTTGGAATCCATGATTTATGACAAGATGATACAGTTGAAACCTATTCTGGAAATTTAAAAGATATTTAAAGATGTTAAGAATTATATAAATAAATATTAACTATTATTAATGTTTTTTTTTCTAAATATCGTTTTGCTATTCCAATGAAGGATAAATCTGGTGAAGATATTATAAAAGCTATTGCATTAATTTTTAAAATTACAAAACCATTTTTTACAAATCGATAGTCGTAAATAATTGTATAATACAAAATCTAATGAATTAATAAAAGAATATAACATTAATCATTATTGAACTTTTTCTGAACTTAAAAGTAGGTTTGTTGAAATAATAAATATAACTTTTAAAAAAAAAGTATGGAAATTTTTTCTTTAAGTGGAAGTTATAAATGGGTTGAAAATTAGATTAATTAATTAAAGAATATAANTTCTGGAAATTTAAAAGATATTTAAAGATGTTAAGAATTATATAAATAAATATTAACTATTATTAATGTTTTTTTTCTAAATATCGTTTTGCTATTCCAATGAAGGATAAATCTGGTGAAGATATTATAAAAGCTATTGCATTAATTTTTAAAATTATAAAACCATTTTTTACAAATCGATAATCGTATATACTTGTATAATACAAAATCTAATGAATTAATAAAAGAATATAACATTAATCATTATTGAACTTTTCTGAACTTAAAAGTAGGTTTGTTGAAATAATAAATATAACTTTTAAAAATAAAGTATGGAAATTTTTTCTTTAAGTGGAAGTTATAAATGGGTTGAAAATTAGATTAATTAATTAAAGAATATAANAAAAGTATGGAAATTTTTTCTTTAAGTGGAAGTTATAAATGGGTTGAAAATTAGATTAATTAATTAAAGAATATAATAATATAAAACATTGAACTATTAATATCAAACCCTTTGAAATTATTAAATACAATGAAAACATATTGTTGATATCAGTTGATTCTAATATTGAAAATAACAAATATAAAGTTGATGGTAGTCAAAGGCAATAAAATAAAATAAAAATTGTCGTGTGACGGTTTAGGAATTTTAGAGCGACGCTGGCCCACAACCCCCACCCCCCTCTCCCGTGCATAACCAGGTGACACGTGGCACGAGACAGGTGGTGGACCGCAGCCACGTGTCTTGCTGCGCGTCCTGCTGTGTAGGCCTCCCTGCCACCCCCCTTCACCCCCCTAGGCCTCTAGCCTGCCGGGAGATCTGTGNCCCAGAGTAGGAGACAGTCGATGAGTAACGCGCAGAGAGGTCAGTCCGGGAGAGCAGTGAGTCGAAGACCGAAGACCGCCGAGCAGAAAGTTAGGTCAGGGGTTCGGACCCCTGGCCACGTCAGTACGTCAGTAGAACAGCAGTCCAGTGAGACAGCAGCACCCACAGGCTTTTGCCAAAGGCCGCCCATCGCCGGAGATCACCCACCACAGCTGACAGCATTCACAGCTGAGTTAAGTATAAAAATCGTCGCCCAGAGAAGCCCCACTCAACCACGAAGTCGCCCAGTGAATACGAGTAGTCAAATTAGGTACCACACCTCGGAAGGGCTGATGTATGTAGTACTTGTGTAAACTCCAGACAATATATTCGTCTTTAACAAATGAAACAGTAAAAGGCTCATTATTACAATACCCTCAACCTCCAAGCACATTATAGTCTGTGCCTGGGTGCATTAACCATGACACTATAAGCCACACTGTCTTCCACAGTGGCGGTATAGCGTCAAAATATTTGGAAAAGTTTATAAATCAAATTGGCCAACATAAATATTTAATATTGATAAATATTAAAAAAATTATGTACCAACTTATCTAAAAAAATATACGAATGGTGTAGAAATATAAGGTAACATATGTGAAAATGAAATAATGAATACTGATTACCCTGATATATATTTAGTTGAAAACGTTTTATAAACAAAAGGTGATTACATTTATGTTATATGGTTAGGTTTTGATAACTCACATAAAAGTTGGATAAATAAAAATGGTGTAGTTACATAAAAATAAAAAATATTTCTCAATATGTGAAGTTCATTAAATCTACCAAATAAAAACAATTCTGTACTATCATTTATTTTAAAATAATTTCCCCGAGCTATAATGTCTAAAGTGTCTTTCATTCTTTTATTAAAATTTATAAAAAATTGGACGGTATTCTAATCTTAAAACTTCTTTTCAATTTGGATGTTTATCTTGTATTGTTTACAATTGAATCGTGTATTCGAGACAGACACAAATTCAAAAAGTTTGCTTTTGTGGTTTTTATGGCGACAAATCAATATGGCCAAGCCGAAACTTGTGACATATAAAGAAACTAAATCTACACGGTACATATAGGAGAAACAATTTGTTGAATGTGGTCATGTCCCAAAGAACCGCACTGCGTTTCTCCACCACATTCAATTTATGATTTAGTTCCTTTCCCCACCACAGGTAGAATTACTTAGTACCTGTGCCTGCCAGATGAATCACTGCACACTATAAAGGGGTAGTTTATTATTTCTTTAGCATAGATAACACGTGACATAAAAGTAAATATCCATGAAGTATACACATATATTGTGTGATGATATTGGTTTATATATGTTTAAAAGACGAAACATCTGATCGGGCTAATGCGGTATTTTATGATAACATCATTATCAAGGCGTATGGTATGTCTCCAAAAAGGAAGCCACAGCCTAAAACTTTCAAACATAATGTTATTAAAATCGCTAGAGTGAAAGGACAGGAACATGTGAATTATAAAGCGACATACGTGCGAGCACCGAAAACCGGCAAAGTCTGCCAGTATGCAGATTAAAAGTCTTTAATTTCCTTAAAGCATATAATGTAAGTTTAGTGTAGATCGCTGCAATATAATGCAAAGTGTGGTTAATTTCGGTGTATATTTCGGAATATTTTCAGCTTTAGACAGAAGTGTTTCCATTTGGTAGGTGAAGGCTCTCGGATGGCAATCCTGTCCAAGTTTCTTGACCTGTCCAACAAGGATACACAAGACCTACACTTGCAACTATTGATTGAGATCAATAAAATTAAAACCAGGAGGCCAAAAAGGAAAATGCTATACGACGTGCCGCAATATTATCTTATTTTATTATGGATGGTAATAGCAGAAATAAAGTATGTCGTATTGCCTTTATAAGCATGCATAGCATCCGTCAAAAGCGACTCTTCCGTATAACAACAGTTCTTCTTAACGGTGATACACCCAGAAACAAAAGAGGTACCAAACCTAATCCAAGATAGATACCAGAAAATGTCACAAACTTGATATCCGACCAAATCCGGTCATTTCCTTTAAAGGTCACACATTATGGGGGACAAGATGTTAAGTATTTTTATTCATGTCTCAGAATTGCAAAAGTGCATAACATGTTTGTCACAAAACACCCAGAATGCGGAATCACTTATAGCTTCTAAAGGGCTTCTTTGTTGACAATTTTAATTATAGCTTTGGACGACCGCAGAACAATGCCTGCATTAAGTGTGAGAGATTGACAGCTATACTGAAGAGCACGCATATCTGTGAATCAGCTAAGCATGCTCCTCAGTTTGAGTAAGATGTCCATAAAAGAAGAAGTAAACAATTTTTTAGGTGTTTGCAGGATGTTGCACAAAGATGTAGAAAATAAAGTACTGTGGCAGGCCTAGCCCTTGATTTCATGCAAAATCTTCCCCTGCCGAACATCCCAGCGCCAGAGGTTTTTTATATGAGGCAGTGGTGGGTAATTGTATTTTGTATCCATAACCCCGATACAAATGACTGCATCATATACATGTATCAAGAGTATCAAGCAAATAAGGGTGCGGACGAAGTTCGTTCTTTCTTGAACGAATATATTGATGAATTTGTATCTGAAAAGGCATAGCTCATGCATCTTTTCTCTGATGACTGTCCAGGTCAAAATAAAAACCACACTATCGTATGGATGTGCATAGGCCTGGCAGCATCAAAAAATTTAAGACCATTAGGCCTTTCTTCCCAGGGAGAGGCCATTTCTATACCCTTTGACCTGGATTTTGGGGTAATTAAGAAAGAGTTGACTAAAGTGGATCGCATTTACACTATTAAACGATACATGTACATAATCGTAAACATCAAGCGAAATGTTGTAGTTAAGATGTGGTACGCAGTTTTGTTAAATAAAAATAAGTGAACACTTCAGATGAAGACTCATCAACGGGTTTACCTCGTTTTGGAAATATTGGCTTTCCACCTTCTTCATTCAAGGAATTCAGGTATAACGCTGATAAACCTCGTGTTCTTGAATCTTTGCTTTTCATTGACTCTCTTGTGACACACATGTTCTGTCTTGGAAAATGTAATTTAGACACATGTTCCACGAATCCTGTAAAAGCGTATCCAGAAAGCAGAATTCCCATTAAACCCAAGAAAACTGATGACCTGAAAAATATTGTGAAATATGTTGTAGATGAAGATGCCAAAAACTTTTAAGAATACATTATATCACAGTGGTGATGATGAATAAAATATGATGTATTGTGTGTCGTAATTATATATTATATATTTATTTTATATATACATTATATGATCTATTTTCGGCAAGTTAATATTCTGCTACGAACCAAAATCTGAAAACCTTCTCATTTTTGACAACATTGAATTTAGATTATATATAACATTTTAATTCAAATGCAATATTTGTGTGTTTCATGAAAATAAATAAAACAATGTTTGATTTGTATGTTTATTTTTACTTAGAGTAATTTTAAACATATAAAAAAACATATTTTCCTAACAATATATTTATTGCAGTACCTTTAGTGGAGAAAGCCACTAAGTCCAAAATGTTTTAAACTTTGTACAAATTAATAAAATGTCTTTATCACATTCATTTTAGTTCTTACAAACTTCCAACAGTGACCAAAGTTAAACATTAAATGGTTAAAACTGTTTGTTCTAGCATGTAGAATTTAATCGGTTTTTATGCTCTGCTGAAAAGTAGAGATTTTGGACTTACTGCCTTTCTCAAAAGCATAATTCAATTGTATATCAATATATTTTCTTTGTATTCTAATAACACAATAATCAGAATCAATTTTATCATGAAATAATTTTTTTAGTATCAAAGTTGTTCTTAGTTGTGGATTTTAAATTTGTGTGTCAACATTTGTTTTAATTATATTAATTATTTGATTTTTTCTTCTGTTCATATAATCATAAATTTCATTTTGTCTTTCTAGTTCATTAATTGCAATATTTTTTTGTTTTATTACNTTTCATTTTGTCTTTCTAGTTCATTAATTGCAATATTTTTTTCTTTTATTACTTCAATAACTTTTTTCTCTAGTTCCTTTTACCGTATTTATTTTATCATCTTTCAGTTCGTTTATTTCTTTTAAATTATTATTTTCTATTTCAAAATTGGTAATTTTATTATTGAGTTGATATTCAACAGTTTCTACAATAGTTGAAAGAACTTGTTCAAAAACACAATATTAAAATTATTTAGCAATAGGAATCACAGAAGAGAAAATAAGGTCTTATAAACGTGGTTCTTATATAGAAATCATTTGCTTTCAAGCTTTATGAAGGTTGGAATATTGCAGTATTTCCGCAATAACTTTTCATAAAACAAAGAATTATTATTTTCATCCAAATTAAATAAAGCTTTCTTATTATTGTATACTAAAGAATTGTTCTTCATATACCAAATCTTCTCTATTCATATACACATTTTCTTAAAATTGTTACATTAAATAACAGTTTTAAATGTTTTAAATTAATGCAACAGTTGAACAGTTAAATAGCTAATTGGTTAAAAACATAATAAACAACTGTTGTAAAAACCTTAATTTAATTTCATGTTTACAATAATTATTACTTATATTCATATCTATAGTAATAAATTCAAAATCTTTATTCCAACATTTTGGACAAATTTCTCTAAATTTATTATAAGACATATCATTACTAACAAAATCATAAAAAAATGTTTAAATGTGTATATCTTGACGAAATATACAAAATAAATTTGTATTTTATCTTACTAGTTGTTTCCGAACTTTACCATATGTTTGGAATAAATAAAAAATATCTATATTTTTATGTCTTCCTCTAGGAAAATATTTAGTAAATAAATCTTGGTTTCTTATATATCATCAAATATAAATTGTGAATTATCTTCGCATTTGTCTAAATGAATCATCTCATCGAGATTATTAAAAATGTATCCCTGTATACCCTACTTTCCAAAGGAAATAAAGGCTTATGAGATCACTTTCTTGTCGGTGTGTATGTGTGATTATGGGTGTGTGGCTCTGTGTCTATCTGTGCATGCGTGCTCCCTACTTTTCATTTTTGAACGCATGAACCGAGTTTCACCAACCTCGGTATACATAAAGTAATTAGTAAGGACACCTAATAGTTTTCGACAATGTCGGGACCTTACTTCTAAAATGGCGACAATTTAAAAATTTTGGACGATTTGTCATATCTCGGAAACAATTTGACCTATTTTAACAAAATTTTGTATGTCGACAGCGCAAGTTGGAAGCATTACATTCAGAGGTGTTTATTGTTGTTAGTACGCAATTTTGGAAGATAGTGCCACATGAAAAAATTAAGCTTTTACGTATTATCTCGAAAACTACTCAACCTATTTTCACCAAATTTGGTATGTCAGTATCACTATGACTGACCAGGTAAATGTAAGTAATTGAACATTATTATACACTTATTATCAAAATGGCATCAATAAAATTTTTTTAGGGTTCTTTGGTATAACTACGTTACCATTTGACCACTTTCAAACAAATATTGTACACTGACATTATCTCATTCAATCATAATATAAACCAAACAACAACCACTTTTCTCCTCCGTTTCGAAAGATAGCATCGCATGTTAAAATAAATATGTTATAAAATATTTCTCAAACTACTCCAAGGATTTTCGCCGGATTTGGCACTTAAGAAATACTATGATATTTCAGGTAAATATGAGTAATTGAAATCAATTATGTACTTTTTCAAAATAGTCTACATACAAATATTTTAGGTTTATTTAATACAACTGCAATACCATTTGAAAAATTAAAACACAATTTTGTACGCTGACAGTATGTATTACAAACATCGAATATGCCAAACAAAATTTTGTCTGCCATATTGTAAGAATTAATGAAATTGTTTGTGTAATCTCTCCGGAAACAATTGACAGACTTCTACAAAATTTGGCAAACAAGTAGTAATGCCGCAGTTGATATGTACAAAAATGGTTTAAGTATGTCAAACACTTATTTTCAAAATAGCCATCTAGCTAATAAATTATAAATTAACTTTGTAATTTGGGAGTATTTATAACAAACATCAAAAGTGTCTTCACGCAGTCTCTCTTACCCTCCATTTTGTAAGATAGTGCCACACGAATAAACAAAGTTTTTATAACATATATCTGGAATCAATGGACCGATTCCTACCAAATATGGCAAAAAAGTAGTACTGCGGTAGGTAATGTTAACTGATATGTTCTAGTTATGTCAGACATTTATTTGCATAGTGATGGCCATATAGCTTTTTTAGTTTGACACATTATATTGTCAAAACCACGTAATAAATGCCAATGAATCTTTGTATGCTGGTTGTGCTGCATATTTTAAAACAATCAAATGTGTACACAAAATCTCTTTTGTCCCACATTTTGTAAACAATTATCACTTGACCATATTAAATTATGTTATCTTCGAAAAAAAATCAAGATTTCTACCAAATTTGTTATACAATTAGCAATATAGTAAGTAAAGTATGCTAATAAATTTTGAGAGTGTCACACACACATATTTTAAAATGGCAGAGATATAAACATTTGAGCTCAGAATTGTTTTTCTACGATACTGCAAAACTAATTTCAACTTAAATTTGTATGCTGATATTATCAGTTATATCCACCAAAACTGCCTACGCGAAGCCTCATTTCTCTACCATTTTGTAAGATAGTCCCACATTAAATAATATATTTTTATGCCGTATCTCGGGAAACACTCAACCGATTTCTTTCAAATTTGCGAAGAAGTTGTTTACTGCGGTCGGCTATATTATTTATATGTTTTAACTATGCAAGTCTCTTATTTTATGAATTGGGTGCATACAAACATTTTATCTTAGTGTTATTTATCTACGAAACTATGAAACATATATTAATTTAACTTTGTATATTTAATCTATGATAATAATCAAATGTCCTAGTATTTTAACCTTTTGGCCCTCCATTTATGAAGATCGTCACATGATCTATGGAAGTTTTATGCCGTATCTCGAGGACTAAGCAACCAATATGTATACAGAGATCTTCCATTGCTGGATTTTTTGCAAAGAAGTGACAGGTGAGTAAATTGAACATTTTGCCATATTTACTGAATAATTATACTAATTTCCACAACATTTTGCACACCTTCAGAATAACAAGTATAGCTGNATTTTGCCATATTTACTGAATAATTATACTAATTTCCACAACATTTTGCACACCTTCAGAATAACAAGTATAGCTGCATGACTTAAATGGGGCCAGAAATGATTTAAAAAATGGCAGTCATATAAATATTTTGAGATATTTGGCATATCTATTTAGCATATCTATCAAGTTTATTATGCTCACATTATATAGTACAAACATCGTGTACAGAGCCTCTTTTTAAGACATTTTGTAAGATAGCCCCATTTAAGAAAATTAGGTTTTTATNATTTTGCCATATTTACTGAATAATTATACTAATTTCCACAACATTTTGCACACCTTCAGAATAACAAGTATAGCTGAATGACTTAAATGGGGCCAGAAATGATTTAAAAAATGGCAGTCATATAAATATTTTGAGATATTTGGCATATCTATTTAGCATATCTATCAAGTTTATTATGCTGACATTATATATTACAAACATCGTGTACAGAGCCTCTTTTTAAGACATTTTGTAAGATAGCCCCATTTAAGAAAATTAGGTTTTTATNTTACAAACATCGTGTACAGAGCCTCTTTTTAAGACATTTTGTAAGATAGCCCCATTTAAGAAAATTAGGTTTTTATGCCATATTTCGGATACTTATCAACCTTTTTCTTCAGATTTTCCACACAAGTATCGTTATGATAGGCATAGTAAACTTGTGTGTTTAAGGGGCACCGACACCTATTTTCAAAACTTTGTTCGTGTAAATATTTCAGGTAAATGAACCCTATCATTCAAATCATTACACTGATTACATCCGAAGTTGATGCTCCAAATCCTACCTCCATGATGCAGTTGATTGCAAGCTACCTTAATTATAAGAGTGAGAAAAGAGATTTGGGCGAGTTTTTTTGTATTCGAATACCGGATGAGTCACTGGTGTATTTTAGTTGGTCTTGGTTCTGTTTCACATGTTTATGGTTTCATTTATAATGATATAGCTGTAAATGAGATGTCAATGCCTGCCTACCATCTACGCTTTTAAGAACTTAACTAAAATTAATTTACAGACATGTGGAGGTAAGTAGGCTCATTAGTTATCNCTACCATCTACGCTTTTAAGAACTTAACTAAAATTAATTTACAGACATGTGGAGGTAAGTAGGCTCATTAGTTATCAGTAACATCTTGTTTTCACATTTTTGAAAAAATTAGAAAATTATTTATTTGTTAAACATATTTTTCTATATTAAATTTCTTGAATAAATATATAATGTGTTAAAATTTAACTACCTATTTTNTATTTGTTAAACATATTTTTCTATATTAAATTTCTTGAATAAATATATAATGTGTTAAAATTTAACTACCTATTTTTATATATAAATTTCATCATTAAATTAATTTTACCACAGTTGCTATGACCAACAATTATAGCTCTATTATTATCTGGAAAAACATCATATTTTTTATATTAAATGTTATTTTATTTTATTAAAACACAAATTCCCCAATCAATTTTCTCCATTTAATAAAAAAACTTTTATTGTTTAAATTAATGAAATTTTTACATTAACGAGTATTATTTCTATATTACAGAAACATTTCATAATGCTATTCTTTATTATAAAAATTATATTTCTTAAGTTAGATTTCATACAACCTATTAAACGCCAAATACAAATTAAAATATTATTACAGCAGTAAAAATAAATATTATTCCGAAAGGTAAATATGATATCGAATCATTAGAAAAAATATAAATTGATACTAACCATTTAATACCGATAATGTTTTAGAAAAAATTAATATAACAAATATAATAAATGGTTATAGTAAATATTATATAAAATTAAATGAACTATTGCCAAACATATAAGGTTTTGAAAAAAAAAATTAAATAAATTGGGTTTAAAAATGTATAAGTTCAATTATTTGAAAAATATATATTGTCATTGTTATTAAGCTGGTATAATGTTTAAAAATTGTGATGATAAATACATTGATAAAGTGATATCATTGCAAGTTTTGAACCAAAAACATTGTTTAGTTTTTGAGATTCAATTGTTTGTGTGCCACCTTATCATTTATATTTTATAATTAATAATTAAATGTTTAATCATAAGGTTTTTTAATAACACTTGAAGATTGTAATTTAATTAATTCTAATGGTGAGAAACATTCAAAATTATAGAAATTAATTGCTCAAAATTGTAAATAAAATAATGTATAATATAATTAATCCACTGAGAACCATCATATGGTAAATATTGTGACCTATCCCAACCATATAAATTATTTGTAACATAATAAATTAAATTANTTGAGAACCATCATATGGTAAATATTGTGACCTATCCCAACCATATAAATTATTTGTAACATAATAAATTAAATTATTTTATTCTTTATTTTGATAAAAATATTTAAACATTTATTATTTGCTTTAACAAATCTATTATTACATTGCAAATACCACTTCCAATAACTTTTTTCTAAAAATAAAATCATATCATAATTTTGAAGAAAATCTAATAAAAGTTTTGTAATTTTTAACTTTCCAAGAGATTTACACTACCAGGAAAAATCTAAATTATATGTTTGAAAACAAACATTTATTATATTTTAAAATATGCCAGCTAGAAAATATACATCACATTTATNTCTAAATTATATGTTTGAAAACAAACATTTATTATATTTTAAAATATGCCAGCTAGAAAATATACATCACATTTATAATATAATTTTGTGTATTCTCCTTAAATATTCATATAAATTGTTTCCTCACATTATTTGCATGATGTAATTATCACTTATATGTTAATTATTAAATTTTTAATGAAATAAATCTTTTGGTTATTATTATTTATCTTTAAATTTTTCTNGTCACTTATATGTTAATTATTAAATTTTTAATGAAATAAATCTTTTGGTTATTATTATTTATCTTTAAATTTTTCTTTAGAATCTATATATTCATAAGGATAGAAAAACTTTCTGGATTCTCAAACATATTTATTCTTGAATATAATATTTACATGTTTATCTAAATTGAATTTTTTTTTAGATTTTTAGATAATTTATCTATACTTTAAACCATAAATGTAAAAGTTTCCATAAATATTANATTGAATTTTTTTTTAGATTTTTAGATAATTTATCTATACTTTAAACCATAAATGTAAAAGTTTCCATAAATATTAATTTGAAACCATTTTGTCTTTTTTAGTAAACAAAATATATTTTTTTTCAGTGTTAGGTATTAAATTAAAATTTTAATTATGATTTCCTAATACTTTATTAATAAATTAGTATCATAATCTGATAAATTACAAGAAAAATATTATTAAAAATGTTGGATTTTGTTTATTTATATTACACTATGAATAAGCTGCTCCTCTATATTTTCCAGTTAAATAGTCATGATCTTTGAATTTTTGCACATTTCTTTTAAGATTTTTGAGTGAATGTTTTAAATTATCTTTGTATTAATTTNCTTTGAATTTTTGCACATTTCTTTTAAGATTTTTGAGTGAATGTTTTAAATTATCTTTGTATTAATTTAATAAAAATGTTGTTCATTTAATTTTTCATTAATATTAAGAATTTAATAAAATTATTTCTTTCTATTTAAATCAAATATATATACCTCATATACCTCTACATCTTTATCAGATACATTTTTTCATTTCATAATTTTTATTATATATTTTCTTAGTTTCTTGCAATTCTTGCTTTAACATTTCAACAAAAACTCTTGGTGCAGCTTTGCCACTATATTCTATTGGTTTTTTTTAAATCGACATTACTATATAATAAGAACCTCTTTCTCGTTTGTGTTNCTATATTCTATTGGTTTTTTTTAAATCGACATTACTATATAATAAGAACCTCTTTCTCGTTTGTGTTTATAGGTTAATGAGATTTTTGTGGATTTTGTTCCCATGCGTTCAAGTTTTTTCAGTACACATTCAATATCTGCATAAATAACAAAATAAACTTTTAATGACAAATCTAAATTTTTTAAATATTCATTTTCAACTAACTGCTTGATTTGTTAAGCAATATTATTCGTGGCTGTATAATTTTTCTTAAGAATAATGTTTTATTATACATCTTTCACAAATAAGTATTTTTCCATTATGTTTACTATTTTGTGCTAAATTAATTTTGATAAAATTTAAATCCCACAATAATGACTACCTATTTCTAACATTAATAGAGTTTAATAAATTTTAATTTTTATCTTTTTATGATTTCTTTGTAAAGGATGAATATTATATTTTTCATCGAAAGAATAAACGTTTTTAGAAAAATACACATATTTAAAAAAATTATATATATCATCGATTTTATTTGGCATTTCAAATTTTTTTCGGCAATCTAGCTATCTCTAAATTTATTTGTTTATATTTGGCATTATCTGTTGCTGGATATAAGGCTGATTTTTTTTAGGATATATAAAAAATTATCGTTAATTTTTATGCTATCAAGATTTTTATTACAAATTCGTTTTGGAAGTTCCGTATGTGATCGAATATCTAATGGAATATATCCATTAACGCCTAGTTATAAATATTTTATTTAATTTAATTACCAACCAGATTCTTGTGTCTAATATTCTGTTATTTCGATAAAATATTATCGAATTTATAATGTAAGGTTTCATCTAAATGAGTTGTTCTATAAATTGTTGTGTTTCGAATTCCTTAAAATATTTCTTGTATATTTTTATGTATTATTTATAACGCATTAGAAATTAAATTCAGTTTTATAGCATCATTATATGTTAAAATGTTATTATTTGTTCTGATCATTTCTGGTGTAGTTGATTCTAAAAATTCATTAGTAAGTATTTCAAGATTTTCAATTATAAATTTTTTTATTATTGATGCTAAAGCTGTGGGTATTCTACTAATTTTATTGTCCTTTTGAATTAGTTTTTTGAATTCATTACAAATGATTTTGAATAATGGAATACATATTATTTCATATTATTTTTAGAAAAGATATCGCCATTAAAATTACTAAAATCACTTTGTTTATAATTTATTTATCTAATCTTTTTATAAAACCTTAAACAGACTATTTTGTGTTTTATCTATAATTTTTTGCTAAAGATTATAATTCACATGATTTACTTCAATTGGATTATATTTTTTCTAACAATTTCCTCTTAAATTGACTTATAAATTCAATTAAATATGAATTTATGTTATATTGTCATGTAGATGAAATTTTGGTTTTGTAGATGTGTCTGTTCATCGTTTAAAATTTTTCCTCTGGCCTGACTGTGAGGACGCGAGACTCGGATGTTTTGCAACAGGAGGTCGACGACGTCGGCTTGTGCTGAACTGTTCACGGAAGTGTATCGTCATCCTGGAGTTCAGCGCACTTCGTTTGTGAATTGGACAGTTACGGTCGGCGAAAGGAGGCCGCTGTTGCGAAACAAGTATACGAGAAGCAGGGCCCCCCACGACCGGGTCTTGCTGTGTCAGCCGTCGTAGGAGCGCGCGCGATGTTGCGGGACTGTGGAGAGTTCAGTTTCAGGCGTGAAACAAGGCGGACGTGGCGCATGGGCGCGGTAGTGTGTCTTCGCCCAGGAGGTCCCTAGGCTTTCCCTAGAGCTATTTGGTTTTGTAGCGGAGTTCAGATCTAGGCGCGAAACGAGAAGGGTATGTGTGCTGTGAGTTCATGCATCAGGCGTGCCCTTGGCTCCGCCTGAGGGCTGTGTTTTGATTCATTTGTAGGAGAGAGGTCGTACGGTTTCGGTACAAGAAGTATGTGAAGCATGTGTGCTTTAGGTATTGAAGTTGTAATGTTAGTCGTCCGTTCGTGTTATCCACGGTGCTGCTCGGGGGCCGGACCAAGAACATGCAAATTTCCAGTTGTACCAATTAGCTTACTATAAATCTGACAGAGCCAGTACACGAAGGGGTTGTTAATCATACTGCTGTAATTAGTATTTATTCGTCACCTGTTATGTTTTCTCGTAAGAAGATGAAGTTTGAACATGGAGATGAAATATGAATTTATAGGAAGATTATTTGTACAACTGGAAATATGCATGTTTTTGGTCATGTAGAGCACGTGTGTAATGCATAAATGACAATAAAGTTTATTTGACCGAAATCAGTTTAGTGGTTCTCATTTTGCTGTAACATAACCTCAACCCACTGTGGCAAGCATAGCGCACAAGATCTACTGTACGGTGACGGTATTAGCCATATATAAGAGATAACATCTGCGAAGTTTGTCTGAGTTTTTGATCTTCAGATAATACTTATCGTTCTGCTACGACTGCTATCTTTGTCGTCCGTGTTATTTATGGTTGGTATCTTATCAGATGAAGACATGCCTTCGTGCAAGAGTGGTATAACTCTCATCCATCTCCAAGTTCATATTTATGAAGGCGTTGTTAATCAAACAGCTGTTATAGGTATTTATTCATCGCCTGTTCTGTNTATCTCCAAGTTCATATTTATGAAGGCGTTGTTAATCAAACAGCTGTTATAGGTATTTATTCATCGCCTGTTCTGTTCTCTCGAAAGAAAATTAAGTTTGAGCTTGGGGATGAAATGTCGAGTTACATGAAGCTAATTGGTACTACGGGAAATTTGCATGTTCTTTGTCATGTTGAGCTTGTGGATAATGCATAAATGACATTAAACTTTGTTTTACCGAAATCGGAATAGTGGTTTTCATTTTGCTGTAACATAACCTCAACCTCACAGCAGCACGAATTGCACACTAGATATAATGTGCGGTGCCACGTTTAGCCATGCATAGGATATAACAGCTGCGAAGTTTTCTGAGTCCATGACCTTGAGATAATGCTTATATTATGGTTGGTATCTTATCAGGTAATGACATGCCTTTGTGCAAGAGCAGTATAACTCTCATTCATGGTTACATTTATGCTCAGAACAGAGGTACGTATAAAGATAGCTTATTGGCCTGCACCAAACCTTAGGGTGGGTATATCCCTCGTCGTGCGGCTCCTCGTTGAGAGAGGAGACNGATAGCTTATTGGCCTGCACCAAACCTTAGGGTGGGTATATCCCTCGTCGTGCGGCTCCTCGTTGAGAGAGGAGACATGGGTTGACGTCCGGCGGGTGCACTTCGAATGTTGGCCACAGGTGGATTAGCAGGCTCCTTAGAGCTGCTGTGCAGCGACCGGCTTCAACCAAATGCATATAAGTAGAGCATCGTATATTTTTATGTTAGGGTAACATTCATGTTAAAATAGTTTTATGCTGCCCCTGTTAGGTTAAGACTTCTAACTTAGATGTTAAGCTTAAATTAACGCACTCTCCACTCCGAATGTCAGGCTACATAAGGTGGCTTAATTTGAAAGGCAAATCTAGTCATATCAGTCTGGTTTTAAGAATGTTCAATTGTTATTTCATTCTGCTCTCCTTAGAGGTGTATGTGGTTATTTTTATTTAAATTTTAAATAAACGTGTTTAATTTTTTATTTATGAATCCAGAGTTTTTTATTTTGTTTTATCTCCTGATTAAGAAAGAAGAAGGAACTGAAACATTGAATAAACTGAATTTAAGAATTAGTAGTGATCTAACTAAAAATCGCCCTGTAGAGGGTGTGTTGGTTTGAACCCAGTACCTAGTACTCTAAAAGGAAGTACACCCTCGCAATGCCAATGAGTATATTTTATTGTGTTTACTTATTTTAAGTCCCTTCTCCTCTCCCCGCCCAATCCACTTTTTAACATCAATGCGCCATGCTATTGTTGTTTTGAAGATGTCTTTGACTTAGAGACATCCTGAGAAATTTAGTTATTTTAGTTAGTTTGGAGTCGGGCTCCGGCTCGCGACAAACCTGCAAAGTTCACAGTATATTCTGTCAGGTTAGCGTAATTTCATGTCTTGATTAAACTCATTATTTATTTTTTAATTAGGTGCTTCGCGACAATAATTTCAAAATCCTATACAGTTATTTGTTTTACAAAAAATTTTATTTCAGTTATTGTATATTTATTGAAATATTTTGAACAATCTTTTGCAACTTGTGGATTTAAAATGAAATTATTACTTCATGCCCAAATTTTTATATCATTTAACCATTCTTGTATTTTTTAAAAAATATTTTTATTCGTAATTTATTCTGCCCCATTTATTTACAAAAAAATGTAATAAATGATTTTAAAAATTAAAATCTTTTCAATTTTTAATTTTTTTTAAATATCAGTATTTTTTTTAATTTTCCCTCTTTTTACATATTCCTTTGTACATAGTTTACATAAATTAGTGTGTTTACCTCTTGCATAAGTATGCAGGCCAAATAAATTAATTTATTTTGTTCCTTCACAATGTTTACATTTTTAGTAAAATATTCTTATTCTACTTTATTGTGAAATTTCATTCCTTGATTATATTCTAAATCATTCACAAAATATTTTTCAAGAGATTTTTATAATAATTATATAATTCTCTATTCATTACAACATGTTATGCATTTATTATAGGTTTATATTTTGATTTTGTATTTAAATGAAAATTATTTACACATATTTTTTAAAAATAATTGTTTTAAATTTTTTTGATAGTTATTATTTTAATAAAAAACTATACCATCGTGATTTATTGTTTATAAATAACTTGATCGACTATTTATATAAAAATATATTCTACACTTACATAATACATTATTTACATTCATTATATTTTCTTAATTCTCCATTATATATTTATGTAATGAATTTTTTGTTTCAAATTAATTTCCACCTTTATTATTTTTCAAATTTATTTTCAAATTTTTTATTTTAATTTTTGTATTTATATTTTTGTATTTAAATTTTTTATAATGTGTTTTTATATTTGGATAGATTATTAGTTCACTTGACATTTTTATATTAAGTAAAAAAAATTTCTGTGTTCTGGATGAAATTTTTACAATTATTTAAACTGATAAATATGTTAATAATATAAAAAAAATTTTTTTTGACAATTATGAATGTCAATTTTGTTATCTTTGTTATAATAAATTAGTAAAACCTAAAAAAATCAATGAATGTAAAATATTGAATTTTTTAATTAATTATTTTTTATTTTAAGTTTATGTAAATATTAATTAGTTGTTATTGTGTAACATTTTTGAGATTTATTTTAGTTTCTTCATATTATGTTAATTTTTAAAAATTGAGTTTATTGATATTTTATTGAATTTAAAAACTAAGTTTTTTCGTTGATTGAAGATTTTATCAGTAAATTAGGATAGTGATAGTTTTTTTAATATTTGTGATTTATAAAAGTGAGGTAGCGGTTTGCCAAACTTGATAGTAATCAGTCAATTGATTTCTAATATATGAAATAGGTAGCGCTATCGTACAAAATGCAGACAAAATATGCTCTGAATAAATAAAGTTGATAATTGTAATTTTCACTGCCAGCATACAAAGTTTTGTTGTAATCAGTTACATGGTTTTATGATCGTCGCACCACTTCTTTCGCAGCTTAGCGTTGGCTTCCATTATAAAGGTTTTCACAATCGCAGCCCTTCCATGAATGTTAGCATTTTGGAGCTCCCACCGTACTGTTTTTGTCGAAACAGTATTACTCAAGTGAGTGTTGAGCCTTGCTGTCACTTTTGCCGCGGTAGTTTTATATTGCTTGGCCACAATTCTTTTTAATGTTCGTCGGTCTCTGTCAGTTAACTTTGGGTTTCGCCTACTATTCCTTTTCGCCGATGATGTTTTACCATGTTTTGTGTATGCTGTCATTACCGTGGATACTGTCGCTTGTGAAACGTTTAACAATTCAGCTGTTTTCGTCACAGACGCTCCCGCTAACCGAGGACCAACGATTTGCCCTCTTTCGAAGTCTGACAGATCACACATTTCACCGATCGCTTGTTTTAACCGTCGCGGAACAAAGCGTATAATACACTTAAATATAACCTACAAGACTTGGCACGTAAACTGTGCAATACGTACGCGTCACATTATTTACACGGAATCAGTGTTGCCAACATGCAACAAAATGTACTATATTGCATGGTGTTCATATTATGTTGTCCATTCCCTGTAGCTTCGCTTATACTGACTCTAGTACTCACATCCGTGATTAAAACGAGCTTCTGTTTTCATGCTTTAGAGCCATGCAGTAAATAGCTGATGGCATCAAGAGCTTGTTTCCGTTAATTGTCACTTACGCTGCGAAAGTTAATAACTATAATCGGAACTTGCGAGATATAGCAAAATAATTACTTATAAATCTTAGACTCTGGTACTTTCCAAAAAGATACTGTCAGAGATAGCTTACGCAAATATTGCACCATATTTTTTTTACTTTCCCCGACCATGGAAAATACGCACCACAGTTAATGCAAGGGGAATTTTTTAACAATTGTAGTGACATTTTGGCAGCTTATAAAAATGAGTTCTTCAGCACCCATGAGGGTGAAGTAAAGATGGAGGAGTGGCGTAATTCAAAATTATAAGTACATAGTTATAAAATGGCAGTTACGCGCCACCTGAGTCCTCATGGGGACTATGGGACAATCTGCCGGCCATTTTGGATAATGTCACATGGCCATTCCCCCTTTTTTTGCCTCTTGAATTTCCCTTGTTTTTCTCAAAAACTGTTAAAATCGCCAGAATTTGCCTCAAAATTTTCCTCAAAGCTGGCAAAACTTTTCACAAGAAATATTTTTTGCACAGTGCGACTGGCTTTTGTTCAATCCGGATGAATCAGGCAGAAATTGTGTAATTTTCCACCAGAGTGTGCACAAATATACAAGCACGCTCTATCATTCCATACCAGTACCATCCATCATGACTGAAAAATGTTCGAGTTCATTGCCCCATCATGCAACTTCTCTCATCATGCTTTGTCATTTCACCTTGGTTTTCTCATATTCCTTCAGGACTCCCTTCACCTGGGATCCTAGCAGGACGAGTCTCATGCTCTGTCATTCCACCTGGGCGACAGGGAGCGAAGACAGCACACGCATGCTAGCCTACAGTTGCACTGCGCGCACGCATCAAGTATATCCTTAGCCCACTTATAACCATAGTTGACTGTAATTTCCGAACCGTTTAAGATACAGCTACAAAATTCATTACATAGTTATCACCCCCGACAACGTAAAGGGCCGCAGGGTCAAGTATGCCCTAAGCGCACATATATAGTTGAATGTAATTTTCGAATCGTTTAAGATACAACCACCAAATTCATAATATAGGTATCAGGAACCTATGACGAGAAGGCCTTCACCATCAAGAATGTCCTAAGTGCACTTATAAGCATAGTTGGATGTAATTTTCGTGTTTTTTAGGATATAGTTACTTAATTCAAAATATAGCCATCGCCCCCGACGATAAAGAGAGCCGCAGGGTCAAGCACGCACTAAACCCTCTTATAAAAATTGTTGCCCACTATTACCCACCCACCGAAACTATAGGCATCAAATTCATATAACAAACAACTTCTCTAATGAAGAACCGGGTGTTAGGGTCAAGTAAACTTTAAGGCTTCTTATAAGAATAGTCGATTGCCATTTCCCATCCACCCAAGCTATAGCCATCACATTCAGAACATACTCATATTCGCCGACAACGAACAGAATGGTGGTGGCAAGTATGCCCTGAGCCATTGTATAAGCATAGTTGGCTACCATTTACCACCTGCTGGGCCTATAGTCACCAAATTCATAACATAGTCATCATTTCCGATAACGTAAAAGACAGCAGGGTCAAGTAATCTTCGCGGCTGAAGACGGGATCTTGCTCCCGTCTTCAGCGGCTTCGATTTGTCTGTGATTTTTGGAGGTCAAGGTCAAGGTCTGGAGGTCAAGGTCAAATTATTTACCTCGTGCATATCACATCAGTGATAAATTTGGGGTCAAGGTCAAGGTCAAATTATTATTTTCCTCCTGCATATCACATCAGTGATCAAAGGTCAAGGTCAAGGTGTCAAATTAATTTTTTCCTCGTGCATTTTACATCAATGCTCAAAGGTCAAGGTCAAATTTTTTTACCAGTGAGCAGGGAGGCGTCAGCATTAGCTTGGTTATGACTAATGCTAAAATAATATTACTATGGCGACATCCAAGATGGCCATCATCTCAAGAACCCTTCTATAAGCATGGATATAATAAATGAATAACGTTAAAATAATACTATGACCTCATCCAAGATGGCCGTCGTCTCAAGAAACCTTCGATAGAGAACTGAGTTTGTGCCTTGGAGCTGTACAAAAATGTTAATTCTCTTTTGGACTTTGACAAAATCTGGTAATTGTCTTTTCCTAGTGATGGACGTGAACCTAATATTAGCATAGATATGGTAAATTAATAACGTTAAAATATATTACACCATCCAAGATGGCCATCAGCTGAACACGTTATGTGTTCTTTCATGTCAATATCGTAATGAGATACTCTACGAGACGCTTTAACAGAGTGTATTAAGTGTATCTCATTTAAGTTGGAAGTATGCACCTGGTCGGAACCTATAGTAGCATACAGTAAGGTCTGTTCCCGGAGCTGTTCGCAGCCAATCAGCGAAAGGGTACGCCCACATCAAAGGAACCATCACACCGTTTCTGCTCTATGTTCTTATCTACTCTGTGCCGGCACTTTATGATTGGCTGCTGTTTTTTTTTCTGCAATGGCCTAAGAGAGTCTACTGTTATAAAGGTACAAGTATTCGATTGACCGATAATTATTTCTGTTGCACCAGATTAAATAAAATTTAACATGTTATTTACGGAGTTTAAAGTGTANTCTGCAATGGCCTAAGAGAGTCTACTGTTATAAAGGTACAAGTACTCGATTGACCGATAATTATTTCTGTTGCACCAGATTAAATAAAATTTAACATGTTATTTACGGAGTTTAAAGTGTACTTTCAAGTGTTGTCCTCTGTTTCATGTTGTGTGCATAGTATTCATGGGGTACTCACATGTTCGGCATACAACTCGTCCATATTTTTTTTTTTTGCTTTTAACATATCTCAGTTTGTTGTAAGTTGTCCATCCTTAATTTTATTTATGTATATGCTTTCATATATATATCTATATATATATATATATATTGAAATATCTTTCAACCAATTCATTAACGTCTTTACAACACTATGCAGCTAGACATCCCGTCACTCTTCACAGAAGGTTCACGACTCATGTCTGCATGAATGTTCTTCCATGATAGTAGGTTGTAAGATACCTCTGAGTCAGAGTATTAGGTTCCAATCTGTGTTTCTACACATAGGTAAGTGTTCTGCACGTCGAATTCAGTCGTCGCAGCTGAAGGCTATCGTGCGCCTAGCAGGAGCTGTGTGACCTTCGGAGCCTTACATTGAATTTTTTCATTCTATGTTTGGTTGATGGACTGATGGTGATCGTTTATATTAATATATTAATATTTTTTACAGTTAATTATATTCGAATATACTGCACTGAAGTTATCACATGGGTAGGTCTGGTAGACGGTAGCAAATTTACAGTTGCTATCTTCATGTTGTTTGGTCCAGCTACGCTTCCTGAATTTCTTACCGCACTACTTGCACTCGCTTCCTGATGAACGACGAACATAGCCTTTGTATGTATTGCTATGTCTATACACACCATCACTTCGGGCAAACATGGCATCACAGGTATCACAGTGGAATGTTTTGTATGTCGGGCTGAACTTGCAATGGCAACTTTCATGCCGACATGAATTATACCCTGTGTTAAAAGTATTTCCACAGTAGTTACATTGCTGATGTATCGCTTGCATCGGCTCTTCAGGACCCCTTGCTGTTGGCCAGGTTGTAGACGGTAAATCTTCCGCTATTGGTTCCGTCCTCATATTATAGCAGGGTGTACGATTGTAGTAGTTACGATGATATCGTAATGCGTGTAGTGGCTCTTCAGTGNGAGTGTCCGATTGTAGTAGTTACGATGATATCGTAATGCGTGTAGTGGCTCTTCAGTGTACTTTGCTGCTGATGCCGATGATAGCGATGGTGAGTCTTCATCCATTGATTCTGTCTTCATATTGTTGTAAACAAGACTGCTTTTCACAACATCGCTCAGCAACGGAATAATCTTCATTTTACGTGATGTTCGCTTATATATATACTATACACATGTCAATTTGTATTGGGTGTCTCGGCTTTCCTCAGTGAACGACAGCCTCGCATAGCATGTTAGGTTCCTTTATGCGCTGTGGTGTTCTCACTTTATTACAGCGATAGCTTACATTTTTTGCTTCATATGTCTCTTCGCATTGTAGGCATATGGAAATTATATGTTACAGTAGTGACATGACTGTTCCCACCATTGTTTTCATAGTAGTGTGTGTTGCCTCTAATGCTTTATCACTGTGTATGGTCTGAGATAACCCTCGGTGTATACAACCCCCTCTGAGACTCTATTGAGAGGACCGAACCTTTGCAGGCGTGTGGTGTATATCATCTTGTAGGATGGTCTTTAACGATAATTTAATTTGGGAATACTCTGATATAGACCTCCCGGCTTGGCATGCAAGAGCGTGAAGTCTTTCATCTTGTAGGAAGGACTTACAACAATTAACTAAAACCCTATAATAAAAAATTCAATGTTAAAAGAGATATCGTTTGCAAGAAGCGCAGGTATCTATTACCTTCGCAATGTCTAATGTATTGACTTTATTCATTTTCACTCACCTGTTCCTTTGCTCACTTTTAGGCTGTGATCTTCCATTAGAAACGTCGTAAGCAACATCATACTTGTAACATTCTCTTCAGTTATAATTTCCCTATGATGTTATATATTTGCACGTTCCTTAGTCCGCTTTGTTTTCTTTAGGAGGGTTGTCTTTCATTTTCAGCGTTGTAACCCGCTGGAGTTGCTCTCTGCCCATTACTTCACTGTGGCACCCTTACTATGGAATGCGAGTGCGTGAAGTCCCGTATCCCTCCACAACTTTGTCCTGGCAGGTGTCTCTGTTGGGAGCCCCCGCCGTCGGTGCTTGAACGCAAGAGCATGGAGTTGCGCTATACCCATTACTTCACTGTGGCACCCTTACTATGGAATGCGAGTGCGTGAAGTCCCGTATCCCTCCACAACTTTGTCCTGGCAGGTGTCTCTGTTGGGAGCCCCCGCCGTCGGTGCTTGAACGCAAGAGCATGGAGTTGCGCTATACCCATTACTTCACTGTGGCACCCTTGCTATGGAATGCATGAGCGTGAAGTCACGTAGCCCGAGGCTATGTCATGCCTAAGCGTTGACTCTCTGTATGCTTTACAAAATAAACATTTCAATCAACATTAAAAAAAAAAATTACAGTCTACATTGGCTACTCGTTCGGCACCGGTTTTTTTCAGCACGCAGTGTCGAACTCCGGACGTGCTGTCTGCCAGGAACAGAGCCAAACGTCTGTAGTGCCGCCTACAGAAGTGTTCGATCGCCGACAGATGTGTACACTTGCTTTCGAAAGCAGTCGGGCAATCATATAGTGACTCTGCTGTTTTAATCCTCTTTTATTTACAATGTATAAAATTATTTTAATAAAATATATTGTATAAAAATATTTTTAATTTAAAACCATCATGCAGGAACCTCAATACGTTTCGCATTTGTACGCACTCAGTTTAATAATATTTTGAGTGAAAACTTTTTCTTACTAGACGTTTTAATTAATTATAAATAAAGTATTGTAATTCATATTTAAAATATAAGTAAAATTTTAATTTAACCAGAAATGAAACACATTTATGTTAACAGAAGTAANGTTTCCTAATAATATCACGTTTTTACTTAACAGTCGTCACCATATATGGGATGATTTCTCAACTGTTTGGTTTTAAAAAAGTGTGAGGATACTGCAAATAGACTATACATTTAGTTTTCTAATAATATCAGGTTTTTTTACTTAACAGGCGTATGAATAAAGTGATCAGACCCTTGTAATTTTTTCATATAGCAGATGAATACAAAACTAGGAGAAAAGTATATCTTAATCAAAGCTTTCAGAAGTGCTAAATAAACCGTGAACAGCCCAGTCATTGGGTCGATAGCATCGTGTCGGGGTGACCCCGCCGGGAATCGAACCTGTTTCACCTTGGTGGAGGCGGGTAGTCTAACCACTACCTCTGTATGCTTTACAAAAAACATTTCAATCAAATTAAAAAAAAAAAAGATAAATGTTTACAAAACAATTTTTTTTACCGTCTCCATAGGCTCCCCCTGCGTTCAGCGCCGAGCGCTAGTGCTAGGATGCATGGGTGCGCGATCTGGGAACTATCGTGATCGGCGCCACAGCGCTGGGATGTATGAGTGAGCGATCCGGAAAGTATCATGTTCNAGGCGGGTAGTCTAACCACTACCTCTGTATGCTTTACAAAAAACATTTCAATCAAATTAAAAAAAAAAAGATAAATGTTTACAAAACAATTTTTTTTACCGTCTCCATAGGCTCCCCCTGCGTTCAGCGCCGAGCGCTAGTGCTAGGATGCATGGGTGAGCGATCTGGGAACTATCGTGATCGGCGCCACAGCGCTGGGATGTATGAGTGAGCGATCCGGAAAGTATCATGTTCNCGCGATCTGGGAACTATCGTGATCGGCGCCACAGCGCTGGGATGTATGAGTGAGCGATCCGGAAAGTATCATGTTCGGCTCCATGCGCTAGCACTTGTGTGAGGAATCTGGGAACTAGTTATGGTGACCTTGCCGGGCGTTTCTTCAGGGAGGGGCTTGACGCTGCGTNGGAATCTGGGAACTAGTTATGGTGACCTTGCCGGGCGTTTCTTCAGGGAGGGGCTTGACGCTGCGTGTTTGACGAGCACAAACCATGGCATTTTTTTTTAGCGGAATTCGAGACATTTTTAGGGGAAAATGGTATACTTTGGGCAAAACGAGGCATTTTTGGGGGAAAAACACCCTATTTCGAGCGAAAAACAGGTACAAATGGCATTTTTTNGGGCAAAACGAGGCATTTTTGGGGGAAAAACACCCTATTTCGAGCGAAAAACAGGTACAAATGGCATTTTTTTAGGGCCGAGATGCTGTCTTACATAACCAATGGCTCCCTGCTCCCTGATTTTAGCCAGGTGCAATGGAACCGCCCATTCTAGGCTACTAATGTTCACTCAAAATGCTTCTGCGCAAGACTTGTATTTCAAATACAGGGAGTTTCTGAAAATTGCCCATACTTCGTACATGTGCATTATTAAAATAACGAGTGCGTGAACTTCCTCTTATATATATTGACGACCGAAGTTTCATTTTACATAACAACACTATTCGCCATCACTGCCGTGGCGCTCAGAAACTTAAAAATAAAATACTATGTATTAATAATGAATATGATCAATATTATAATTTTCCTTTACAAGTACAATACCGTATTTGTCCAAACTGATAAATAGAACAACATTTTATGAAGCAATTTTGTCAATAATACAATGTCTGATTTCCAATGGTGCCAACAAACTGATAAAATAACTATTTTCACATCCTGTAATATTTATAGACAACGTTTGGAGTTTCTATGCATATGTAGAATCAATATCATCATAANACTATTTTCACATCCTGTAATATTTATAGACAACGTTTGGAGTTTCTATGCATATGTAGAATCAATATCATCATAACAATATGTGATATGCGTTTGTAGATTTTCTGTGCTGTGCTATTGTATATTGCTCTACTACTTCGCGGTGCTACAAAAAAATAAGTAAGTTGTAAATCTATAACATTGAGACACTTTATTCCAAATTTGGGCTAACCCAGGGTTAGTAAATAAGTAACGCAATATAGCTTTAGTATTTTATATAAAAATTAAAGTTATATGATACAATTTCAAATCCCGCAATTTATTTACAATATTCTAACTCTACACTCTACACCGGAATCATTAGATTTTTACTGATTGCCAGTTAAAACTGCTCTATACGGAATCTGTAGAAAAAAATATCACTAATTCATCAGTTACATGAAATTTTCTAATCCAAAAAGTGGAATATTAGTTATTTATGGTTTGCTAATAAATAATCTGATGGATAAAGCGACAGATATTTCATATTATTTAAGTCAGGTACGGTTTATTTTGTCGCAAATCAAAAATATTTTCTACACAAACATTTTTGGGTGTGGTTGGAATCGAACCTCCGCTCTAAAAATAAATCGTACTTTATCTTTCATGGTCAGTCGTACCCAATGCGCTACTTTACCGATGCCAAATTGGTGGGTGTATTACGAGATACTACAGATTTAAACTAATATTTTTAGTGACAGATTGATCAGTTATAATTTTACTAATTCGACAGTTATATTAAAAAAGAAACGTGTATTTTCATAGAAAAGTTTAGTTTCTGCAAGTTGACAGATTAAATAATGAGGAAACGACAAATTTTTTTATTTCACTGTCTAATTAGCACTGTTATTAATAGACAACCTGTCTTTTCAAAATAGCAGTTTCGTTGTGTAAACTCTCGCTGCGTTGTAAGATGGCAGGTACAAGAACACACCGACAACATCCTTAATTCTTTTAATACAGATTTGTATATTTTGATACTACAGAAAAATGTAATACAGGTTTACATTAGGGTGTCTCTAAGAATCATGTATTCAAGTTTTACTAAACTTTTTGGAAAAACAACTTTTTGCAAGTTAGTCTGGGACACACATGTCCCATTAGCGCCTTTCGGTGGGACATATATGTCCCATTAGGTTGGTAAGTATATATGACAATTTTGACCATTTTCTAAGGCATATTTATTTGATATAACCAAACATAATAATAAGGGCACGAAAGATGTTCACAATACAAAATATATTATCATATACGTATTAAGTTTACATTGTCCATTTCACATTCAATGAACAAAAAGTAAAACAAAAATTTTTTCAGTAACTTCCTAACATTGTCTTTTGTTTTCATTTCCTCAATCCAGTAACACTGGCGATTATTGATACGCNTTTTTTCAGTAACTTCCTAACATTGTCTTTTGTTTTCATTTCCTCACTCCAGTAACACTGGCGATTATTGATACGCTTCCTGATTGTAATAATATAAAAAAACCATACAAGAGTATTGCACTCAGTAAACGAAATGTAGAACAAATATTATACAGTTAAGTATTTGACTATCCTAACATTGTCTTTTATTTTCATTTCTTCCCTCTAGTAACTCTTCTCATACTTGATAAGCATACTAAATGTAAAAATATAAAAAAATACATACCGTTCATTACAAACAAAACCACATCCAGTAAAAAANTGATAAGCATACTAAATGTAAAAATATAAAAAAATACATACCGTTCATTACAAACAAAACCACATCCAGTAAAAAACTCAACAAAACATTTACAGTAATGTATTTGACCATCTTAATATTGTTTTTCATTTCATTTTGTCTCTCTNACTATTTTCACATCCTGTAATATTTATAGACAACGTTTGGAGTTTCTATGCATATGTAGAATCAATATCATCATAAAAATGTGTGATATGCGTTTGTAGATTTTCTGTGCTGTGCTATTGTATATTGCTCTACTACTTCACGGTGCTACAAAAAAATAAGTAAGTTGTAAATCTATAACATTGAGACACTTTATTCCAAATTTGGGCTAACCCAGGGTTAGTAAATAAGTAACGCAATATAGCTTTAGTATTTTATATAAAAATTAAAGTTATATGATACAATTTCAAATCCCGCAATTTATTTACAATATTCTAACTCTACACTCTACACCGGAATCATTAGATTTTTACTGATTGCCAGTTAAAACTGCTCTATACGGAATCTGTAGAAAAAAATATCACTAATTCATCAGTTACATGAAATTTTCTAATCCAAAAAGTGGAATATTAGTTATTTATGGTTTGCTAATAAATAATCTGATGGATAAAGCGACAGATATTTCATATTATTTAAGTCAGGTACGGTTTATTTTGTCGCAAATCAAAAATATTTTCTACACAAACATTTTTGGGTGTGGTTGGAATCGAACCTCCGCTCTAAAAATAAATCGTACTTTATCTTTCATGGTCAGTCGTACCCAATGCGCTACTTTACCGTTGCCAAATTGGTGGGTGTATTACGAGATACTACAGATTTAAACTAATATTTTTAGTGACAGATTGATCAGTTATAATTTTACTAATTCGACAGTTATATTAAAAAAGAAACGTGTATTTTCATAGAAAAGTTTAGTTTCTGCAAGTTGACAGATTAAATAACGAGGAAACGACAAATTTTTTTATTTCAATGTCTAATTAGCACTGTTATTAATAGACAACCTGTCTTTTCAAAATAGCAGTTTCGTTGTGTAAACTCTCGCTGCGTTGTAAGATGGCAGGTACAAGAACACACCGACAACATCCTTAATTCTTTTAATACAGATTTGTATATTTTGATACTACAGAAAAATGTAATACAGGTTTACATTAGGGTGTCTCTAAGAATCATGTATTCAAGTTTTACTAAACTTTTTGGAAAAACAACTTTTTGCAAGTTAGTCTGGGACACACATGTCCCATTAGCGCCTTTCGGTGGGACATATATGTCCCATTAGGTTGGTAAGTATATATGACAATTTTGACAATTTTCTAAGGCATATTTATTTGATATAACCAAACATAATAATAAGGGCACGAAAGATGTTCACAATACAAAATATATTATCATATACGTATTAAGTTTACATTGTCCATTTCACATTCAATAAACAAAAAGTAAAACAAAATTTTTTTCAGTAACTTCCTAACATTGTCTTTTGTTTTCATTTCCTCACTCCAGTAACACTGGCGATTATTGATACGCTTCCTGATTGTAATAATATAAAAAAACCATACAAGAGTATTGCACTCAGTAAACGAAATGTAGAACAAATATTATACAGTTAAGTATTTGACTATCCTAACATTGTCTTTTATTTTCATTTCTTCCCTCTAGTAACTCTTCTCATACTTGATAAGCATACTAAATGTAAAAATATAAAAAAATACATACCGTTCATTACAAACAAAACCACATCCAGTAAAAAAACTCAACAAAACATTTACAGTAATGTATTTGACCATCTTAATATTGTTTTTCATTTCATTTTGTCTCTCTAGTAACATTACTGATACTTGATAAGCTTGTTAAAAGTAACAATATAAAAAACACATTCTTTATAAAAAATATCTCAACTATTTGCACATTTTGCATTTGGGTGAAAATGTATTGTTACCACAATTGAAAACAATATACAAAACTTTTTTCTGAGATTTATGTCTGCAATAAGTTTCCTATTTCCATTGAAATTTATTCCTGTAAAGTAATAGCCCACACTTCATAGCGAATAACATATTACAGTGAAACTGTTATCTACTTTGTGATACAGAGTGAAACCATTTTTGCAAAGAGGCAGGTGACACATCTGTCAAAGTGTTTTCGTTCTTGTTTCAATCTTCTGCTTTGAACAATGATAACATCTCCTCATTGTATTCCCTTCAACTNTCAAAGTGTTTTCGTTCTTGTTTCAATCTTCTGCTTTGAACAATGATAACATCTCCTCATTGTATTCCCTTCAACTGCAAGGTGGTCACCTACATTCGATATAGTTCTGAATCTTTTCGATGGACGACCACTGGCTTTTTTACGTCTTGTTTGGGCCCTTTCGTTGCCGCAAGCGATCATGCCTCCAGCTAAACTGACAGACTTTCTTGGCTCAAAGATGTATTTTACTTTAAACCATATAACATTATCACTGCTATATGATGACACAGTGCCACTTTTTTTTACCTTATATTATAGATGTACTTACACAAACTAACTTGGGTGCAGGCAGGCTGCTAGCTGTTAGTGAACCAGCTGACCGTTTCTTCAAAGCTTGTTCATTTTATACTTCCTTAGTAGACGACGAAGATGATTATATTTCTTCACTATTTGAATCAGCTGAACCTTCCTGCCTGTAATCTGGGTCATCTTCGCCACTGGCTGAGATGTCGTCATCATCTGAATCTGAATCCTTCATAAGAAGCTCGTTTATTTCTCCAGGAGCGAGTCCAACTCTTGTAAAATAATTATAAAAATGCTTTAAACAGGACTGATGGGACAATATCGACCCAAACAAAGTACCCACTGGGACAAATATGTNGAATTATAAAAATGCTTTAAACAGGACTGATGGGACAATATCGACCCAAACAAAGTACCCACTGGGACAAATATGTCCCACATGCAAACATTACAACGATTTATAATCTGTAAGTCATCAAAAATGCATAATTTTCTAATACAACAATACTAGATATCGGTACGTAACATAAATACCATTTATTTTGCTTTGCTCACCTTCCATATTTATCAGAAGCCATGATGTTACTTTCTTGATGCGTCACACCTTCACAATCTGCTTGATAACACTGGCCACATTGCTTCCTGGCCAGTCCTGTCACACCACGCATATTGACTAACCACAGAATTACGGATAAGCATTATATACCTTGTATTTGCACGAAAACCATCCCAGTAGGAATTTATAAACTTCCCCTGAGACATATATATCCCGCTTGTATTGAAATGGTTAAAACCCCTTTATTTCTCTATTAAAGTACAGAATCTTAACTAAAATAAATTTAAGATTGACTTTCGTACCAAACAAAGACATGTACGTCCGCAGAATATGTGTATATTTCGACAGCATGAACTCAATTTACTTTCATATGACGCAAATTAGAGCCGTTCGCAATTGCATGTTTCCTTTACTATGAAAAATGTGAGACCGATTATTAAAGTGGAGCAGAATCAGAGTTGATAAGACGACAACCGATAGAGACAGGAGAATATGTTGCATTGGGGGTGGCGGTTCGATAACTACCGCTTCGAAAATTTTATTTGTACATACAATAATTTTGGTTTTGTGACAAAATAATCTTACTTAATATATTTCACACAGTAATGCTCTGTTTTTTAATCATTGTACTTTTTTATTAATCGACTATAAATAACTGATTTTCTACTGTTTGAATTAGTGCAATTCATTTAACTGAAGAGATAAAAAGTTTTAATTTTCTACTGATTGCGGATGGAGTAGTTTCAACTGGCAATCAGTATATATCCACTGATTCTGAATAAGATTGCCGCTAAGCAGGATACCAGCGTCGTGACGGCCTGTGGAAGCCTCGCCGTCGGTGCGAAGACAGTAAGAGCAGACGCCGCTCTTCCGTTATTACCGCCTTAAATAGGCCAAATCTTGGTGTTAAGCGTCTTTGTCACTGGGTCACGGGGTGATGTGGTGATTCTCCATTACCGCAGTCCAGCCACCCGCCTGCCGCGAGCTGAATTTGGCGTCATGGTTTGCTCAATACTGCTCTGTGGGCACACGTCGGCCCGCGTCTTGCAACGTCTGTAGGAACTACCTGGGGCGTGGGGCGTGGGGCGTGTCGTAACTATGACAAATTATTATGTTGGGAAAACCCCCAAAGGGCCCTAGATATAACAAAGTGTAAACCGTTTAACGCCGTATACTTGGTTAAAATAGGTACGAATTCTTTCTCATGACTTGATAGGACTCGGCGATTTCTCTCTTAGGCCTTTATGGAATCAGCAAGCGAAATTAATCTTCCCCATTATATATGGTCTTGCAAAGTAATGCCGCTGGAAACTTGTGAAACATACTGTGCGACAAACTGTAATGTAGTCCCGGGTAGAGGTGGTAAGAGCGCTCGTGTAGCAAGGTCGCCTCGTGTAAACGCGGGAGGGGTATCAGTAGACAGGCGGAAGGCCCTCTCTGTACACTTCGTTCAAAATGCAAGAGACCGTCATTACCAGCCAGAAAAGACGTGTGGTTTACTATAAGATAAAAACACAGTTTATACATTATTGTCGAATATTACCTACAGGAACAGTTTTGATTCTTGATTAATAAATGTTAAGGTGAAACAATGCTAGAAACGTACTTTACATCATTTCCTCCACTCCAGAAATGTTTCTATCAACTGTTCGGATTCTGTAATGTCACTTGTGCTGTTACTGTCGCTACCGCTGCTACTTCTGCTGCTACTACTTTGCAGATTTACCAAAACGTTCGAAAACTCCGCCATCAGTCCGTAATTTACCCGATAATCATTTCGAAGATTCTTCACACACTATCGCATTGTTTTTTTTTCAGTATTCAGGTGAAATAGTCTATTGCTGAGTAAGTCAATTGCAGAATACCCTAGTCCGCAACGTTAACCTTTTTGTTAGCAATGCAGGATTTTTCCATGCTCCAAATCTAATAAATTTCCAGTAACTGTGTGTCATTCGGACGTAAACAGTTTATCGACGGTAAATGGGAGGTGGCTGATGTAACCAAACCCTTACAAGCAGCTCGGATTTTCTTTCTTCGCCAGAAAAATCAATGTTGATATTTATCAGCCAGTTTCTCATGGTGGTAATCGTAGTAGACATAGTTGGAGGTTTGTTCTTGCGCAGGCTACGGTATTAAGCATTATCAAGAACAATAATGCATGGAGATGGAATGTTGGGTAACAGCTGTGTTTCACACCATTTAATGAAATTGTTGCTATTCATCTCATCATGATAGTCTTCGCATTAAGTCATAGCCTTAAAAATTAACTTGGCTATAACACAGGCGAACTATAAAAAACTTTTTCAATTATTTTGCCGGATTTTTATGTTTTTTGGTTCGCTGTGTCAGAAAATAATAATAAAAAAGTCATAACACCCATCATTTTTTCACATTTGAATATACGAAATTTGAGAAATTAATTTTTTATCTAATATCTGTGCATTTTTATATACTTTATTTATATATATTTTTACATAAATTTATATACATTTTTATATACTTGATATAAATGATTAATATTCTTAAACCTACAGTAAATATAAATGAAATTAGGTTGGCAGTATTGGTACGACTGTTTGTTTTCTTTCAGTCAACACAACCTCACTTTTCAGCTTTTTGCCCATGTACTCTAAGTATGGCTAACCGTGGTTGTAAAAACTTTCCTGACAGTTTTTGTTATATATGTGGTGACTTTGTAATTAAAAGACAACGAAGAAACATTACAGATATTGTTAAAACAAAGTGTACGTGCTATATTTTGGAATAAAACTAGGTGATCAAGAAAAACCTTGGGCTCCACACAAGGTATGTATGTTTGTGTTGAAGACCTTAGAAAATGGTCAAAAAAAGAAAAGACAACTTTTAGATTTGCAGTACCCATGATATGGAGAGAACCAAAAAATCATTCAGACGATAGTTATTTTTGTAGTATTGATGTTACTGGATATAACTCCAATAATAAAAAAATAATTGTTTCCCCTAATATTTCTTCAGGTATTCGGCCAGTCGGTCATGTTCCGGGACTTCCTGTCCTTGAGCCACCACAGGCTATTGATGACGTTTTACTTGATCAGTCCAGTGAAACTGAATCTGATGAAGGTAAACCGCAGGATGATAAGTTCCAATGTTCTCCAGAAAATTTAGAACCTTAGTTGTTTACACAGGCTGAGTTAAATAATTTGGTAAGAGATTTGGGTTTAACTAAAGACAAAGCTAAATTACTTGGCTCTAGGCTAAAAGAAAAAAAATGTTCGCACCTGGAGCATCTATTTATCAATATAGAACAAGAGATCTAGAGTTCGCTAAGTTTTTTAAGCAAGAACAGGATTTGGTATTATGCCATAATATTGGTGGTCTAATGAATTAATTTTGAATTCAGTACAACAATGAAGAATGGAGGTTTTTTATAGACTCATCAAAAAATAGATTAAAAGCTGTTCTTTTACACAATGGTAATACTTATGCTTCACTGCCTGTGGCTCATTCAGTCAATATGAAGGAAACTTGCGAAAATCGAGACATTACTTTAAAGGAAATTAACTATCCTGCTCACGATTGGAATATGTGTGGAGATTTTAAAATTGTTTGCATGCTTCTAGGNAAGTCAATTGCAGAATACCCTAGTCCGCAACGTTAACCTTTTTGTTAGCAATGCAGGATTTTTCCATGCTCCAAATCTAATAAATTTCCAATAACTGTGTGTCATTCGGACGTAAACAGTTTATCGACGGTAAATGGGAGGTGGCTGATGTAACCAAACCCTTACAAGCAGCTCGGATTTTCTTTCTTCGGCAGAAAAATCAATGTTGATATTTATCAGCCAGTTTCTCATGGTGGTAATCGTAGAAGACATAGTTGGAGGTTTGTTCTGGCGCAGGCTACGATATTAAGCATTATCAAGAACAATAATGCATGGAGATGGAATGTTGGGTAACAGCTGTGTTTCACACCATTTAATGAAATTGTTGCTATTCATCTCATCATGATAGTCTTCGCATTAAGTCATAGCCTGAAAAATTAACTTGGCTATAACACAGGCGAACTATAAAAAACTTTTTCAATTATTTTGCCGGATTTTTATGTTTTTTGGTTTGCTGTGTCAGAAAATAATAATAAAAAAGTCATAACACCCATCATTTTTTCACATTTGAATATACGAAATTTGAGAAATTAATTTTTTATCTAATATCTGTGCATTTTTATATACTTTATTTATATATATTTTTACATAAATTTATATACATTTTTATATACTTGATATAAATGATTAATATTCTTAAACCTACAGTAAATATAAATGAAATTAGGTTGGCAGTATTGGTACGACTGTTTGTTTTCTTTCAGTCAACACAACCTCACTTTTCAGCTTTTTGCCCATGTACTCTAAGTATGGCTAACCGTGGTTGTAAAAACTTTCCTGACAGTTTTTGTTATATATGTGGTGACTTTGTAATTAAAAGACAACGAAGAAACATTACAGAGATTGTTAAAACAAAGTGTACGTGCTATATTTTGGAATAAAACTAGGTGATCAAGAAAAACCTTGGGCTCCACACAAGGTATGTATGTTTGTGTTGAAGACCTTAGAAAATGGTCAAAAAAAGAAAAGACAACTTTTAGATTTGCAGTACCCATGATATGGAGAGAACCAAAAAATCATTCAGACGATAGTTATTTTTGTAGTATTGATGTTACTGGATATAACTCCAATAATTAGAAAATAATTGTTTCCCCTAATATTTCTTCAGGTATTCGGCCAGTCGGTCATGTTCCGGGACTTCCTGTCCTTGAGCCACCACAGGCTATTGATGACGTTTTACTTGATCAGTCCAGTGAAACTGAATCTGATGAAGGTAAACCGCAGGATGATGAGTTCCAATGTTCTCCAGAAAATTTAGAACCTTAGTTGTTTACACAGGCTGAGTTAAATAATTTGGTAAGAGATTTGGGTTTAACTAAAGACAAAGCTAAATTACTTGGCTCTAGGCTAAAAGAAAAAAAATGTTCGCACCTGGAGCATCTATTTATCAATATAGAACAAGAGATCTAGAGTTCGCTAAGTTTTTTAAGCAAGAACAGGATTTGGTATTATGCCATAATATTGGTGGTCTAATGAATTAATTTTGAATTCAGTACAACAATGAAGAATGGAGGTTTTTTATAGACTCATCAAAAACTAGATTAAAAGCTGTTCTTTTACACAATGGTAATACTTATGCTTCACTGCCTGTGGCTCATTCAGTCAATATGAAGGAAACTTGCGAAAATCGAGACATTATTTTAAAGGAAATTAACTATCCTGCTCACGATTGGAATATGTGTGGAGATTTTAAAATTGTTTGCATGCTTCTAGGNTTTTAAAGGAAATTAACTATCCTGCTCACGATTGGAATATGTGTGGAGATTTTAAAATTGTTTGCATGCTTCTAGGCCAACAAAAGGGATTTACCAAATTTCCATGTTTTATATGTGAGTGTAACAGCAGAGCAAGTGATCGACACTGGTCCACAAAACAATGGCTTGCAAGAAAAACCTCAACACCTGGAAAGAAGAAAATTTTGCATAAAACTTTAATAGATCCAAAAAAAATTCTTCTACCACATCTTCACATTTAATTAGGTTTAATGAAACAGTTTGTAAAAGACTTGCCTAAAGATGGCGAATGTTTTAAGTATTTATGTGAAAAGTTTCCTCATTCATCAGGAGCCAAACTGAAAAAAGGGGTTTTCGTTGGGCCTGACATTCGTAAATTGATTTTCGATTCCAACTTTGAAACAAAAATGACTACAAAGGAAAAGGCGGCTTGGACAAAATGTAAGCAAGTTGTGACTAAGTTTTTGGGCAATGTTAAAGACCCAAACTATGAGATTATCGTAGCTAATATAATAGANAAGCAAGTTGTGACTAAGTTTTTGGGCAATGTTAAAGACCCAAACTATGAGATTATCGTAGCTAATATAATAGACAAGTTAAAAAATCTGGGATGCCTGATGAGCCACAAAGTCCACTTCTTACACAACCATCTTTACTTTTTCCCTGACAACTTGGGTGATGTGAGTGAAGAGCAGGGGGAGCGGTATCACAAGGACATCAAAGTGAAGGAGAAACGATACCAGGGACTGTGGAATGTCAGTATGATCAGCATGATGGGTTATTACTCCTGGTCAGTTCACCGAGAACAACAAAATGCATTACATCGGAAAAAAAGCTACATAAGAAGCAACAAAGAGAAGAGAGAAAGGAAATACCAAAAATAAACACTTANGCATTACATCGGAAAAAAAGCTACATAAGAAGCAACAAAGAGAAGAGAGAAAGGAAATACCAAAAATAAACACTTAGAATGTATGTAATTAATAACAAAAAATACAATCGCAATACATATAATTTTTAAATACAAATGCATATTGTGAGAGAACTGTGGGTGATACAAAAAATCATCCCAGATTTGGTTTCAGCNGCATTACATCGGAAAAAAAGCTACATAAGAAGCAACAAAGAGAAGAGAGAAAGGAAATACCAAAAATAAACACTTAAAATGTATGTAATTAATAAAAAAAATACAATCGCAATACATGTAATTTTTAAATACAAATGCATATTGTGAGAGAACTGTGGGTGATACAAAAAATCATCCCAGATTTGGTTTCAGCANTAATTTTTAAATACAAATGCATATTGTGAGAGAACTGTGGGTGATACAAAAAATCATCCCAGATTTGGTTTCAGCACCCGAAAATACATAAGATTCAACTGCATTTATTAAAAAAGTTTTCCATGGCCTGGATTGTGTTTTTGTATATCCCTGCTACTACACCATGCTGCGAACATTTGTTCATAGTACAATTCTAATGAACCCATCTCTCATCGAGGTATATTACAAGTGATTTATCTGCTATGCCATTTTTCTTTACAGCTCATAGGTATTTCGTTCGCCATTCAACGATCTCATTTCTATCCATTAAGAATAACAGCTTATTTTTTCTTTTTTTTTTAACTTGAACACCATTGCTTTAATTAATTTTCTCAAAGTTTCTTTATTACTTCTGAAATTAATTTCTTTTGCCAACACTAGGCGAAATTTTTTTAGTGTAGGATTTTTATTTTTAACTTAAAACTGTTGCAATTTTCTTCACACTACTCCAGCATCAAATGAATCGAACTGAATTCTTCTGTCGGCAGTTTTCCTCTTCTTACCAGAAGTTGACAAATTTGCTCCTTTGCTAGACGCTAAACTGCCCTCTAAACGAAATTTTTTAATAAAAGCTTCTGATTTCCTGATTTCAGCTGAAGCATGTTTTGTTACATACTGAATAGGATTCGTCACATACCACCTTCCTTTTCTTTATCGCAAAACTTAATTAAATTTTTGACAATTTCTCCAACTTCGCTGTGAAAATATTACAATAGGTAAATAAAACGCCCCAGTGCAAACAAACCCAAGTTATTGACAAACAGCTGTTGATCTAGCTAAGACAACAATTATGTATATTTCAAATCACATTACGACTTACAATGGTGGTAATAATTATATCTTGCGGGTAAATGTGCGTGAACGAAACTGGATGGAAAACAACTAATTACAAGTTGCAACAACTTGTTAACACCGACGTTATCTGCTATGGCCAGCGGACTCCCGACCGTGTCGCGCCGCACCCACGCGTCGGTACGAAAGGAGGAACTAGCACAGTGAATGTGTCAGTGTATGGTTCCTTCAATACACGAAATGAATGGGTCCCGTGACCCGTGATTACCAGCATCTATGACGGAATCACCATAATCAAAGATATCCCATTTGACTTATAAGAGGTAGTTTGATAACATTGNTTACCAGCATCTATGACGGAATCACCATAATCAAAGATATCCCATTTGACTTATAAGAGGTAGTTTGATAACATTGCAATTTTTCAATGTTTGCATACGGCACAGTATGCCCCATAATGATTTGGGAAAGGGGAAATGTTATCACGGAGAGAATATCAAGAACATCTGAGAATTTAGCTTCACTAAAATGCCGCATGCGTTTCTANGGGGAAATGTTATCACGGAGAGAATATCAAGAACATCTGAGAATTTAGCTTCACTAAAATGCCGCATGCGTTTCTAAAAATTCTTTTCACGCGTAATTGACACACTGCATAATTAAGAGGGCAATTTTAATGTTTATTTAAATAGTCTCATGATAAGGATATCGTATTAGAGCATTCCAGAACATTTGACACCGTGATAAAAAAACGGCCCTAGCAGTTCCGGCATTTTTGCCCTTTACTTAACAAAATTAAATTACTATGAGAAATATTTTTTATTATAGGAAGATAAATTTAATGGCTTGTTTTATGTAAAATATTGTGCAAAGTAGTCCTATGTTTCTTTTCAAAGTATTTTTACATTTGTGAATTTGCTTACCCTTTTTAGCACATTATTTGCAATTCACACAAAAAAGACTCTGAAAGATTTTATTCAAGCAAACGAAAGNTGCTTACCCTTTTTAGCACATTATTTGCAATTCACACAAAAAAGACTCTGAAAGATTTTATTCAAGCAAACGAAAGGTTGAAATCATAAGTATTTTATATTTAAAAGGGGAATTTCTTACCTATGATACCTTGTAATTGTTTCTTCTTGGGTAAAATTAATATTTACCCTCTGGAGACAGCGGCAAGTTTCACCATTGCCTCTCAGTGCCNTGCTTACCCTTTTTAGCACATTATTTGCAATTCACACAAAAAAGACTCTGAAAGATTTTATTCAAGCAAACGAAAGCTTGAAATCATAAGTATTTTATATTTAAAAGGGGAATTTCTTACCTATGATAACTTGTCATTGTTTCTTCTTGGGTAAAATTAATATTTACCCTCTGGAGACAGCGGCAAGTTTCACCATTGCCTCTCAGTGCCAAGTTAGTCTGGTAGCAGCGGGCGTAGGTGTGAGATGCATTTTGTCTACCCGGGGGACGTCATACTTTTGCTGCAACCATGTTAGCTTGAAATAGTTTATAACCAAATGGAACCACTTGATTACTTTATCACCCCGGGAAACTGCACGGTCTCCGCGGACTCGTCGCGCCCTGGAGAATTTACGACATGTGTTATTATTCACTTTGCCTATGTTGGCTTTTTGTGTACCGTGCCATTAACTGGAGGGCCATAGGCACTAGAGTAGTTAGAAATAGTAGGTTCACTGCCAATGGATTGGTTATGGAGAGCAGGGGAGCCCCTACTGCTCTTGTATTCCACTTCGACAGCAGCCATTTTGTTTTAAAATTTTTTCGAAAACTTGGTTTGACGGATAGACAACTCCCTCAGGTGTGTCCCTATCACGAATCCCCATTACATCGCCCCAAGCTATGGGACATGTTTTTCAAAATTTCCCAATACAGCTCACTACAACGAATCCCCATCGCCCCAGGCTGTGCGGCTCTTGCATTCCATTCCGACAGAGGGGGGCCGCGGTGGTTTGGTGGATAGACAACTCCCTTTACACACAAATGCGCGCGCACACCACACATGCACACACACACACGCACACACACATGCATCACTTACCTGCACCTGGCAGTTGCTTCGTCACCCATTTCCTTACCTTCCACATGATACAAGCATGGTGTAGAGGTGGGTTACAACAAAGCAACACTTGAAGAAAACACGGCGAACAGACGATGATTGTTATAGCAACGGGAAAGAGAGAATTGAAGGACACTACAGTGTGGATCGCCAACACAGTGCGATGAAAAAAAAAACAAAAGAAATTAGACAGATGTTTGACAAGATGAATTTGTATCTTGCATGTGTTGCAGTATGCTTGAAAACACACACACACATACCTGACTCTTGCATATGCTACAGTATGGTGGAAACATACATGTCTGACAAGATGACTATGACTCCTGCATGTGTTACAGTATGCTTGAAAACGACCAAAAGCAATTACAGCATACATGGTATGGCGATACTTGAATGTGCTACAGTATACCTCTGGGATAAAACATTTACAGGACATACATATACTACACCTGGCATGATAAGATTGATGCTTGCATGAGCTACAGCATGCTACCAGCGAGTATATCTGGCAAGAAAAAGAATGCAACTCTTGCATGTGGTACAGTATGCTGGAACAGACTGCGCTGGTCAATATTAGTATACCTGACAAGAAGACTACTTTTGTAGGTGCTCCCATATACTGCAGGAAAATACTGATAACCTACCTGATAAGATAGGATTGTACCTCTTGTATTAGCTACAGTACGCTACCAGTCAGCATACCTGGCAAGAAGAAGACTGTAACTCTTGCATGTGCTACAGTATACTAATCGAGATATATATGGCTATTAACACCCTCAACAATATACCTGACAAGAGGAATATGACACTTGTACGTGCTATAGTACACTGCTGGAAACAAAACNCAACACCCTCAACAATATACCTGACAAGAGGAATATGACACTTGTACGTGCTATAGTACACTGCTGGAAACAAAACACTCTTTCTGCTGATAGACATATGTAACAATGCATGCCTGACCCAGAGCTGTTTCTTTAGGTATGATAACCATAGGGGACATTATGTATGGCATCATCCAGGACTTTGCACTTTTCGTCCATACATGAAAGAGCTAATTTGTTGTTACGCTCTGTATACACTTCGTGGTGGTACGACCTAATACTACTAACCTGCACTCGCATGCTGCATTGGGGCAAAAGGATATGCCGATAATCGTCAAGTGTTATCGTCTTCTCTACAACACTCTTTTGTATNGCATGCTGCATTGGGGCAAAAGGATATGCCGATAATCGTCAAGTGTTATCGTCTTCTCTACAACACTCTTTTGTATCCCCTTCGCATGCTTTACTACTGTATCCTGGCAGCGGTATGCATACAGTTTCGCCCTCAGCCCTACAAACTCAACCNTTCGCATGCTTTACTACTGTATCCTGGCAGCGGTATGCATACAGTTTCGCCCTCAGCCCTACAAACTCAACCATATCATTATCTCCGCACACATCATTAAATCTACCAATAACCCTGGCGTTGGTATGTGAGTAGCAGGGATGAGTGGTAGGGTAGGCACTAGTGTCGAACTCAGACATGAGTGCCGGGTTTGAGGCAAGGTCACTGTAGAAGTCAGGGCAGGTGATCTCCATTATTTATGAATATGTGTTAGTATACCCGAGACTCACACTACCCCCATACCAAGGCTCTCATCACGTCGTAATCAAATCTATGCATGAGAGTTTTTCACAGTATAAGTATGGCAAAGTCAGCATATATGGGCCTGTAAAATGTAATGTTCTCATAGCATAATTTGACGAGCGATAGCAACTCATCATAAATGGTCCTGCATTTAAACGACAGTCACGAAATGAGCTTCTTCGTCCGAAATCCTTTGCATACGAGTTCCATACGCTGGCATTTACACTTATTTTCCATAAGCTTGCTGTACATAGCATTATTAATTAATTTTAAAAAGTCCTTCTCAAAGGTGTTTGTGGCTGCCTGACATATAAACATATTTATGTCAATATATGGCTTTAGCCACACCTTCTGCTGGAATTGGAGGACGTGGTTAATTGCCTTCAGCCGCAACCCATGACATTAATGTTTGCTTCAGATTGACATAGTTTACAATGTAAAGTGGCTTACTCTACAGGGTCGTTATGAGTTTCGTTTGTTTGGACCCGGCGGGACACTTGTTCGCTGGCAGGAATGGAAGATCTCTGTGTACTCCGTGAAGAGTGTTAGAGTACTCGACATCCACCTCCAGTATGTAGCCGACATCTCCGTCGTCCGGCACGGACAAGACATCAATGTCCGTGGCGGTCCATTCAAACCCGCCGTATGGCAGCAGCAGATACATTGCCCACCCGTATAAATTATAATTTTTGGCATCAACAAACTGAAGGTAGGTAGAGAGCCTGCTGGCATCATAAGTTTCTGCTATATACTTATTATTCGCCAACACATGGCGTTTGATGCATTGGGCCACTCCTCCCCAGATACCAGCCTCAATAAACAGGTGGATGTTGTAGTCGGTGAGCAGCTCCAACTCCACCTGCATCTTGCACAATATCGCATCAAACGAGAAACCAGGAGCATTTACACAGCGTACACAGTCAAGGCTATATGCGTTTAGAAAGAGCCCCGGAAATTATCGAAGATGTTGCACAGAATCAAGATGCCTGTCTTCAGGTAGAGCTCTGAGTAGTCCTTGGAGGGTGTGGCAGCCGAACACAGTCCACACCTTTTGCGCGTGCTAGTAGTCTGCCGCACTGATGTTCCCTCCCGTGAGCTGGTTGTAAAATGACTCGATCGCTGGCAACCGCAGCTTGGCGAGCTTCCCCCACAAGTTGACATAACCGAAGGGGAATACGCCTTTCCGGGTCTAAAACTCGAGCTGCTCTGGCGTGAAGAAACTGGATGTTGTCAGGAAATCTTTAGATGGCAGATTCTGTGCGAGTGTTGCTAGGCTGGCAGACATAAATCGAAAAGTATCGATATACTGAATGGAGAATTTGTCGCCCAAACTTTTACTAAAGGTAATAAGTCGTTCTTCCATATGCGGAATAATAAAAAAGTCCTGGGAATCATAGCCAAGCTGATTTATTATGAAATTGGCATCATACATTAAATTATGGAAAAGGATTGGCTGTCTCTGGGAGTGGCGGAGAAGCTTGTTGCAGTTAATTCATGCCACCCCGATAAAGTTGCAGGTGAAGTGGTTGTGGTTGTGCACCTTATGGTTGGTGATGGTGAACAGACCAGAACAATGGCAGCAAGTAGTAGTGGCTAGCGTACGGTCAGTCCGTTCGCCGATCATTAGTGGGGGCATAGGCTCAGACGCTCATGTTTTTGGTACCTATAAGTGTAGGACATGTCCAGGTTCGGCTGACACATCTGAACAGGCACCAGCATTGCCTCAAAGTTCGCATACACTACTATAGGTACATTATCAAAATTCTAATAATTCTCGAACTTGAGCACAGGAGGGTTGCCATTCTTTTTCGGCCTCGGCATGTCGGCACAAACTGTTGCATGGCTATTGCAGTACCTCCTTTTCTCAGCCAGAGTCTCAGCAGCTGTCAGCCCTGTCGTATGTGTTTGATTATCATACACCTTGGAGCAGCGTTTACAGATATTGACCATATTTTCGTGACCAGTCACCTGGGAGCATACCAGATGTGAGAAATCTGCTCTGTAGCTCTATGGGTTCGGGTCCTACCCTGTGGTGATTAGCAGCAAGTCAAAGTTCTGGGCCAGTTCTTCACCTGCCATCTATATTGGCACTATCTTTGTATTTTCATCGAGGGCATATATATTGATGCTCACCCCGGATTCGCTCTCTGAAATGCGGTTATTTGCTGTAGAGGGATGGGAAACTCTATTGATGTAAAGTTAAGGCGTGCCTCTATATTGATGTAACGCTGGTCGACACACTCCGGATTCCCGCCCTCTACAAGGCATGCCAGGATCGCCCATTTAAAGCACTGCAGGTCGGTGTTTTGCGGGTTGATGACAGTGTGTTTCACCACAATGTCTGCAGGCTGTGCGATGTAGGAGGACGCTCTAAGGGGGGCGAGCTTATTGATACATAGCTGAAGCCCCTTTCACAGATTGGAGGGTCCAGCCACTACCCTTCTCCATATACTCGTCCTTCCGACACAGCTTGGCAATAGCAGTCAACACTGCTTCTTCTATGTCGGCTACATTGTATAGAGGCTCATTCTTCGTCTTGAAAGCTCGCCGATGAACTTTGTCGTCATGCGGCTCTGATTTTCCATATATGCACTCCAGAAATATATAAAAATTTTACTGCCCCCATTTCACGATTTTCTGCTCCAGCTGGCTGATGATATTGTGCTTCATCTGCTTGAGGTAGCCACAAATATCTACTGCTACACTCGAGGTAGTCTCGGCGACGTACATTTTCATTATACCTCGGAACACGCTTTCTGCCTCCACAAACCCATACGAAATACACTGGACAGCAACAACAATAGCCCTGCGGCGAGTGCGACCTCGGCCGCAATAACGCGAGCCGATGAGAGGCGAGATGGACCGGGCTGGGGACTTGTCATGCATGCCCTTTTCACTGGTTGGGAGGCTTTGGCAGTACCATTACACTTTGCGCTGTGTGAACGCAGTGTATCCGTTCTGGTAAACTGCCATCCGCAATTCCAGCATGCTAATGTCTGAGCATTGGGATTCGCCCAGCAAGTGGGTTCATGGCGACAGGCATCATAAAAAGCGCCCAAAGCCTTCATTGCAGAATGCACAGCTGGACGATGCGGGCTGTCTGATCAGTCCTGTGAATGTTACATTATGGTCGTTAAGTTGGTCGGTGCGGGCAAATGTCTGACCGCACCTATCACACATGTACTGNTCATTGCAGAATGCACAGCTGGACGATGCGGGCTGTCTGATCAGTCCTGTGAATGTTACTTTATGGTCGTTAAGTTGGTCGGTGCGGGCAAATGTCTGACCGCACCTATCACACATGTACTGTGCTGGCCCCCGGAATGGATTGAGCGCACAATTACGCTTGTGGTGTAATCAATTACGGTGAACTGTAAACTTCCGGCCGCAAAATCCACACTGTAGTGCGGGTCTACGTACAGTAGGGGTAAAAGGAACATCAACTGTGTTAGGGGCAGGCGAAGGAGCAGAAGAAGAAGGCAACTATGTTGAATTGACAGATTCTATCTTGTCTAGGCTTGTAGTAGGTTGGGAGTGATCCTATGGGGGAAAAAAAAATTCTAGACTAGCTTGAAATTGTATGTAAAATAAATATATACTTATATATATTTAATTTATATTAAGTAGTTCATCTAAGGTAGAGTGGGAATAAACAAACGCGAAGAGCATTCCCCGGGTCTCGAACCCGGGAGACACATGCACAAAACAGAGAGTATGAGTATGGTGAGTTGTATGGTGAATGTGTGAGTATAGCATGAATACCAATAAAATATAAATCAAGCAGATATTAGCAAATATGAAATAATAATAATAATAATATATATATAAGTGGTCTATGTAACTAACTGACTGCCAGGAACGGCCGACGCGCGTCACGCATGCAATCCACAGTCAGACGGCAGTGCGAGTGAATGTAAACATCATGTCAAAATGGGATCTGTTGTGAAGGCCATACGTCCGATTCGTGGGGATGTCTAAACAACTTAGGGATAATACCGTAGTCGAATAAGAATTGTCAACACACACACTAAACTTGCAATAACATTACGAGTGAAACATGTTATGAACATGTTGTAGCACACACAGCGAGAAATAGTGTGTGTGTGACTATTCCACGTGCCACAACGATGTAAAAACCGCTTCCAGAAATGCCTCGGGCCATAAGTGAGTGCTCGCCTTATAGATGGGGAAAACAAGCTGACTGTGACTCGGCGTATTGGGAAAATGTGTAGTGGTTTGACGACAGAGGACAACGTTTAACTCTTGATGAACGAACGTAAAAAAAGTGCAATTATGTCAACTATTCAGAGTACACACACACACATTAGACAAGTAGAAACAAAACATGTGATAAGAAAGAATTCCTAGATTAATTAATACATTATATTTTACAAAACTAAACATTGTGTTATCTTATTAATGTATAGGTATTCGAAATGCACAATAGAGCGATTCGTATCGAAATTTATAAAACATATACTAATGGTTTTTTTTTATTTTCCACGAGCTCTGTACAGTTTTTAAAGTATCACGTAATTTTTTTCATGTACAACGATTTTGTTTTACTGAAAGTTTCCTTTAGACTGGTAATCACCAGATCTACCTCGTCATACTGTACACTTTGCAAAGTTGTTGGTGTGTGTTGTCAAGCAAATCCTCCAAATATTATTATTATATATTTGCTGTAGCGCACCTAGCAGCACTGTAGAGCACTTATCAAAGATGATTGTTGTGTAGAGTAGCAGTTCATGCAATTGCAAGCAAGGATTTGTGGCGACACTGAACATATGCAGCAGGCAAACGTATCTCACAAATGATGCAGTTGCAAACAAGGCATTGTGGCGACACTACACGTATGCAGCAGGCAAACGTACCTCATAGTTGTCAGATCACAAGTGAGCATCCATGAATCTGTGAGAGCTATATATACTATTCCTACAGGTATGTCATTCGAAGAGAAAGTGTTTTTCGAAATAACAGCTCCCCCTTCCTCCAACGGTATGAGTCGTCTCTGGCCAAATCAATGCTCTCTCTCTCTCTTACATATATACACAGACCAGCATAGTTATAACTTGTTACTGTTCAAATAAAATATTTTATATCCTGACATATGAAATACACTCTACCTATTTTTTCTACATAGACTAATAAGTCATCTAGCAGGCACGAAACACACACTTGCCATAAGTTGTCTCCGCCCTCCAGAAATCTGATGCGGCGTACGGCTTCCCGGCAGCGGGATTCGTTAGCGGCCTATACTGTGCGTTACCATTCTGCTTCGCAATTAGGCTGCCCATGGCGATAACCTATAGAAGTACTGTGGTTCTCCTCCTCGCAGGGCCCCTTTTTATAACGGCTGATGTTATTCGAAAATACTACACCCTCCTCCTCCCCCACAGTGGATCCACATTCTTAACAAAAGCGCATTCAAGCACGGACGTGCATGGTCTTGTCTTCATGATGCACACACGTGTTCGATTTTTTCCACATACCACACCTTCAACTTTCTAAACGAAGGACAGTCATACTCTGTTTGTATATCACCGAGTTTTATTTTCGTGGTGCCATAAATGCTTAACTGCCTTTTCTGCTCCGACCCGGCCACGAAGACTGCGCTATCCTCGTTTAATATTGAGACAAGTACATCTCGCCCTTTATCGTATTCTTAATTACTCTCACCCCAATTGAGTCCATTATAGTGTTTTTCCAGCCATATATACATACACGCGCCGTTTATAAAATCAATGTTTAAATCTCCATACGAGTAAGCCTTGGAGTATAAGAAAATTTTAACATTCTTAATATTTACATGATAAAATTTCGAACAGTCCATTTTGATGGCTTTCTGTTTGCCAGTCAGAAAAACACTATTATTATGTAGTGTGGTTTTTCACTCGTGAAACTTGTTTTAATGTTCAAATTTATGCTCACAGAAGCCGGTACGCTCAAATGTCTCTAAACTCCATGTGTGAAATGCAATATCTACATCCCTTCCTTCCTCTGCATATATCAAACATTTTACACGCTCAGTCATGTTAACTTGCACATGGGGCAGTAACCAATTAATAGAATGTATCAACAGTAAAGCAGCTTCCAGTACTGCGCCAGTGTCCTGGAGTGCGTTCGCTTGCATGTTAGCCATGTGAAAAACTAACTCTTGCTTTGAATTAATAATGACATGCTTGCAGTCTTCGGCGAACCCTAACAGCATGGGTAGTGGAATACATACTTCAAATTTACCGTTGGCATAGACTGGGACCTTAAAGCCCTCTACGGTCCCCCAGCCTGCCATTTTGGCTCCTGGCAATTGGTTATGCTTTGATGAGAGATAATTCTTTATGGTGGCCATGATTCCAACATCTCTTGTCGCATCTACTTCACACCCATTCAGTTCGTACGCGATTCTACTTATCATGTGTAGTATATTGTTTCTAATAATGTTTGTTGTCGCTGGTAGAACGTTACCTGTCTTTGTCAGAGTTCCTCGGAACTGCAATAATGAATTACACAGGGTGGTGTATATGTCTTGGTTTTTCACCGGGATCCGAACCTCGGAAGAGAGTATGTACGGACCTGGCAGATAGGGAGAGTGAGTGTGGATTTCCGCCTTGGTGATCACGTTTACGAACCCCGCCGGCTCTGCCATGTTTAATATATCCATGTCTATACCTGATGTTGATCGTCAGACCCAATCTTCTAAGGAAACGAGCATTTTGTGATGTTAGTGCTTTGCATGCTCGACTCGTACTGACTTTCGATTTGACATGGTAAGCATCTTTTATTGATTTTTTATGCACACTCTAAATTTTCAGTCCCATCTTTCCTTAAATGAAAACTTACCGTTATCTCCACGCCTCGAAAATTAATCAAACGACTGCCGTGGTCCACTATAGAGACTATGACTTACTGTATATTCTTCGTCACGATTGGAACATAAATGGGTGTCTTTGCAACTCACCAGCTTAAAGCCTGGTGGTACCACTACAGAAAATTCATGCAGTGTTTGGCTTGGCTTGCCATTGAGATACGAGCCGCTAACCAAATTACAGTTAATTCTTATAGCATTCACGGGGAAGATGCTTACCAGTAGGGTAGATTCGTGTATTTTCTTCGCCTCAAATTTTGTATTCTCAAAACATAGCATTGAGGTGAGAGTATCGCTTTGCGTGAAGTCTACCTGCGCAGTACATTACATCTCACTGCGTAGTGTATTTGCATTACCACGCAGCACTAACGTCACATCCTCTGCACTCTGCTCCCACTTAATGTACTCGCCTATGTATTTAATCTCATACGAACCTGTGGTTATACGCACCGCCCCTTCCTCTTACCATCATCCCCCTTGATATAAAGAAACATACAATTGCGTTCATCTATGTTCGGGAATTAGAAGTAAGTTTGAAAATCTATCACTGCCACAGACCACACACCACTCATGGTGAGTGGAGGGAGGTGCACAGAATGAAATTCCGAGCTTTTGCACGACACAATCAGGATAACCGACATGACTTATGCTTACACCTAGTGCATCCTCTTTAAGTATTTTTCTATCTTGCAAGGAAGCGGAGACATAGGTGACCACAGTTCCATTCTCGTGGCTGTTGCTCTGCCTCGTGATTATAATATATTCGCAACCCTCTAAAATACATTTTCAGTTCTGGCATGGTCCTTAAGTTACTCTAACTGTCAAAGTATTCGACAGTTTGCTATTCTTTTTATATGCTGTCCAATGAGTTCCCGGCCGAGTGCTTGCATATAGGTTTACTTTACCACACTCTACCTGCTGCACACTGTGCAGTAGGCGATAACGCAAGAACACNGAGTGCTTGCATATAGGTTTACTTTACCACACTCTACCTGCTGCACACTGTGCAGTAGGCGATAACGCAAGAACACATCCTGGAAATTAACTATTTTTCATTTTCGTGCAAACTTCTGTATGCCAATGTTGGTGAAAGCACGGTCAGGCATGGAACTTGAAATTACCTTGTTCTTTTCCTGCGATGTGTTCTCCTGCTGCCTCCACCCGATACCGACCTGTAAGGGCATAAATAAAGTCCTCGTACATTTTTTTACCACTGTGAAGCGCCTCCATATTCCTATTATGTCTCAACATCTCCGATAAGAGATTCTCTTCCACCTTGGCCGTGTTCACACCCCTGGCAATGCCTCTGGCACCGCCAATAAGACTGCCGAGAACGCCTAGTACAGGTAAAATGAAGGGTAAAATGTCTCCGCACTTCCCTACTACTTTGCGGGTTTTCCTGCCTCTGCCCGTGCATTTATTTTTAGTCCTTCCGCCAAAAAACTTTAAACCCATTCTCCTCTTGACTTTAAATTTCATAATCTTGGACACTCCCCACGCAGCTAAATGTTCGCCGAGTTTGGACTTGGACGAAGCTACTATTGCCTAGGCTTTATCTCCAAGAATGGTGTTGGCTGCATGTCTATCTTCCAACTTGTTACTGGTCGCGTAGGCGATATCGTGTTCCTTGCACATGCTGTCCAACAAATTGACTGGGGCATCACCTTGCTTCAATATTTGTGCTAGCCTCGTACTCTCACCACAATAGTTATATCCTGGAATATTCGCCTTGAAAGGAAGTTTGTTTATTATCATTTTTACCAGTCCACGTTCTCTCTTGCTCTTACTCTCATGGCACATTACAGCATACTAACAGATATATTTATCAGCTCATCTACTATATACATTTTGTGGCTGTCACTTTGCCAGGCACCTACCTGGTCNATATACATTTTGTGGCTGTCACTTTGCCAGGCACCTACCTGGTCGTTTTTGTATCTGTAATATGCTCTCTGTGACAATGCCCCGCCGAGGATATTTTTTTGTTAATGCCAGACCACGGCGGACGAGAAGGACACTTTCTTTANACCACGGCCGACGAGAAGGACACTTTCTTTGTGATGGCTGTCGTGCAGACATGTTGTTGTCATTTTCCCGGGCAGCACCCAAAGTCGCTGCTAGAGTGCTCAAATAGGTTCCCCCGCCACCTCCCACGACTGCCTGTTACGAAACACCACATAGCAAAACATGCACTCACCTGACTTTTGTTGCTCTGTGTGAATTCTGGTCAGATGCCAACTGTTGAAGCATGAAGAAATGTATACAAGCCATTGTCTAAGAGTAAAGATTATTATTTACTCACATTTACTTTCAATTACACAACTATTGGAGATAAAAAAGTTATATGGTGCCAAGTTAGGATTTAAGCCTCAACTGTTATGGCATGGGTGAAAGCCTAGCCACTTAACAAATAGATGATTACCTTGCATATTCTCTACCAAATAGGTGTCTGGAAATGTTNTGGGTGAAAGCCTAGCCACTTAACAAATAGATGATTACCTTGCATATTCTCTACCAAATAGGTGTCTGGAAATGTTATTGGCATAATCCCTTGTTCATAGAAACCGCCTTTCAGCTTGTCGCCATTCAAATCAACAAGTTCATATGCTCTCGGTTCGTAATGGTGAATCTTAACGACCTGGTATAACTCCACAGACCAATTCGGCATATAAGATTTCGCAAANTGGGTGAAAGCCTAGCCACTTAACAAATAGATGATTACCTTGCATATTCTCTACCAAATAGGTGTCTGGAAATGTTGTTGGCATAATCCCTTGTTCATAGAAACCGCCTTTCAGCTTGTCGCCATTCAAATCAACAAGTTCATATGTTCTCGGTTCGTAATGGTGAATCTTAACGACCTGGTATAACTCCACAGACCAATTCGGCATATAAGATTTCGCAAAATTAGATTTGAGACATGAAATACTCTAATAGTCACCAATCTTCGCTTTAGCCTTGCACCTATCCAATCTCTTCATGTTTTTAAAAACAGTCGTAAGCAAAGAATCATCCTTTACATCTACCGAACGCATACAGATAGTCCTATGCACTCTGCCATTGTAGTTGGAAATTAGACGAGGCAGAATATCGAGCCACATGTAACTACCTCATGCGAAAAACTCACGCCATATAACTGTCTTTAGTGTGCGGTTAAATATTTCCACGATTGAGGCTTTTTTATTACCATGTGTGATGTAGTGATTCATTTTATTCACATCCATTAGTGAAGGGAAGGACTTATTGTAGAATTCTCTACCTAAATCAATCTGCATATGTTTANTATTTTATTCACATCCATTAGTGAAGGGAAGGACTTATTGTAGAATTCTCTACCTAAATCAATCTGCATATGTTTAGGCGGGCCCCCTTTATCATCTAACACTGTTTTCATCACGTTAGCAACATCTGTTCTGCTTTTCCGGCGAACGGGGACAGCAAAAGCATATTTTCTGAAACAATTTATTACAGTGAGCATGTATCTATAGCCCTTATTAACAGAAGTATACGGAATCATTTCCACCAGGTCAGCCTGATACAAATCACAAAGTCCAAAGACGAGTACTCTTCGCCTGCGGTAATTGTGCTGTGCAGGTCGTTGAAACTCAGCTGCAATCTGCGCATGAGACATTGTCAGTACATGTATACCCTTCATGCAATTCTTCCACAATATTCGCAATCTCATTTGTGTGTGAATGATTGCCGGCCTGTTGAGATGCTCTAAGAAGCTGTAGATGTGATACAAGCTCATTCTCATCGTCAAGGAACACCTACTCTAGCTGACTGCCCCCATCAGGCTTCGAAGTCAGTCCCGAGCCGCTAACTACGCCTACGTCCGGAAACAGCTTGGCAACAATGTCGAATTTTGGATGTGACTTATCCTTATAATTGTTGCTAGTCGCATCATTATCGGTCAAATGCGCATGCATGAGGCTAAGCAATCTCTTGTATTGCCGAAGTTCCTCATGCGTGTACTCGCCAGGTCGACATTTAAATAGGAGCTAGTAGAGGCCTAGAGACGTGCGTATTGCTTAATTGTCAATGTGTATAAAATCATTGGGTATAAAAAAATTTGCTTTTTNTAGAGGCCTAGAGACGTGCGTATTGCTTAATTGTCAATGTGTATAAAATCATTGGGTATAAAAAAATTTGCTTTTTTCCTAAGTACCATTTCTTATTCCGTCTTTGAACGCCATAAGTGCCGTAATTAAACCTAATCATAAATGAAGAGAGGTAATTACGAACAGTGGTCGAGCATAAGTGAGAATTGTCCTTTTTACATTTCCATGTACNTAGAGGTCTAGAGACGTGCGTATTGCTTAATTGTCAATGTGTATAAAATCATTGGGTATAAAAAAATTTGCTTTTTCCCTAAGTACCATTTCTTATTTCGTCTTTGAACGCCATAAGTGCCGTAATTAAACCTAGTCATAAATGAAGAGAGGTAATTACGAACAGTGGTCGAGCATAAGTGAGAATTGTCCTTTTTACATTTCCATGTACNGTCATAAATGAAGAGAGGTAATTACGAACAGTGGTCGAGCATAAGTGAGAATTGTCCTTTTTACATTTCCATGTACCTAGATAAAAACACATCATCATGATCATCCGAAAGTGTTTCGAGTTCCACATCCAGGCCAGTCTTCACGTTGCTGACAGGGGGAACAGATTGTTTCTGTAAAGTATATAGCCGANTTCGAGTTCCACATCCAGGCCAGTCTTCACGTTGCTGACAGGGGGAACAGATTGTTTCTGTAAAGTATATAGCCGAGATGTGAGAGGGTGGAAGGCCCCTTCCAGAACAGCATCATGCTCCTTACACACATGTTTGGCGAGTAGATACTTATTACGTACAGATGCAATGACGGGCTGTAAATTCTCGACGGCTGCAGACATTATACTAAAAAGATAAGTAAAGTGTTCATGCTATATATATATATATATATATATATATAAAACAATAGCCCTATGCATAATCATATTGACAAACGTATTGACTTGATGGATGACTGCAGTATCCACATGTTCGCAATGTGTTCATTTTTGATCGTCCATGCTCAGGTAATTTAAACAACGAAAAATCCTGTATCGTATAAGTTCTTCAATATCCGTGAGTCCTGTACTCAAAGCTTGGTTATGTCTATCAAGTTCCTCGACCATATGTGTAAGAAGTATATTAGTCATTCCTCCGAATACAGAGCTCAGATTCGTTTCCAAGCTGCTGCTCACACTCTCTAGTTTTGTACATAATGTATTCAGAGTGCCCGCACCTCCACTCAAGGCATTATGGTGCTCGAATAGTTTTGCAGAAAGGTAGGCAAAACCCTTAATGTTGAACTGTCCGAGATTCGTCTCCACTGCAGTGAGCTTGGCTTCCACAACAGCCAGCTTGCTGGCTGTCTCGATCCCTACAAGCAGATTATCCTTTAATGTGGCTGCCAGGGTAGTAAGTTCTCTGTAGTCGACACGTTCACCCAAGTCGAGGAGTTGTGCCTCTACAGCGGGAAGCTTGCTTCCCAGCATGCCTCGCACATCGTTTCTTAAAGTCTGAAAATGTGTATTTACTGTAGCAGACATTGTACCAACAGCGTCGAGGTTCAATTCCAACTTCTTACATATTGAGGCTAGCATGATGTCCCTGACAGTCTTAACATTAAGGTTATCGTCTAGTTTAGTGGTGAGACTGGTAACTTGCTCACCCACAGCACCGATTTTCTTCTCCATAACTGGAATCTCCCCACCTAAAGTGCTGAGTTTCAGTATATCTTCAGATAATTTGTGTAGCTGAGCCTCCATCTTGGTAGACAGTACATTCGTGTTGCCGAACAGTCTTCCTTCCACAGCTTCAAGTGCATCCCCGGTAGTAAAAGCAGCCAGTTGGGACACATTTTCGATTCATGTACAAAGCCGCAAATACATGTTAGTAGGTAGTATATTGGTATCGAAGAGGCGGTCTTCCACAGTGGCGAGCTTGCCACCCAAAGCATACAGTTTCTTAATTTCTTTAGTCAATGGCTGTAATTCACTTAACATGGTCGTATGAACTCTGTTGGCTATTTGCTCACTCACACAACCTAGTGCAGTCTCTAAAGTACCGATCCGAGACATACTGACCAATAGTGTGCGAAGATGTGTATCAATGCTAGCCTGAAGTGCTGCCACCGGTCGCAATGCTTCCGAAGTAACGCTGCAGATAAAGGATACATTAGCTGCATCGCAGTCATGCTTCGTCCCACCGATATTCTTGGCTCGTTTTCCTCCGAAACTACAGTTCCCGTCGATAGTAGATGTAATACAGCTGTTGGGTGCATGCTTCAGGCCACTATGGCCGAACTTGGATACTGTGTATCTCATACTTCACTGATGATCGATAATTAACTAATCAAAACCCCTGCGGTACCTACCCTTATGAAGTGGAAAATCCTTTGCTAATACAAGTAATCCGTGAGGTTCATGCCAGCAACATGAACTTTAAACCTGTCGAAGCTCATATCAGTATTAACATGGTCAGAGTAGATATGACNAGGTTCATGCCAGCAACATGAACTTTAAACCTGTCGAAGCTCATATCAGTATTAACATGGTCAGAGTAGATATGACATAGATTCAGGTCGTCCATACAGAATAGAATGAGGAAATTACCATTGTCATGTAGAAGCTATTTAGGCATATGTGAATAAGTTTGACCTAGGTAAATAGAATCCTATTCTATATGGCGTCCCATGCTGAAATACTCAATTATTGTCGCCTGTTTCTTACATGCCACATAGTAAAAAATAAACACAGAGTTTGGTAGAGCATCACTTGGCTGCAAGATTGCTTCATTGTCACTAAAGGGAAAATAGGGAAGTCCATCCATGGCTTGTAGTATTTGCAATAGGAATAAGTACTTTAACTGTTACAGTGATTTAGAGTTTAGGTAAACATTCTCGAACCGAAGATCATTGGGTTCCCCCAGAAGGTTGAGAAGCACACATGTCTTGCCACAGTTGCTTGGCCCTGCTATGATATCACCTACAGTGCTGTGTAGTAGCTTTCCATGACATAATCTAGAGATATTAGTTTCATCATCGACATCACTGATGCGGACAGGAAGTGTAGTGGTCTGTGGCTCCATTGAATTTAAATGTAAATAGTTTAAACCTCGATAATTATGTTAGTCGTGAATGTCCGAGTTTGGATGATTTGACCTGCCATATAATTGTACAAAAGTGTGTGCATTGGGGGTGTGTGTGTGTGTTAAGGAAGTTGTCTATCTGCCAAACCACTGCAACCTCCCCCCATCGGAATGGAATGCAAGAGCCGCACAGCCTGGGGCAAAGTAATGGGGATTTAATGTGGGGTGCTGTGTTGAGTAATTTGGAAAAACAACATGTCCCATAGACTGGGGCGATTTGATGGGGATTCATTGTAGGGAGCTGTGTTGGGAAAATTTGAAAAACATGTCCCACAGCCTGGGACGATGTAGTGGGGATTCGTACAAGGGACACACCTGAGGGAGTTGTCTATCCGCCAAACCACCATGGCCGCCATCGAAATGGAATTACAGAGCAGGTAGTTTGGCATGTCATCTATCCGCTACATCACCGCGGCCCCCCAAGAAGCGAGTCGTCTATCTACNAACAGAGCAGGTAGTTTGGCATGTCATCTATCCGCTACATCACCGCGGCCCCCCAAGAAGCGAGTCGTCTATCTACCACACCACAGTGACCCCCAAGAAGTGTCGTCTTCCCACTGCACCACCGCAGCCCCAAAGTCACAATATAATGCAAGAGCAGGAAGTTTGGCATGTCGTCTATCCACTGCATCACCGTGATCCCCTCGCAATGCTAGAATAAATCCCACACCGCCTGGGGCGATGTGATGGGGGATTTGTGGTTGTGAGCCTCGCACAGCCTGGGGCTATGCACATATCTTGGGGCGATGTAATAGGGATTCGTTGTAGGTAGCCTGCCTAAGGCTATTTAGCTAAAACCAAAATGGCCACCATGGAATGTTCGAAAAAAAAATTAAATAATTTTTTTTTATTATTTCGAATTTTTTTTGAAAAATTAAAAAAAAATTATTTTTGAAAGAATGTCAGATTTTTTTAATTCGAAAACAAAATGGCCGCCGCCAAAGTGGAATGCAAGAGCAGGATGTTTACATACTAGCAGACAAAATGGACACTATCGAAGTGGATTGCAAATGCAGGATGGGCTGCCCCGCTCCCCATCCGCAATCCCTTGGTGCTGAACCTACTATTTCTAACTACTCACTAGGTCCACTGAAATTGTCAATCTCAGCTCTGTGGTTCGAGTGTGATTGTAATGTGTTTAACTTATCTATACAAAGTAGTAAAGATCATGCTAGTGTTTTCTTTATAGAGAACACACTCCACGTAAGTATTTCGGGACCTGGCCTACACCAGGTAATTTGTCAGTCATTTAGTTATCATGCCTAAAGTGTTTCATGATCCGCAGGAGCATAAGGTATGGCTCTTAACAGCTCCGCTCATCTGTAGTGTGTACATAGTGGCAGTGTTGAGGGATGTCACTACCTGGTCGACGGCTGCACCCCGGTTTTAAAAGACACTCATACTCATCCAAGTTAGTTTGGTAGACGAGTTGGTGCCCATCACCACGCTTTCTTTAAATTTTTGTGCCAGGGAAAGTGTTCTGCTTGGATGGGACACTGCGAATCCATCCGCAATATTATCTACGTCTGCACTACATAATTTCACTGCATATCTCGAGCCAAGTTACCACCACTTTACAACTGACGTGACTGTACGTACAGGTTGTAGATAAAGTATCTTGCTCCCTATTGGCTTGAAGAAGATGAGGCAAACAGTAGTGTAGGGAGTGGTGGTGTATGAGAGAGTAAGATAATGTTAGTTCACATTTTTCCTTGGGCTTTACTAAAGTTTGTCGCGATGTACCTTGTGAATTGTAAAGTTTTTGTATGAGATGCCACTTTTTTGGGTAATTTTTGGGTACGAGATGTCACTTTTTTGAACCAGCATTTATTCCCATTTAATTTATAATTTTTCTAATTAAATAGTTTAATTATGGGAAGTCGGCCACAGGGGGATAGGGGATCGTAGCCAGGCGCTGCTCGGCTGACATGCTCTGTCATTCCGGTCGGTTGGTGGCCATCTTGGTTAAGGTTGACCTTGGCCATGCCCCATGACCTTGACCCTGTATGTATGACTTTAAATATACGGTCTGTTTATTTTCAATATCACCCACTAGAGTGCACTGGTAACATGTTTCAACCATCAGATATATATTACTATATAGACAAGAGTGTTATCGACCTGTACCGAATTGTTACGAGATTTGTAAATCGTCATATTTAATCTATTCATTTATTCATAAATGTATGTTTTTTATTGAAAATAATTTTTATCTAAAATGTTTTTTATAAAATAAATTAAACAGAACTAATTTTTTTACACAACATTTATTGTTCACATAGTAAAACTTACATAAGCAGCAAAAATATAATAATTTTTATTAATCTTCTTTGAACAGAGTCCAAATTACGTATTATTTTATNACTTACATAAGCAGCAAAAATATAATAATTTTTATTAATCTTCTTTGAACAGAGTCCAAATTACGTATTATTTTATCCTGCAGATTTTAAATTTAGATTTTTGGGTATCTAGTTGAAGGCTGAACAATTCATGTATGCCGGTAAGCAGCAATGCTCTATGAAGGGCAGCATAAATCACAGGGTCATTACTAAGAAATTTTAAACAAATAGTAGCAGCAGGACTTGTCTCCGATTCACCATACATCACATTATCATTGCAATGAAGACGATGGCTCTATGATGCTAGTACCAACATTCAGCTCATTGACACCAGGTCTGTCGGTAGTAGGACCGGCATCAGAAGGCTTGGATTACACATTGTTGGACATTCGACGAGTAGGTGCTGGTTCATCTCTGTAACCGGGGACAGAATCATCTNTAGGACCGGCATCAGAAGGCTTGGATTACACATTGTTGGACGTCGACGAGTAGGTGCTGGTTCATCTCTGTAACCGGGGACAGAATCATCAGAGATGGGTACTGACACGAGTGCTTGGGGTCGGCGATGCACTCGGTGGCATCTGGTCGTCTGGGTGGCGGCATCCTTCTTGCACCCAGATTTTAAGGAGAGAACCGATGGTTCGTGCTCCACCTGTAGCGAATCCTTGTTACGGTCTGGCATGTTGATGGTAGCATGAGTCTGTGCTGCGGCAATTATTTGGTCCACGGATCAGGAAAGCTGCGTCTGTGGTGTCATGTGGAAGACGTTGCTCCCAGACAGTCCAATTGAAACTGCGTTTGTTCATATACGATTGGAAAATGTGCAAATCGCCAGTACGGCAAGCCGTTACCATCGCAGGTCTTGGTGTAGGTGCGCAGATATCCATCTTCTGTGATGAAATTATACTCCATCCTACCATAGTCTGGCTTGGTGCTTGCATAAATGTTCGTAGGACAAGGACAGAGTGGAGTCATGGTGACAAGAGTCCGTTGATGTTTCCCACTCATATAATACAGATGTCTATCAGTTGTGCCACCAAACGAAAAACTAAATTCTCTCACATTTTGAGAAGATCGGGTGACTTCGTGTCTAGTCATAGGCAGTTGATTCCTAGTGCAAGTTCAAGGCACACCATTTGCGCAGCAGCTGCACGTTTTTCAGTTCGCAGGCCCAGACAGGTTCGAGCTGTCACAGAGATGACGATGCGAATCACAGTAAAGTTTCGCCAGCTTGCACACATCCATACTCGGCCTGCTCGTCGATAATTTACACTTCAAATTTACACAAGTTGCTAAGCCATTTTTGTACTCAGGTTCTGCTACATAAATCGGGGCCTTCGGGTACTGCATGAGCAAGTTGGACTTCACCATCCAGTTGATGCGCTGGCTTGCTGGCAATCCAGGGCATGTCTCGATACTCCACGACCTGAAAGCCGCATAGATGTTTTTGCGATTTTCCACATACTTCAACATTTATATGCATTCTGCAGTGCCAACTGCTCATGAGGCAGCATCCCTTCGATAGACTGTAGTTTCAGTTCCACTGTCTCCAGCTTTACTTCCATACACACAATGGTGTCTGCATGCATGTTAGCTAGAAGTAGCACCAGTTCCTGCTTTGAATTGTAGATAATTCGTCTGTAGTCTTCTGAAAATCCCAATAGCATGCAGAGTAGGATGGACACTTCGAACTTGCCTTCAGAGTGTATAGGAACTCTGTAGTCATCTTCGATTCCTAAGCCTGCCATCTTGGCCGCAGTCAGCACATTCTGCATGAGTAGAAGGTAATTTTTTATCGTTGAGGTTATGCCCACATCTCGCGACTGGTCCATCTCGACACCATTGAGAAAATATTAGATGCGTTCGATCATGTGAAGAATTCCATTGCTCGTTATTTTCGTCAGTGTCAGGTTGGACCCAACTTCTTTCGTCAGAGTCCCCATAATTCGCAGGAAAGACTGGCAAAGTACAGAGCACATATCTTGGTGTTGGACCGCAATCAGAACTTCCGATGATAGTGTGTATGGTCCGATCAGGAAAAGCTGGTATGCATGAAGTTCCACCTTCGTTAGGCTGTCTTCATAAATGGCTTGCTCTTTGATGNTATATAAATGACTTGCTCTTTGATGTTTAGGTAATCTTCTAAGGCGATTGACTTTGAAGCCGAGACTGCGGAGGAAAATATCGCTTGCATGCGTTAACTCTTTGGAGACCTGCGATATACTGATTGCATGTATTGCACTGCACTTTGTTTAATTGGTTCCGGTTGCCGTAAATCTTATTCCCAATGCAGGCGTAGGGCGATTTCTTCGTTTCAAAGGTTTACCGATTCTCTGTGTTGGTCGACGACTGTTACGACCACCTCGTGCGCTCTCTTCGCGACGACCAGTATGCAAATAAAGTTTTGTAGTGCTACGAACAGTTTCAAGCTTGATGGACCATCGGCATAAACTCGTGCAGCATATTGCTCAGCTTACCATTGAATTATGTGCCACTTGCTAAATTGCAGTTTATTCGTATCACATTGACTGGAAAAATGTTTACAGGCCATGACGACTTGTGTGTTTTACCACCTGCGTTGATGTGTGGTTCAAACACGAGCATCAGTCCAATAGTATCTGGTTTCGTAAAGTCGATATATTTGCTTCATCTGATGAAACTCTTCAGAGTATCGGGATTCCCATGTAGTTCGAATTCCATGTTGGGGGACAGCGAATCTTCAATGAACCCTGCAAAGTCGTCTATTTCATAGGAGTCTACAAGCTATGTTACTTCATTGGAGACATTACCACTTTTTACGAGGTATATGTTACAGTTTTTTCATCGATGTTCTTTATCGCTTTATAGGTTTGAAAATCTAAAAGGCCCTTGCACCATTCTCCCTCCAGGTCGAGCGGAGGAAAGTGTACAGCACACAGCTCGGTGCTACACCCCGTCAAGGTAAGCANTTCGAATTCCATGTTGGGGGACAGCGAATCTTCAATGAACCCTGCAAAGTCGTCTATTTCATAGGAGTCTACAAGCAATGTTACTTCATTGGAGACATTACCACTTTTTACGAGGTATATGTTACAGTTTTTTCATCGATGTTCGTTATCGCTTTATAGGTTTGAAAATCTAAAAGGCCCTTGTACCATTCTCCCTCCAGGTCGAGCGGAGGAAAGTGTACAGCACACAGCTCGGTGCTACACCCCGTCAAGGTAAGCATTATCGACATGACTGATAGTTTTCCTTCGATGTACAGCCATTTTATACAATTATTTGAACGAACGAACCAGGAAACGAAGACATAAATGTCTGCCAGTACCAAGTGTTAGGCATAGGCTCCATCTCCTAGTTGTAAGTCAGCTTAGTTTCTTTCAAGTACCACCGCAGCTCGGGTGGAGGACGTCAATTCCCAAAACTGGCATAATAGTCTGCTTGTGTACCTTGTTTTATGCAAGCCACCCAGTGCTTACCAGGCCCAGTTGTCGAGTCCAGATTAATTATGGTGCACTCATTACATTTTGGTTTCTGTGGCAATTCGTCTCTCATAAACACTACTCTTAAATGAGGTATTTTCAATTTGGGTGTATACAGTTACAAATCCATGTCGGTGAGCGGTCGTTTGGGTAGAGATTTTATTATTGCCTCTTCATGCTGCATCGCTTTTCCACACTTCCACCTCCTACTTGGTATGGCCTTAGGTAGAGTCATTTGCTGTTTTTTTATTCATGGTGATAGCTTCCATATTAGCATTATGTCTTTGTGCCGATAACTGCTTCCCTTCGTTCGATGCTGTGTTGAGGGCTCGGACGATACCATTTGTGGCTCCGATTAGGCCCTCGAGGTACCCCAAGTGCAAGCAAAAGCATTATAAAAAATCCACCGGTAGATGTTTTCCTGGTCTTCCTTGATTTTCTTTTCATTGTCACTGCTTTCTGTTTCACCTTAGCCTTTCTCTTGCTCTATCACCCATGCCCATCTTCACCTTGGCCTTCATCACATTAAATACGCACCACATGGTTATGTTTACTCCGAGTCCAGTGTCGGGAGAGTTTCTTATTTCGTCGGCATTCTGTGCAAGTATCTTGTCTGCCTGTTTCGGGTTTCCAGTTCCTTGTTTAGGGAGTAAGCGATGCCGTGCTGCTTGCACGCCTCGTCCAGTGCATTGATGTCTAAGTCACTACTTGACAGCCTTTTAGCTCTCTTCATTCCCAGCCTGCAGAACTTGTATTCGGGAATGTGTTGCTCGAANAGTCACTACTTGACAGCCTTTTAGCTCTCTTCATTCCCAGCCTGCAGAACTTGTATTCGGGAATGTGTTGCTCGAATGGTAGATTGTTGATCAGCGTATCGACGATCTCGCTTCCAGCTACAGTCTCACCTCTTCGAGTCATCACGGTGAAATGAGCGAGAAAAGTATAAATACGCTCCTTTTACACTTTTTTGTTTCAGTTACATTCTAGACTTGGAACAGTATGGACATACAGAGTTTATGATGCGTCTGGTTTGTCACTTATCCAGTGAAGTATTTAAAACTTGGCGGAATTTGCACAGACATGATGCAACTACCTGCATGACGAAAATNGTCACTTCTCCAGTGAAGTATTTAAAACTTGGCGGAATTTGCACAGACATGATGCAACTACCTGCATGACGAAAATTTCAAGCATTAAATTTCAGTGCAAACATTGTCATCGAAAGTTTTCTCGGATTGATTCTTTAAAAGACATTCTAAAANCTCAAGCATTAAATTTCAGTGCAAACATTGTCATCAAAAGTTTTCTCGGATTGATTCTTTAAAAGACATTCTAAAATGTGCAGCACTAGTTCTGGGCAAATACAATTATTTGATTATTATCAATCTCTGCATACTATGCCATAGCTCCATAATCGATCCACAATAGCTCCACATGCTGCACGACTGCTCCATATGCTCCACAATCGTGTTACAATAACTCCAAATGCTCCAAAACTTCTCCCTATGCTCCACAATCACTGTATAATGGCTCCACATGCTCCAAAACTGTTCTGTATGCTCCACAATCGCTCCACATCCTCCAAAATCAGCACCACATTCATCACAATATAGTAGTGGTAACGTATGCGTATTATCAAGCAAGATTTTTCTCTACCGATATGCTTTCATGCTGAATATGAAGATATCACGAATCACGACATGGAAGCCTATTTCCGAATACAGTGTGGTACATCATCGCTGGACCATTAAATTGTGGGAAAACATGCATCGTACTGAGCCTGCTGGAAGAAGAGAATGGTCTTTGATTTGAGAATGTGTAACTTTATTCAAAATCGCTACACCTAATGAAATACCATCGACTGGTACAAGTACTGCAAGCTGTGGATGGTGTAGTTTATTTCCCTTACAATGATAATGATGTAGTAGTGCCACCGAGTGAGCATTGCCAAACTCGGTATTTGTGTTTGATGACATTGCCTTCGAGAAGCAAAAGTACATCCAGGAGTACTTCAACATGGGATGGCATGCAAATGTGGACTGTGTGTACTTCGGCCAGACTTATTGGCTAATACCCGAACAGCTGCTCCATAAAAATGCAAACATGTTGATATTNACTGTGTGTACTTCGGCCAGACTTATTGGCTAATACCCGAACAGCTGCTCCATAAAAATGCAAACATGTTGATATTGTGTCGCATAGACGATATGAATTTGCGGCATGTTTGCGAATATCATGTAATCGCAGACATGATGCTATCAGTTTTCAAGAGTCTGTGTGCCTTGTGCTCGAAAGAAGGGTATGGATATGATCGTTAAGAACTGGTCCATATATAATATGAGGTACCGAAAGGGATTAGATAATTCATCGTCGAACATCGAGAATGAGTTACAGCATATCGAAATAAGGCAATGAAGCCTCAAAATGCTTCTTAACAAAGACGAATATGGAGGTTATCTTGTACCAAGTAACGACGGAACCNACTGTGTGTACTTCGGCCAGACTTGTTGGCTAATACCCGAAAAGCTGCTCCATAAAAATGCAAACATGTTGATATTATGTCGCATAGACGATATGAATTTGCGGCATGTTTGCGAATATCATGTAATCGCAGACATGATGCTATCAGTTTTCAAGAGTCTGTGTGCCTTGTGCTCGAAAGAAGGGTATGGATATGATCGTTAAGAACTGGTCCATATATAATGGGAGGTACCGAAAGGGATTAGATAAATTCATCGTCGAACATCGAGAATGAGTTACAGCATATCGAAATACAGGCAATGAAGCCTCAAAATGCTTCTTAACAAAGACGAATATGGAGGTTATCTTGTACCAAGTAACGACGGAACCTNAGGCAATGAAGCCTCAAAATGCTTCTTAACAAAGACGAATATGGAGGTTATCTTGTACCAAGTAACGACGGAACCTGCAAAGCTGGTAGAAGAATAATTCAAAATGTTGGCGAACCCGAACGATACGAGGATGTTACTTCTAAACAGTTTGACCTTGGAACTGGCAATGTCATGATTTTGGAACTGCACAGTATATTGACTGAACAAATCACATTCTTTCAAAACTATCTGTCCAACCTCGGGGCGAAGTAGAGAATGTGAAGAACGAGATCGTGGGCGATATGGTGGCCATGGACGAGAATGTAACCAGTGTTCAAAGGCAAATTATCCACAGATATAATGTGGCATCTGCACAAAATGAAGACAATATGAAAGGGCGGAAATATTCCATCGATATAACATTCGCCACCTCGATTTCCCATCTCGCTGCGAAAACGGATATTTATAACCACAGCAGAAACTTATTGGATACCTGCAGCGAAAACCTGGGCAAGATTGAAAGTCTTTTGATGGAGATGCATGACTAAAGCTATAAAAGAGTGCAACCGTAACTATTTTTATTCAGTGCGATGTCGGTGGTTGCTAGTGACTTACATCGGACAATTCAGTCGGTTCGCTCGAAGTATTTGCTCGCCAAGAATGCGAAAATTTAATTTGACCTTATAAATGAAGAAACTTTAAAGCCTGATACTCGTCATATCGAAGTGCTAAGGGGAAGCGATGGAGCACCCATGCTCGTGAACACGGTATTCTTCGATAATGCTGAGACTATGAATATGGGGNGCTAAGGGGAAGCGATGGAGCACCCATGCTCGTGAACACGGTATTCTTCGATAATGCTGAGACTATGAATATGGGGGAACATGATGATGTACGAACAGATCAGGACGATGGATCAGATGCGGATTTTTCACACACCAAAAAGGTATGGAATAAAGTTTTCAAACCCAATGCTGAGGTTCGTCGCTACCTACGATCGTACACATCTCGCAATAATGATACGACATATTACATATATAGGCATAATGATAAATGGTTCACTGGTGCTAATGAAACAGAGTTTCTACCTGGTGGAATCATCCAAGTTGGGGATTACAAGACACGTGTAACCCCCAGTCTTTACGAACCTATACATCGCAAAGAGCCCAGAGAATTTACAGAATCAAACCTGCTGTAATACTAGATGTTGTTCGAACTCACACATTCACTTTACCAAGATAACAATCCTGAGCAAGGGGTTTATAAGGACGAAGATCACGAAAAAATCGACAGTATCGCATACCTTTTCAGTGGCCTAGCACTCAAAAGAGGCGAATGTCTGAAGAAGATAGACGACGACAAGAACACCGACTACGTATTCTCGGACGACCCGAACGAGCTAGTCGATATACTACGAATACTGCTCGCTTCGCAAAAGTTGGTAATTACTCCCATACTAACGAGATAATTTGAACCATTGAGCAACTCAAGGAGGGAAGCTACATTGAATAAGTCAATTGAGAATCGCTGTCGAACAGCACACATCTGCGTGACGCAACTACTGTCACCGCAAGGTCATGAGATGTCGGATGAACGACCTATTTCAAACCAACATCGTCTAGATGATACTGTATAATCGGATCAACAAGGGCTACAAATACATGATGACTGGCATCGATGAATATAGCAAATTCACCTGGGCCAGATGTGTCAAGTCGAAGTTGTCATTGAAAGTTCACACAAATCCAGACGCAATGTGCAACATAAAGAAGCATTCCGGCATGGCTTAAGTTTTGCAAAAATGCAAAATTATTATCTGGGATGAATGCACTATGGCCCACAAGCATTCACTTGAAGCTCTCGATAGAACGATTAAAGATCTCAACGATAATACCAGACTTTTCGGTGGCGCTCTACTGCTGCTCTCCGGTGATTTCAGACAGACATTGCCAGTCATTCCATGCGCTACATATTTGTGACGAAATTAACGCATGTTTGAAACAATCATTCCTATGGAGAAATGTCAAGACATTACGCCTTACCATAAATATGCATGTTCAACTGGGAAACGATACATTTACACGGTTATTCTCGGAACAATTGCTCAACATTGGCTATGGAAAAATTCTATTACANAACTGGGAAACGATACATTTACACGGTTATTCTCGGAACAATTGCTCAACATTGGCTATGGAAAAATTCTATTACAAGGAAATACACAATGCATCAAATTGCCAGACAATTTTTGCAACATGGTAGCCACGAAAGATACTTTGATTGAAAGCNTGGAAATACACAATGCATCAAATTGCCAGACAATTTTTGCAACATGGTAGCCACGAAAGATACTTTGATTGAAAGCATATTCCCAGATTTGTGCGTTAATTACTTTAATCATGCGTGACTACGTGAGCGAGCTATTTTGGCAGCAAAATATATCGATGTTGACGCAATTAATTTCAAAATACAACAGTCATTGCCTGGTAATGAGATGTCGTTCAAATCGATCGACATTGTTGTCGATCCTGACGAAGCAGTCAACTATCCTGCTGAATTCTTGAATTCACTGGATTAACCGGGAATGCCACCACATAATTTGCGATTAAAAATTGGTTCACCAATCATTTTGCTTCGGAATTTAAATGCACCAAAGCTATGCAATGGCAAGCAATTGGTCATAAAAAAATCATGGGCAATGTTTTTGAAGCTACCATTTTGAACTGAAAGTTTCAAGATGAAGATGTTCTCCCACCACGGATCCCAATGATCCCTTNGTTTTTGAAGCTACCATTTTGAACTGAAAGTTTCAAGATGAAGATGTTCTCCCACCACGGATCCCAATGATCCCTTCAGACTTACCCATTACATTCAGACGCCTGGAATTTCCAATTCGCTTGGCATTCACAATGACTATTAATGAGTCACAAGGACAATCAATGTCCATTTGTGGGTTGGATCTAGAAAATCCGTGCTTCTCACATGGCCAATTATATGTCACGTGTTCTGGCGTTGGCAAACCATCAAGTTTATTCATTTATACACCGCATAGATTGACGAAAAACATTGTTCTTANGTTTTTGAAGCTACCATTTTGAACTGAAAGTTTCAAGATGAAGATGTTCTCCCACCACGGATCCCAATGATCCCTTGAGACTTACACATTACATTCAGACTCCTGGAATTTCCAATTCGCTTGGCATTCACAATGACTATTAATGAGTCACAAGGACAATCAATGTCCATTTGTGGGTTGGATCTAGAAAATCCGTGCTTCTCACATGGCCAATTATATGTCGCGTGTTCTGGCGTTGGCAAACCATCAAGTTTATTCATTTATACACCGCATAGATTGACGAAAAACATTGTTCTTAAACTCGCATTAAGATAAAAACCAAACAAACTTTATTTCTTTTAGTATTAAGATTCAACATTTATTTCAATATACTTTTCTTTTTTTACATTAATAAAAATATGACAGTTACATTAATAAAAATATGCCCGCTAATAGCAGGCAAGCCAACTTTCGGGCAGGACAACGTCTGCCGGGTCCGCTAGTCTCCTTATAAAATTATAATTGGACAAGGTCTCTTGTTTACAGTTCTACAGCAAACTAATTAACATCTTAATTTTTTTAAACTACCGCCAAAACACTTGGGCTTGATAAAAATGTCGATTATGAACATAATATAAGTAAGATCTCCATGTTTCTATTAACATGTAAACCTCCAGATTATTTCATTTATAACGATACAACAGAGGAAATTATGGTCCAACCTATATAACAATTACTGGTAGGATGAATTTTACCATAACATTTCATGCAGTGACAAGCAGCAGCCAGTTGGTAATATGTTTGTGTGCCAGCAACAGCCAATATAATTCCAACAGAAATGCTGTCATCTGACCAATATGTGAATTATATTTCAATTATTCTGCGGACTATGTTTTGTTTACAGAAACCAAATCGTGGTTTAATTCGAAGGGAATGTTTAAGAAAAATAGGTTTGATGCTATACATTTTTTTCTTTTAACATTTTTGTTTTATGGCAATATCATCTTTCTAAATTGAAAAGAACAAATTTCTTTAAGCTTCATTTGTTAAAAATAAGGAACTATATATTTATATCAAAGGAGAGGGCTAAGCGATTATTTTTTTCTTTCCTATATTTTAGTTTTTATTTAGCCATATGTAATAACTCATACGAAATGCTAAGTTACAAAATAACGAACGCCATAAATCATAGACATAATAGAATGAAGGGCCAAAAAAAACTAGTATAGGCGTGCGTATGCAAATAACAGAGGCATGGAACCAATCAGAGTAACGCGATGCGGTCGGCAGCGCCTATATAAGACAATAAGCGTCTGGCAAAGTAGCTAGATCGGTTACTGATGCTACAATGGCAGGTTATCAAGATTTAAGTGAGTTTGAACGTGGTGTTATAGTCGGCGCACGAGAGATGGGACATAGCATCTCCGAGGTAGCGATAACATTTGGATTTTCGCGTAAGACTTATTCACGAGTGTACCGTGAATATCGGGAATCCAGTAAAACATCAAATCTTCGACATCGCTGTGGCCGGAAAAAGATTGTCAACGAACTGGACAAACGACGACTGACGAGAATCATTAAACGTGACAGACGTGCAACCCTTTCTCAAATTGGCGCAGATTTCAATGCCTCCTGCATACCTTCAGACATTAGTCGAGTCCATGCCACGTCGTCTTGCTGCACTTCTGCGTGCTCGCGGGGGCCCTACACGATATTAGGCAGGTGTACCAGGACCTCAAGAACGAGTTGTTTGCTAAACAGCAAGGGTCACTCTTTGTCAGTTTTGATGAGAGATCTGGAGGAAGACAGGCGTGTTGTATGACCGCATGCGGCTACTCTCTAATAAAGTGCTGAAAACATATGCTAATCCAGTGATTTAATCACGCCTATAAATCAGAATACAGTTCAGCAGTTAAAACATTGGTCCTCCGGGCTGGATTTGTACATGGCAAAGCGTATTTATAATGGTGCTGAGTAATTATTGCGGTAAACGTGGCATGGAGGGGCACCGGGCGCGCCAGTACAGCGGGAAGGTGGGTACACCCAAGTGCCAGTAGGTAGCCATTCGGACGGACAATGGGTGGTCATTACCGCGCCACTCCCGTCCTTCTTCATGGACGAGCGACAGTAATCCTTCCTGTCGCCGGGCGCAAACATGTATTCCCAATCTACCTACGAAGATGGAGTCCAGCCTGCAGACCGAGCATCACCTGGGAGGTAGCTGTGCTAGTACATACTTTATCTGGTTCAATTCTGTATGTTGCGTATTCCTTTTCCTCCTCGTATTTTCCTATCCATTATATTCTTCCAAGGCAGCAGGGTAGAAATTCACAAAAAAAAAATTTGATTTTCATGAGATCTTCGACTTGTGTCTATACATTTTTAAGCAAATTGGAAAGGGGTGCAGATATGAATGCAATTAAAGTACGATTAGAGGAGCTTTCTGCTATCCGTAATGGGCACGAGTCAGCTCAAGAAGAATTAGAGTTAAGTGAAGGAATTTTGGTGCAAGCTGAAACTCTTTATTACGATGTTAAGAAAATAATGCTGATATTGATTAGGCAATCTCACAACACTTCACTAGATAGTGAACAGTGTAAACATGGCTTTTCACTTGTGAGTAAGAAAGAAGTGTAGCTGTTATTAACCATTGCACTTCCTAGTTTTGAAGGAGAGGTAACACAGTCCTGTCACTTCTATGGCACATTCAGTAGCTTGATAATAAACAATGATAGTCATGACAACATCCATACATTCCATTACCTAATGAGTTAGCTCACTTCAGATGCCCACAAGGTAATTGAAAACTTGCCAGTTGTTGGGGAAAATTTTCAAACTGCATGAAATTTGGTCTACAGTAGGTATAGCATTACACATTTAATTGTCACAGCACATCTAAGACATTTTCCAAACTTTCCACATGTAAGCAAGCAGTCGACCAAAGAACNACACATTTAATTGTCACAGCACATCTAAGACATTTTCCAAACTTTCCACATGTAAGCAAGCAGTCGACCAAAGAACAAATGTTGCTTCTCAATAAAGTTACGAGCAATCTCATTGCTATCAGAGCCATAGATATAAAGATTCCATTGTATGAATTATTGATATCCCAAATTATGCAAGAAAACCTTAATGCAACAATTCGCAAGGAAAGGGAACTGCATTCCTCGTCCCAAAACTTGTCTACCCTTGACGAAATCTTGAAATTCTCAGAGATAAGATGCAAAGCTACAGAACTTATGAAAGCTACACAAGCCATTGCCTGAAATCTCGGAGACTAAGAATGTTAGACAACACAGACAGTCTTATGTAGTTAGCAATACTCAGAGCCAATTTTGCAAGGAACAGCATGCATTACACAAATTAATTCGTGAAGGACAGCATTCAATAACGCGCAGATTTTTTAAGACATAAGAATCTCTGATTGAACTGTCTGCAAGGTGGTCACTTCATTAGGCAATGTAAATCAGGAGCCTGTCGCACCTGCTCAGAGAAACACCATATCTTGCTCACACTGACACACACAGAGACCAAGAACCCTATTTTAAGGGCAATCGTGTAAACCAGATGCAGAAACAGATCCAATATTACATTTCACCAGACAGCCTAAGAGGTAGCAATACAGAACAAGAGTAATCAACTTTCACTGACTGCTCACTCAAAATCAAGCCACAAATGCAAATTCTGCTCGCCACTGCACTGGTGAAATGCGAGACGAATATGGCCAGTTAGACAAATTTGCAGGGCTCTTCTGGACTCAGGTTCAAAGTCTCATTTCATTACAGAAGAATGTGTTCAATGTCCAAGATTGAAGAAAGAATGGAATGCAACCGCGATACAGGGAATATATGAGGTAACTGCAGAAACCAAACAGAGTGTTAAGACTGTGACACCTCATGTGTAACAAATTACACAGTAACATTTTAATGTTTAGTTCTACCCAATATTTCTGCAAATCTGCTAGGAAGATGCGTAGATTGTCACCAATGGAATATTCCAACCTACCTCCACTTGGCAGACACAGCATTAAACCAGCCAGGAAGCATTTGCCTTTTGCCTAGAGCAGATGTCTTCTACGACATTACTCTTCTTGGAAAAAATTAAACTTATAAAGGACCACCCCATATTGGAAGATACCGAATTTGGGTTGATANAACATTACTCTTCTTGGAAAAAATTAAACTTATAAAGGACCACCCCATATTGGAAGATACCGAATTTGGGTTGATAGTATCAGGACGATTCCAAGAGCCAGAAATTTCCCAAGTTTTTGTACAACAATCAATGGAGTCATTCTTTTTGACAATAGAGGGCAGTCTGGATCAGTTAAATAAATTTTGGGAAATAGAAGAATTACATGAGACTCGTAAAACTCTCGAAAAAATGGAATGCGAAATACATTTCACAGAAACATTTACAAGAGAAGAATTGGGATTGTTCACCATTCGGTTGCCTTTTCTACATGACAACACACAACTTGGAGAATCCTATCAAATGGCAGTCGCATGGTTCCAACAGTTGGAAAGAAGGGTAAACAGGCAACCAGACCTGAAGAAGGCATATTCGGACTTCATGGATGAATACAAGGCACTGGGACACATACAGCTCACAAATACTTCAGATAATTTCACAGATGTCACATTTTACATGCAATGTCATCCAGTATTCAAAGAATCAAGCGCAACTACAAAGATGAGAGTAGTATTTGATGCATCTNATTTTACATGCAATGTCATCCAGTATTCAAAGAATCAAGCGCAACTACAAAGATGAGAGTAGTATTTGATGCATCTCCTAAATCAAGCAGTGAAACTTCTTTAAATTACACACTTGTGGTAGTGCCAACAATTCAACNGTATTTGATGCATCTCCTAAATCAAGCAGTGAAACTTCTTTAAATTACACACTTGTGGTAGTGCCAACAATTCAACAGGGCTTATGTTCCATTGTTTTGAGATTCCACACACATCAAGTGTGTTCCACAACAGACATTTCAAAGATGTATCGATAAATAAGACTCGATTTCCGAGATTGTAATGTTAAGAAGATCATGTGGAGGAAGGACCCTCCATCTCCTCTCAAGGAATACAAGCTTACTACTGTGGNGATTGTAATGTTAAGAAGATCATGTGGAGGAAGGACCCTCCATCTCCTCTCAAGGAATACAAGCTTACTACTGTGGCGTACAGCACTGCCAGAGCACATTTTCTAACAACCAGATGTTTGAAGCAGCTAGCTATCAATGAAAGAAAAACATATCCCAAGGAATCGGAAATTGCAATGCGTGACTTTTGTGTAGATTACTGCATGTCTGGTGTACAAAGTGTTTAAAAATCTCTGTTTATACAACAGTAATTGTTGCAGCTTTTGAATTGTGGCTGGTTTTTTCATCGCAAATGGTGCACAAATAATCCAGCATTGTTTAAAAGCATTAAAGAGGAATTTAGGGTAAGGGGAAGCTCATTGCATCTGGACAAGAATGAAAACATCAGGACACTTGGGCTGACATGGCATCCTGCAGCCGATCAAACCCATATTGTAAGTGGGCAATACAATAGGGCATCATCAAAGGTCTTTCACTTTACCAAGAGGATACTTGTAACTGTTTTTGCATCAATATTTTATTCTCTTGGTTTGATCATTCCTGTAGCTATGCATTGTAAAATTTTTCTCCAACAGTTGTGGCAGAACAAATTAGAATGGAGTGAGCTTCTACCATCAGAGCTGAGTAAAACCTGGAATGCTATATAATAACAGATTCCCACCATAGACAATATCAAAATAGACATATTTATTAGATTTATTCTATCACCAGGAACATCTACTGTCATCCAACATCATGGATTCTCATAAGCNAAATAGACATATTTATTAGATTTATTCTATCACCAGGAACATCTACTGTCATCCAACATCATGGATTCTCATAAGCTTCTGAAAGGGCTTATGGAGCATATCTGTACATGCGGTCAACAAACAAAAGGGGGGAAACCATGGTCAAACCCATATGTTTCAAATCAGAGGTTGCACCATTAAAGGGGATTTCTTTACCATGTCTAGAATTTTGTGGTGCACTCATGTCAGCAAGATTGTTCAAGATAGACAGAAGTGTAATCAACCTCACTCTAAGTCGAGCTATTCTATGGACTGACTCCACAATAGTTCTGGCCTGGCTCTCAACATCCTGTACAGAATGGAAGATATTCGTGGCTAATAGGGTGTGAGAAATTCAAGACAGCGCATCAATGACTGAGTGGAAACATATATCCTCAAGAGAGAACCCTGCTGATATAATTTCGCGAGGAGCCTGTTCATATCAGCTTATTTAAAACACATTGTGGTGGCATCGTCCAATAATGAATTTCAGACTCCTTCATAACATGGACTACAGGAAAAGAGTATATCATTCANGATTGTAATGTTAAGAAGATCATGTGGAGGAAGGACCCTCCATCTCCTCTCAAGGAATACAAGCTTACTACTGTGGTGTACAGCACTGCCAGAGCACATTTTCTAACAACCAGATGTTTGAAGCAGCTAGCTATCAATGAAAGAAAAACATATCCCAAGGAATCGGAAATTGTAATGCGTGACTTTTGTGTAGATTACTGCATGTCTGGTGTACAAACTGTTTAAAAATCTCTGTTTATACAACAGTAATTGTTTCAGCTTTTGAATTGTGGCTGGTTTTTTCATCGCAAATGGTGCACAAATAATCCAGCATTGTTTAAAAGCATTAAAGAGGAATTTAGGGTAAGGGGAAGCTCATTGCATCTGGACAAGAATGAAAACATCAGGACACTTGGGCTGACATGGCATCCTGCAGCCGATCAAACCCATATTGTAAGTGGGCAATACAATAGGGCATCATCAAAGGTCTTTCACTTTACCAAGAGGATACTTGTAACTGTTTTTGCATCAATATTTTATACTCTTGGTTTGATCATTCCTGTAGCTATGCATTGTAAAATTTTTCTCCAACAGTTGTGGCAGAACAAATTAGAATGGAGTGAGCTTCTACCATCAGAGCTGAGTAAAACCTGGAAAGCTATATAATAACAGATTCCCACCATAGACAATATCAAAATAGACATATTTATTAGATTTATTCTATCACCAGGAACATCTACTGTCATCCAACATCATGGATTCTCATAAGCTTCTGAAAGGGCTTATGGAGCATATCTGTACATGCGGTCAACAAACAAAAGGGGGGAAACCATGGTCAAACCCATATGTTTCAAATCAGAGGTTGCACCATTAAAGGGGATTTCTTTACCATGTCTAGAATTTTGTGGTGCACTCATGTCAGCAAGATTGTTCAAGATAGACAGAAGTGTAATCAACCTCACTCTAAGTCGAGCTATTCTATGGACTGACTCCACAATAGTTCTGGCCTGGCTCTCAACATCCTGTACAGAATGGAAGATATTCGTGGCTAATAGGGTGTGAGAAATTCAAGACAGCGCATCAATGACTGAGTGGAAACATATATCCTCAAGAGAGAACCCTGCTGATATAATTTCGCGAGGAGCCTGTTCATATCAGCTTATTTAAAACACATTGTGGTGGCATCGTCCAATAATGAATTTCAGACTCCTTCATAACATGGACTACAGGAAAAGAGTATATCATTCAAGATGTACCTGAAGTATGTATAGTTAAAATCAACCTCACCATGACCATACCAACCTGCCATAAAGAGATTTTCCAAGCTAACCGGGCTCCAAAGAGTGATAGTACATTGTTTCAGGTTCTCACATATCTNATTGTGGTGGCATCGTCCAATAATGAATTTCAGACTCCTTCATAACATGGACTACAGGAAAAGAGTATATCATTCATGATGTACCTGAAGTATGTATAGTTAAAATCAACCTCACCATGACCATACCAAACTGCCATAAAGAGATTTTCCAAGCTAACCGGGCTCCAAAGAGTGATAGTACATTGTTTCAGGTTCTCACATATCTNCCTGCCATAAAGAGATTTTCCAAGCTAACCGGGCTCCAAAGAGTGATAGTACATTGTTTCAGGTTCTCACATATCTGTAAATTACCACATGCAATGTGGAATACTGGTCCACTGAAACTATAGGTCAATATGCAGACTCTCAGTCATACTTTCATAATTTTATGTAGCGCTCTTAGCCATCCAGCCATACCGTGCTTCGGCCGCCCACTCAGTGGGGAAGAGGGATCACGCCCTCTCATCGCAGGTGTTCCCAGCTATGCACCTGAGGTAACCAAGTCCGAAGCCCCAACTTGATAAACAAGTTCCACCTAAAGCACCCTTCCACAAGGTTCTGAAACCCTCGTACTTAAAAACCAAGTGTGTCGTCTGGCCAGAGTACTACCTGNCCTTCCACAAGGTTCTGAAACCCTCGTACTTAAAAACCAAGTGTGTCGTCTGGCCAGAGTACTACCTGAACCCCTAGTGTCTTACCAGGATACTACCAGAGCAGGTGCTTGCTCACCGTTCGGTCTTTCTTTAAGAGGGTGATCTCTCCAGATCGCCCCCAGCATACGGAGTTAACCACTGCCCGCACGAGTCCAACCTCTATTGATCGGAACACCAGAGAAAACCTCTGGTGGGGCCAACCCGATGAGCCTGTTTTCCCACTTATTTGCCATGGCACTAGTGGGTTTACTAATGTCCGACCACCCCACCAACCAAACCACCAGCAGACAGTGTGTGGTGTGACTCTGCATGGACGGTTTCAATAATTATCAAAATCCGAAGGTCCTTTCCCATGGGTACCCATAGGTCCCACAGGTTCAAAGTTCTCCCAGTGTTTATCACTGCCCACCATGATCACCCATCCACTAGCAGCGCAGCCGGTGAACTGTCACCGGACACTTGTCATTTATCATACATTAGAATTTCTTCACACAGGAAATTCCTGGCTGGAGCCCCAACGTCCTGAATACCAAGTGGCCCAACACCTTGCCAAGTGGTCGGGCCTAGGTACCAACTATCGGTCCAAGCCATCATGGNTCCTGAATACCAAGTGGCCCAACACCTTGCCAAGTGGTCGGGCCTAGGTACCAACTATCGGTCCAAGCCATCATGGCAGATACGCCTTACCAGCCACGAGGAAACTGGTTCCCATAGGGAAATGGGCAGCGGAGCCCAATTTTCAAAGTACAGGGGAGGCACTGGTAGCCTTGGGTCACCATGGGTGGAGAGAGGCTATAAGAAACGCGTCATCCACCCTTTCTAGAGCCGGTGCAGTGAAGGGCTTGGCTACTATAACATGGTACTGCCACACCACCTCAAATGCCCAACCACCTTCCTCACACAGGAGTCACCGACCCGTCTTCTCCGGTCCACTTGAACTGGAAGAACTAGAGAAATCATCACATACTTGAATCTTTGTGAGTAGGGGGGAGGGGCGGGGCTACATGATATTAGGCAGGTGTACCAGTTTTTTTGGCTCATGAGTGTAAATGTCACAAAAATAACAAATGTAAAGATTATATTACTCTCCATTTTGTGCGGATTTCAGCTGCATAATTGATGAATCTATCAAACAAATGAAATAAATTTATTTAAGAACAACATTAATATATTTTTACAACACACGAGCAAACTTATGAAGTGCTTCTAAAAGCCACTGTGAATATACAACATCCAACTGCCAAAATCTTCATAATGTGTTTCGTGCTCTCTCTGTTTTCATAAAGTTTTTCCGTGAAACTTGGTTAGGGTGCAGTATTATTCATAAAACGGAACTAATCCTACGAATCCTATGCACAATGTACAACACTCATTCTTACATATATATATGTATACACACACACGCACACACACTACCGAACCGGCCCGGCTTCACCCGGTAACAATTAAGTTTTTACAGAGATACTTTGAAAGAAAATAATTGTAACTGTGGGTCATATTTAAAAGATACACATAGGCTAGACCTTTTTGAGAGTTACAATTCTGTAGTATATTAATTTGATGTATATCTTATGGATTAGTCAACGCAAGCTATGGAAGCGCCCTAAAAGCGGTTTTTTGAGATTTGATTACAAGCTGTTCGACATTTCTCTACTATCCTTAAACCCGTAAATACTATTAAACAAAGTCACTTATCCGCGTCTGTCTGCGTATTCGCTTAGAACTTCTAACCTACTTGATGGATTTTCATGAAATTTTCAACATNCACTTATCCGCGTCTGTCTGCGTATTCGCTTAGAACTTCTAACCTACTTGATGGATTTTCATGAAATTTTCAACATCTTTTAGAAAATTTTCTTGAGGAACGTTTCGGTCTATAATTCATTAATATTTTATTTGAGGATAGTAGAGATATGTCGAACCGCTTTTACGGCGCTTACATGACTTGCACTGACCAAACCATAAGAGATACATCAATTAATAAATTACATAATTGTAGCTCTTAAAAGTGTCTACAGAAAAGTCCTGTACAGCATATAATTATTTTTTAAGGATTACCCACAGTAACCATTTTTATCTTTCAAAGTATCGCTGTAAAAACTAAATTGTTACCGGGCGAAGCCGGGCCAGTTCGCTTGTTAAATATAAATAAATTATTAACCAAAACCTTTATCAATAAAGTCTCTAAATGATGTTGAAAACCGCATGAAAATCCAGCAAGTAGTTTAGAAGTACTAAGCGAATACACAGACAGACGCGGATAAGCGACTTTGCTTTATACTCTTTAGAGATGTATTGTGTGTATTGCAATTTAAATTACATGGTATGTTTCTCCATCGATGCTGTCCTTAAAGTTTTAATAGCGAATAAAATAAACTTCTTTATATATGAAAATTGTGAAACTTATTTAAGGTGAATAAATTTANTAAAGTTTTAATAGCGAATAAAATAAACTTCTTTATATATGAAAATTGTGAAACTTATTTAAGGTGAATAAATTTACAGGTAGGGGTTAGAAGACTACTGAACAACCAAACTTATTTAGCAGCATATCCTCTTCATGAAGGCAGATACGACAAAGACACTGAAGGGTTTGTTCTGGACAGAAGAGTAAGTATGGAACGAACTAACTCTTATTCAATAAGACACTATTAGAACAAATGTAAATTGTAAAATAATTTTATTTCTCATTTTAAGAATTATCTTATTATAAATTGGTGAAAATATGATGTTTAAATATTTTAAAGGAAAAAATTACAACTTCTAAATAACTGAACCCTAAGTGATCTGACAAATATTAAGCCAAATTTCATGTACCAAGCATACACTTACCATTCCTCAAAACAGAAAAAAATTTCAGATGAATTTATAAAAATATATATCTTCTTAGGTAATTTTATGTTGTATGCTTCGTATTATTTTTGTTATTCATGTGTGAGACGTCATGTCCACATGTTGCTTTGAATTGTTGCTTTCTAAATGAATCTCTTGTTTGGAATTCTCAGTTTTTAGCCTACTTTCTGAAGGAAAGAAAAGCTTATGATACAACTTTCTCGCCTACGTGTCTTTGAGTGTGTCTGTGCATGTATGTGCCCACCACCTTCAATTTTTGAACGCGTTTATCAAATTTCACCAAACTTGGTACACATACANTCTGTGCATGTATGTGCCCACCACCTTCAATTTTTGAACGCGTTTATCAAATTTCACCAAACTTGGTACACATACATTACTTATAAAGGACACCTGACATATATAGTTTTCGACCACATCGGGCATATACTTTCAAAATGCTGGCTATTTTAAAATTTGGGTATATATGTAATCTCTTGGGAACCATTCAACCGATTTTAACCAAATTTTGTATGCTGGAAAAGCATCGAGTAAGCATTAAATTTTGAGATGGATATTGTTGTTGGACGGGCATTATGTGGCAAAACACCAAATAAGGAAAAAAAACATTTTTCATTATATCTCGAAAATTATTAAAACAATTCTCAGTCAATTTGGCAGGTAAGTAAAATTATCATAGGCCAAATAAACGTAATAAAGTAAACTTGATAAGGCACTTATTTTCAAAATGGCGTCCATATAATTGTTTTGGTTTATTAGGTATATCTACCGTACAATTTTAATAATTTTGACCAAATTGTGTATACTGAAAGTATCTGTTACGAGCATTATATATGCCAATACATAACCACTTTTGTGAGTCATTTTGGCAGTTAGCACCATACGAATAAATCAAGTAATATTGTCATATCTCTGTAAAAAATTTACCGATTACTACCAAATTTGACAAACAGCTAGTACTGATGCAGATGTTGTTAAGAAATATGTTTTAAGCATGCCAGACACTTATTTTCAAAAGGTGGCCACATAGTCATTTAAGCTTAAAATGCTATATCGTCGAAATAATGTAATAATTCCAACATAACTTTGTATTTTAGCAGTATATAATACATCTATCAACTGTATCTACAAGGAGTTTATTTTTCCTGTTATTTTGTAGGATTGCACCATTGAAATATATACATTTTTTATGCAATACCTTGGGAACCAATTGACAAATTCCTGTCAAATTGGGCAAACAAGAAGTACTGCTGCAGACAATGTAAAATTGCATGTTTTAAGTACATCACATACATATATTTCAAATATTGGCCATTTAGATATTTTAACTTTAAATGCTATATTGTGGGAACCATGCAATCATTTCTAACGTATAATTATATGCTGGCAGTAGATATTCTTACTATAAACTGTATCTACAACAAGCATATTTTGTCTGGCATTTAATTAGNCACTTATCCGCGTCTGTCTGCGTATTCGCTTAGAACTTCTAACCTACTTGATGGATTTTCATGAAATTTTCAACATATTTTAGAAAATTTTCTTGAGGAACGTTTCGGTCTATAATTCATTAATATTTAATTTGAGGATAGTAGAGACATGTCGAACCGCTTTTACGGCGCTTACATGACTTGCACTGACCAAACCATAAGATATACATCAATTAATAAATTACATAATTGTAGCTCTTAAAAGTGTCTACAGAAAAGTCCTGAACAGCATATAATTATTTTTTAAGGATTACCCACAGTAACCAAATTATCTTTCAAAGTATCGCTGTAAAAACTAAATTGTTACCGGGCGAAGCCGGGCCAGTTCTCTTGTTAAATATAAATAAATTATTAACCAAAACCTTTATCAATAAAGTCTCTAAATTATGTTGAAAACCGCATGAAAATCCAGCAAGTAGTTTAGAAGTACTAAGCGAATAAGCTAATACACAGACAGACGCGGATAAGCGACTTTGCTTTATACTCTTTAGAGATGTATTGTGTGTATTGAAATTTAAATTACATGGTATGTTTCTCCATCGATGCTGTCCTAAAAGTTTTAATAGCGAATAAAATAAACTTCTTTATATATGAAAATTGTGAAACTTATTTAAGGTGAATAAATTTACAGGTAGGGGTTAGAAGACTACTGAACAACCAAACTTATTTAGCAGCATATCCTCTTCATGAAGGCAGATACGACAAAGACACTGAAGGGTTTGTTCTGGACAGAAGAGTAAGTATGGAACGAACTAACTCTTATTCAATAAGACACTATTAGAACAAATGTAAATTGTAAAATAATTTTATTTCTCATTTTAAGAATTATCTTATTATAAATTGGTGAAAATATGATGTTTAAATATTTTAAAGGAAAAAATTACAACTTCTAAATAACTGAACCCTAAGTGATCTGACAAATATTAAGCCAAATTTCATGTACCAAGCATACACTTACCATTCCTCAAAACAGAAAAAAATTTCAGATGAATTTATAAAAATATATATCTTCTTAGGTAATTTTATGTTGTATGCTTCGTATTATTTTTGTTATTCATGTGTGAGACGTCATGTCCACATGTTGCTTTGAATTGTTGCTTTCTAAATGAATCTCTTGTTTGGAATTCTCAGTTTTTAGCCTACTTTCTGAAGGAAAGAAAAGCTTATGATACAACTTTCTCGCCTACGTGTCTTTGAGTGTGTCTGTGCATGCATGTGCCCACCACCTTCAATTTTTGAACGCGTTTATCAAATTTCACCAAACTTGGTACACATACAGTACTTATAAAGGACACCTGACATATATAGTTTTCGACCACATCGGGCATATACTTTCAAAATGCTGGCTATTTTAAAATTTGGGTATATATGTAATCTCTTGGGAACCATTCAACCGATTTTAACCAAATTTTGTATGCTGGCAAAGCATCGAGTAAGCATTAAATTTTGAGATGGATATTGTTGTTGGACGGGCATTATGTGGCAAAACACCAAATAAGGAAAAAAAACATTTTTCATTATATCTCGAAAATTATTAAAACAATTCTCAGTCAATTTGGCAGGTAAGTAAAATTATCATAGGCCAAATAAACGTAATAAAGTAAACTTGATAAGGTACTGATTTTCAAAATGGCGTCCATATAATTGTTTTGGTTTATTAGGTATATCTACCGTACAATTTTAATAATTTTGACCAAATTGTGTATACTGAAAGTATCTGTTACGAGCATTATATATGCCAATACATAACCACTTTTGTGAGTCATTTTGGCAGATAGCACCATACGAATAAATCAAGTAATATTGTCATATCTGTGTAAAAAATTTACCGATTACTACCAAATTTGACAAACAGCTAGTACTGATGCAGATGTTGTTAAGAAATATGTTTTAAGCATGCCAGACACTTATTTTCAAAAGGTGGCCACATAGTCATTTAAGCTTAAAATGCTATATCGTCGAAATAATGTAATAATTCCAACATAACTTTGTATTTTAGCAGTATATAATACATCTATCAACTGTATCTACAAGGAGTTTATTTTTCCTGTTATTTTGTAGGATTGCACCATTGAAATATATACATTTTTTATGCAATACCTTGGGAACCAATTGACAAATTCCTGTCAAATTGGGCAAACAAGAAGTACTGCTGCAGACAATGCAAAATTGCATGTTTTAAGTACATCACATACATATATTTCAAATATTGGCCATTTAGATATTTTAACTTTAAATGCTATATTGTGGGAACCATGCAATCATTTCTAACTTATCATTATATGCTGGCAGTAGATATTCTTACTATAAACTGTATCTACAACAAGCATATTTTGTCTGGCATTTAATTAGATATTACTATGCGAATAAAGAAAATTGTTAGGTCATACTTCAGGAAACAATTAACCAATTAATATCAAATTTAGTAGACAAGTAGTACTGAGGCAGATGGTGTTAAGTGGTACGTTTTAAGCATGTTAGACACTTATATTCAAAATGGCGGTTATATAGCTATCTTTATCTTACAATGCTATATCGTCAAAACTGTGGAATCATTTCCAACTTAACTTTTGCTACCATTAGGCATTACAACTATCAAATGTGTCTATACGAAGCATATTTTGTCTTCCATTTTATAAGATAACAAAACATAATAAATAAAGTTTTTTATATCATATCTCGGGAAACAATTGACAAATTCCTACCAAATTTGGCAAACAAATAGTTCTGCAGCAGGTGGTGTAAACTGGTATGTTTTATTTAAGTCACGCACTTATTTGTAAATGGTGGCTATATAAATATTTTAGCTCAGTATATGTATTTTATCAACGAAACAAATTACAACTTAAGTTTGTATGCGTGCAGTGCCTATTACAACCATACAATAAGTCTATGCAGAGCCTCGTTCCTCTGCTGATTATTATAAGAGCAAAACCAATACAAATAAATTTATTATCTCATGTCTTGTGAAACAATTAAACCATTCTTACAAAAAGTTTAGCTTATATGTTGTACTGTGGTAGGCCATATTAATATATGTATTTCTTAAGCATGGCACACTTAGTTTCAAAATGGAGGATATAATATCATTAAAGTTTTGTGTGCTATATTTAAGAAGTTATGTAATCTATTTTAACTTAACTTTGTATATTGGCAGTATGCAATCATCGAATGTGCTACTACATAACTTTTTTGACCTGCATTTGTGAAGATCGACATACGAAAATTATGGAAGTTTTATGCCATATCCCGAGGACCAATTAACCGATTACCACCAAATGTTAAACAGGAACAGTTCAACTAATTTCCTACAAATTGTGTACATCATAAATGCTACAGAATGTTATGTAAATTTAAATGATTTAAGTGGGCCAGTTAGCGATGTTAGAAATTGTGGCTTCTTAAATAATGTAAATAAGTTTGCCACATATATTAAACAATTGAACCAAATCCATCCAATTTTTTTATGTTGAAAGTATACAATAGAAGCATCGTAACACGAGCCTCTCTTTTTTTTGTGATTATTTAACAACACAAATTTAAAAAAATAAAGATTTTTATGACATATCACAGCGACCAAACAACCTATTTCCACCAAATTCTTCAAACAAGTAGAGCTAAGGTAGGCCATGTAAACTTAAATGTTTTAAGTGGCTCAGTCACTTATTTACAAAATGACTGCCACATAAAAATATAAGGTTAGTAAACCCTATTATTCGAAACATTAAACTAATTAAATCCGAAGTTGATTCTCCGCATGCGACCTCCATAATGCAGTATATTGCACGCTAGCTATTTGTACGAGGTTTTCAGGGTTCAAGTCCCGGGCACGGCACGTGTGTATTTGTAATTGTCTCACTAATGTCGCATACATTTCTGATTTCATTTCTTACGATATTGTTTTCAAAGAGAAGTCAAGTCCTACCTACCAAATCGGCTTTTATGAACTTTTCCAAAATTAATTACACCCATGTTGAGTAAATTTGGCTTATTACATATATCAGTAACTCCTTGTTTGTATTATATTGACAAATACCCAANTAGCTATTTGTACGAGGTTTTCAGGGTTCAAGTCCCGGGCACGGCACGTGTGTATTTGTAATTGTCTCACTAATGTTGCATACATTTCTGATTTTATTTCTTACGATATTGTTTTCAAAGAGAAGTCAAGTCCTACCTACCAAATCAGCTTTTATGAACTTTTCCAAAATTAATTGCACCCATGTTGAGTAAATTTGGCTTATTACATATATCAGTAACTCCTTGTTTGTATTATATTGACAAATACCCAANACACCCATGTTGAGTAAATTTGGCTTATTACATATATCAGTAACTCCTTGTTTGTATTATATTGACAAATACCCAAATCGGCTTCTCTTATGTGCATCTTTATTGTTTTTTTACGCGTTATACTTGTTTTTCTACGAGACCCACTGCCATGAAGTATGCCCAAAAAATGTTTCGTTTGTAAAACGAACGCAGAGTTGGCGCAATGACTGAGCTGCCAAGTTTCCCGCTACGCTGGACTAGAAGCAGGGTTTGCCGACATACTTCGAAGAGCCAAAAAAACTGGTACACCTGCCTAATATCGTGTAGCCTCCCCCCCCCCCCCNACGACGTGGCATTGACTCGACTAATGTCTGAAGGTATGCAACTCACACCACGAATCTTGCAGGGTAATCCACAAATCCAATCTGCGCCAATTTGATAAAGGTTTACACGTCTGTCACGTTTAATGATTATCGTTAGCCGTCGTTTGTCCCGTTCTTTCACGATCTTTTTCCGGCCGCAGCGATGGCGAAGGTGTGATGTTTTACCAGATTCCCGATATTCACGGTACACTCGTGAAATGGTCGTACCCTAAAATCCAAATGCTATCGCTACCTTGGAGATGCTATGTCCCATCTCTCGTGCGCCGACTATAACACCACGTTCAAACTCACTTAAATCTTGATAACCTGCCATTGTAGCAGCAGTAACCGATCTAGCTGCCGACCGCATCGCGTTACTCTGATTGGTTCCATACCTCTGTTATTTACATACGCACGCTTATACCAGTTTTTTTGGCTCTTCAGTGTATTTATTGCTGCAAATATTTCTGTGCCAAACTTTTCCAGGGCGCGGGTATATATTTAGGAGTTCGGCAAACTGACAAATTGACTTATTTCGATTGCCGCCTCTAGGGTTTATCAGTGTCGTACTAATGAAACAAGCTCTGTAAAACATCTTCTGATTGACCGAAGACACTTGCTAAGCCTTTTTCATCCCAGATCTCTCATCGTTTGTTTATATTTAATTAATTCCTACGTATATTTGTCCCAACCACTAGGAATTTCAGTTTATCTTTGCGCGTACTTTAGCGCAGTTTTTCACAGTACAAAGAAAAAAAATTTAGTTTTTTGGAAAAAAAAAAATGTTTGGAAACTAGTTGCCAAATTATTCTATATTACACTATATTACATTACATTTTGTAAACCTTGCAAGAAATTGCTTGAATAGTGTACTTATTTTAAGTATTTGTATCAAGAAGTACTGGAACACCCAACCCTCCGACTACAAGTCGGCCACTTGCCCTTGAGGTATGAGGGAAGAACACCAATACGCCACAGATGCAGCCATGCAAGGTAATATATTTTAACATATTATACGGACCTTAAACAATTTAATACCGTTTTTATATGCGGCATTTTACCTTTGAAAAGTGAACAGCGGGTTTTTACTGAGCTCACGGAGGCACTGTAATTAGTTGTACGCATAATTACAAGGAGTATGTTAGTCCCCGGTTACAAAATGATTCAGATTTGTACATAGATCAGAAAATGAATGGTGCTGAAAGCTGTTGAATTTATCTGAGCGTTTAATTTTATTTATCCCTGCATTCTGTTTTTTGGTCACTTGCAGACTTTTTTCAAAGGAAGCCATACGAAAACATGGCAATGTTCTCTTATTTTGCAACACACTTTTCACATTTAACTGTCTAGAGAAACGTTGAACGAATATAAAATATGTATAAAGAAATAATTATGAACATTTTAAAATGTTTTTAAACATGAAGTTACTGCTATTATTAATATACCTACGTTCCTCAGCATGGGTACAATTAAATTTGTAATATGTTTTTAAAAATTTAGTTAATAGGAAGTATGTTACGTTTCTCTAGAATTAATATCATTAGAAACGAAACCAGAAACATATGCAACAGTAGTGAAGCAATTACAACTACCCGCGTGCCTTACATGGGACTCGAAACCACAAAACCTCGTATCCTAAGCTAGTGTTTAATAAACTGCATTACCTAGGTCGAATTCGGAACATCAACTTTTGATTTAAACAGTGTAAGGTTTCAAATGGAAGGGTTTACAAACATAAAATTTTTACTGTGCCATTTAATTGAAAATAAGTGATTGGGCCAATTAAAACATGACAGATTGCATGGTCTACCTTTCCGTTACTTGTGTAAAGAATTTGGTGTAAACAGGTTGATTGGTCCTTGAGATATTGCTTAAAACCTCCACATTTTTCATATGACGAGCTGAAAAATTAGAGGACAAATAAGTTATGTATTAGTACATTATTTCATTATATACCACCAGTTTGCAACATTAAGTAAAATTCGATGACATAGCTCAGTAGATATAGCACACTNAGTAAAATTCGATGACATACCTCAGTAGATATAGCACACTACGCGAAAATTATTTTACAGCTGACATTCTGAAGATAGTGTGTCGCTTTAAAAAATATATATTTATTCGTATGGCCTACAACAGTACAACTACTTCGACAAATTAGCTAATAATAGAATAATTATTTCCCGAAATGTGACATCTAAACATGAGATTTATTGTGGGGCTAACTTACAAACAGACGGAGAAATCAGGCTCTGTATAAATACATTTTATGTTTGTAATATATAGTGCCAGTAAATCGGGACGGATCAGGGGACATGGTCCGCTCCCCCGAACATCATCCTGCACCTTCCACTCACCCCTCCACCTTCACCCCATCATCCACAAACCCTAACCCGCCTTCACCTAACATCACACCGAACTGCTTCCACCATTCTTCCCCTCTCACCATGACAATCCCAACACCACCTCACCTAAACCACACCACGCCCTAACGCCCACCCNCCACCATTCTTCCCCTCTCACCATGACAATCCCAACACCACCTCACCTAAACCACACCACGCCCTAACGCCCACCCCATTCGGCCCAACACCACTATCACCAAACACATTACACCAGTGACCTTTAATCCTGTGTTCTTGGCCCCAGTGACCATGAACCAGTGTACATTGCCCTCAGTGGCCTTAACTTCAGTGACCTTGACCTTTACCCAAATGATCTTGACCCCATGTGACATTGACCTTGACTCAAGTTACCTTGACCTGGTGACATTGACACTGGTGACCTTGACCCCTTAGATCATGAACACTGTGACATAAATACACGTGCCCTTGACAAAAGTGACCTTGACCTTGGTTAATTTGANCATTGACACTGGTGACCTTGACCCCTTAGATCATGAACACTGTGACATAAATACACGTGCCCTTGACAAAAGTGACCTTGACCTTGGTTAATTTGATTTTAAATGACCTTGAACCCAAAAATCACAAAAAACCAGAAAGGATAATGACAATAAATTACATTAAGCACAAAACATCCCAAAAACCCAAATGGTACCATGACCTAATATGACATTTAACCAAATTGTCCCAAAACCCCAAAAAATATTTTTAATGTATACAATGTTTATTAAATCAAACTCACATTTCTAGAAGTCCCCAAAGAACCACATCCAGCAGACGACTAACACCAAACCAATTGTAATCAGGCGTTTACTCGGCAGGCTGACACCACTCTTGCACCACCCCACGCTACGCTCACCACACCCACTCTTCCTGCCCATCAGAATCATAAAAAGGAACAAAATTATTTTAAAAATAAAACCAAAATTTATTTTTATTTTCCAGGAACATAAAATGTTTGACATATACTGACCACACCAACCTAATCAACACTCCCTACACATCACCAACCTGTCATTAAAAATTTAGAAAAATCTATTAGATTCATAAAAAATCAACGAATATATTATGTTTCTGACTTCCACATCCATGTTGAATTCTACTGGCTTTAAATTGAAATAAAAAAATCAAGAAAAAATTGCAAAAATCTAAAACGTCTATAGAGGAAAAAAATATATACCTAATGCAAAAACCAAGTAAGATGTGTGAAACTTTTACAGTTCGATTCTCGAAAACATGGCAGAGCATAGCCACTCCCTGGTGAGCAGATCAGCAACCAACAAAATCCACACATTTTTATTTAATTGGCTATATAGACTATCAATCTTAAGACCCCCAATGCGAATTACCCACTTTATGTAACACTCATACCCCCTCCTTCTCACTGTACAGGAAACACCCACATCTCTCGTTGCTTCACTTATCTCGCCATTTACTTACCATACCTCAGCTACCATCAACATCCACGTATGCTACAAACCTTTCTCCCCCTCCAAACCAATAACTCGTCCGATATTGTTCCCTTCACCATCTATACAAACCAAACATCCATCCACACGATTCGTTACCCCTCATCTCATGCCCAATCATTTCTTGAAAAGACTAACTGCTCAAGACTAACTCCTGCCAAGACCAATTCCTACAGAAATGACTATAACAGTGGTTAAGGCAAACCGACTATACCACTCACCTATACCAATCATCGATGACGGCCAGTCTCAAAAAAAGTTGTCTAATGCAAAGATATTTGCTAACCTCTACAAACAAAAGTATCACAAATCTTAACAAACTTTTCTAAAATCCTCACAAATCTTCGCAAACACGTCGCAAATCATCCCAAACACAACTGTTTATACACAAGAAGACATACCAGCCAACCATACCATCCAAGCATCTTGGCATATGTCCGACTCTACCCGAGACCAACACCTGCCAAACTGACTAGTCACAATAAGCGAGACCAACCAGCAACACCAACCGAACATACAAATCACCCATACCAAACAACCATTCCACCCATCGAGACCAACAGCCCAACAAGACTAACTGGAGATACCAATGGAAAATAATGTCCGATCAAACCTACCAAACTAGCCATAATATCCGACCATGCCAACCAGACATACCAAACAATCCGTAGAGACCATCATTAACTCCCATCCACTTGAAACACTGATACTAAATATCCATATGAACTGCTCATAGTAGAGCCTGCCATATTAACCAAGTATACCCTGCCTCCATGAGAATAATCCATACAAACCCACCATACAAACCATCAATACCATCAGGTATTATGAAACTCCCCATGGCAGTCAAATGCACCCCCAAAAAGCTTCATGATTTAAATACCATTACTTACATGTTCGCACAAAATTTCGCAAATATCAGCAAAACATAGCAAAACATGACACCTACAGCTAATCACAACATAGGAACACACCAGTCAACCAGACAAACAGTACGATCAGACNTGTTCGCACAAAATTTCGCAAATATCAGCAAAACTTAGCAAAACATGACACCTACAGCTAATCACAACATAGGAACACACCAGTCAACCAGACAAACAGTACGATCAGACCGACTATCCACATAGACTGGCCATACATATAATATGTACCAACTATATCCACCGAACACACGAATCATCGATACCAAACCCCCATTCCACCGAATCATATCATCAGCCCATCAAGACCGATTGGAGATACCAATGGGCAAAACCCTCTTTAGACACCGATCATACCAGCCATACGATCCAACCAAGCCACACCAATATACGATCATTCCGTACAGACCATCCATAAAATCTTTCCACTTGGAAGTCATACCAATAATCAATATGAACCATATGAAACAACCATACTGGGCATCCACGAGAACCATTCATACAAGCCAACCATACAAGCCAACAGTAACATATTAATATACTAAACAACCATGAGAGTCATCCACACCCCCAAACCATTCGATCCACCTCATACATAACAGCAATCAAGGTCAATTGACTATATCATCCATTAATGTCGACCAGTCATACAAACTGACCATTACTAACAGATAATAACTAAGCACCACATCAAACATCATACCAGCCGACCAGACCACCAATCCATACTAGCAAACAACTGAATCCACCCAAGACTAACTCCCAACAAGAACAGCTTCTGATGAGACCGATTCCTGCCATTTGACAAAAAATTAACAATGCCATCCATCTGCACAATCAGACGATGATGACCAATCTCGTAAATAGTCGGCTAAAGTGAATCTCGTAGTAACAACTTCGCACAAAACCTTCGCAAAATGTATCACATATAGCAAAATGTACCAAAGGACCATACAGGCGAGAAGACCATTTATTCAAACTGACCATTAATAAGAGCACATACTAGACATCCATGACAGCCATCGAGACCATCCAGTAAACCAAACTGAACCACCATACTGGCTAACGACTGGCACCACACAAAACTGACATGAAGGTAGATTTCTGAGAATTCGTAGCATCGCATGCACCACAATCAACACAACATTGTTATGAAGTTGTCAGGTCTTAGCTGGATGTCCTGCCTGATCACACCTTTAAACACTGAACCAGGGCACGAGCGTGATTGCAATAACACCTTGCGAAAGACAGTTGCAGAAACCTCCTCCACCGGCCAATAAACGGGGCCGAAAATAAGAAAACAACTCACCCGATATAGGCCAGCGTAACACCGGAAGCGGCGTCTTTTGTCGTCGGGCCACTCGAACGAGAAGAACACTGAAGATGTGTGTGTCTGGCCATCGTTAACCACCTCCTAGAATCAGCCTCCAGCAACATGAACAAGGTGGGAACTTTCCAATTAGATTGTAATANGCCATCGTTAACCACCTCCTAGAATCAGCCTCCAGCAACATGAACAAGGTGGGAACTTTCCAATTAGATTGTAATAGTAATGGCGTGAAATAATAATACTTAATATAATTAATTAGCATCTTGGTATTCCATTTAAGATCCCCCGATTAATAGTCACGTTAATAATTATTGTATAATCCTTATGTTCTATATACTCCATCTTATACTGCTGTGACTCATTATTTAGATACACCCATAACACCTTTCAGGCATGAATTGGCATAAATGCTCATTCATAACAATGGCTGAGGCTTGGTTCCTCTCTACCATCTCGCTGCCTTGCATCAGCTTCTCTACCATCCACCCTCTTTCAGTCAATTCCTCACCCTCCCACGCTAATTTCCATATAACAAATAACAGAATTTCAGTTATGTCCACATTTAACATGAAAACTTTTAGCTTTTAATTAGCAGTATTAATTTCATAATATCTATTTTTAATTTTATTAGGTTTAAATAATAATTTAATTTTTCAAGCCAATATGTAAACATACAAAGCAATTATTTGAAACTAAAATAGCAAACTTTATAAAAATTTAAATCATTTCAGTATTAGCCGCAAGTCCTTAGTTGTGTTTATATACTTGTAATTAATTCACATGAGCAATACCATTCTATAAATTAAAATTTTGATATAAATTACTTGTATGTGCTGTATGTAGTTATTTTAAATGCAATTATTACTTGATTGTATTCATAATCCCATGAGCATTTTCATTAAATTAACTTTCAACTAGATTGCTAATTTGATAAATGCTATGCAGTACACCATATTTTACGTAGTTAGATATTGTAAAAAAAATTTTTTTTTTATNTTGCTAATTTGATAAATGCTATGCAGTACACCATATTTTACGTAGTTAGATATTGTAAAAAAAATTTTTTTTTTATAATACTTTCTCTTCAGTCTACATACTGTATATTTTAGAAACTTCTCATAATATGCATAGAAATAAGGAATGGCAGTTAATTACGAGATTTTAGTATTCTGACATAAAGCCAGTATCACATTATTAGTTGGCATATGGAAGAACGTGCGAATGCGAACCAGTTGCAAGGTGCCAAGGCAACACATTCTCCGCATTAGCACTTTGGGGTCTCGAGTGCCGCAGTGTTTGCGAAAAAGCATGCTAGTGCGCGCCACGCAATTTAATTTCTCCACACTCGCATTAAAATTCTAATTTATTGTTCTAGATTAAGTTCCTCGTACTCCCAATATTCTCGTTAACTTCCCACAATCCATTGCCATACGGACATGGGGCAGAATGAATTCCGTTATGTTCACACAGTTCTGTGATTCACGGACTTAGCTCATTTCCCGAGGCTTTCGGATGTGCTGAAATGCACGCCAGTCCTGAAGTTGATATGCAGACTGCTTAACCTGATGTGAGATGGAAGCTGGAGTGAGATGTGAAGGGTATTTTATGAAATGGGAATTATGCTAAGCTGACCCTTTTCTGCCCGCATCTGCCCCAGTTGAGTGTAGCCTTACCCAGGAGGTCAAACCTTATGTTTCGCGTGAGACACGGAGCAATCTTTTGGCCTCTGGCGGAGTGGTGACCCGAACTGAGGGGCCTGTTTTCTGAGCTCTACTGGCCTTGAAATAGTTCAGGATGTAAAGGCACAATCTGGATGCATTGGACTTTTACTGTGGGTCCTTGCTATACTAAACAGCCCTTTGAAAGTATACCACGAGGGTACTTTCGTTTTTCACCTCCCTGGTGTAATTGAGTGCAGATTTCCCTAATCCCCGTATGCTACTCCTTTGTGTGGAAGTAGAATTATAATTAGTACTAACTTAATTAATTATGTGATCCTTTCCTCTCTACTATCTTCTATTTGCATAATCAGTGTCATCATGTTTTACTTATACTATGTGTCCCTCGGCCTTGATAAACTTTAATTTGTGTGTGGAAGTACTATTATAGTTACTCTTTATCTATATGTTCTTCTCCTCCTTATTACTATCTTAACTTTATTATAATCAATGTCATTTTATTCTACTTATACTATGTGCTGGTGTCCAGCATACTTATTAACAATTAAATAATTATGAGCTTTATCTACAGACAAAGCTAACTACAATAAATTATTTTCAGAAAAAAAATTGTATTAAAACAGGTACTAGTAATAACCATCCTCATTTGTAGGCATTATATTAGAACTGGATTAAAAACAGTAACAAAACTCTGAAGTTGTAACATAAGTTAGTATTCATGTACCGCCTGAGAGAACAATTGACAAAGACAGTTTAGAAATAAATGAGCTATAACTCACGTTTAAACACATTGGCTTTCAAGGTCGGACAAACCCAGAATTATAATACAACCATAAATATAATAAAACCATAATTAAATTCACAATTTAATTTTAAATAACTATAATCTGCATAAGCTATTAGGGCCCTCTTATTTATTTAAAGTAAAAATATTATATAAGATGTTTCGACGAACACTGAAGGCATTCTGTTAATACATTTCCTTGCAAGTTTCAGAACAATGGTACTGCACGTCATGAACAGCAGCAACCAGCAGTGACGTCACACCCTTTTATCCAAAGTCCCTCGGGAGGGCGGCGCAAGCAATGTCCACTATAGCTGTGGCGTCAGGACACGTGATCTAACAAACATCACATGCAGCAACGTCATCGAGTCTCTCACGTTCATTCCACAGCATCAGCACTTCCCCATAACCCCGCTCGCGAGTCGTACATTAAAATATTTAGAGGTAACCCGTGGTTTACATATTTTACGTACACCACTTACACCGCACCCTGCAGTTAACAGTAACATTTACATAACAAATTTTACTTTAAAAAGTTTATGATTGCATAAAAAAATTATAAAAATTTGCGAGTGCTAATAGGAGGCCTCTAAAATCAAAGGTTTTTGAATTATAATGTATAAAAAAAATTAAAATAATATTGCAATGTCTGCGACAAAAAAAANTCTAAAATCAAAGGTTTTTGAATTATAATGTATAAAAAAAATTAAAATAATATTGCAATGTCTGCGACAAAAAAAATAAATTTTAAAATATACCTATTCAACTAACAACTTCTATGAATAAATTAATACATTGTTAGAGTTTCCATGATAAAATATATACGTCTTATTTGTAATACTTTATTAAATTGTGGTCATTTAAATAATCTACTCTTAAAGGAAAAGTTACATTCTTATCACTGGAATAAAATATTTTATTTTTTAAATAAAATGAACGATTTGTACAATTTACAAATTCAAAATATATTATTATATGTTATTGACACATTTTTCTTTTATAATAAGTAACATTTATTACTTCAATGTTTTGTTTTGTTATATTTAAATACTTGTGTATATGTTATTTTAAGTATCCTTTCAATTTCCCTCTTAACTATTGAAACTTAGTAGAAAAGTAGTTGCAGCATTTTTTTCTTTTTGAATTTTATGGAAGTTCCAATTATTAATTAAATAATATTATACATTTTGATACCATCCCATCAGTATCCGACCACCATGACGCCGCATACCATTTAAGTATGTAACATTCCACTATCACATCACTATTTTTGTCAGTCTAACATGTATTTATTTTTCAGCTAGTGTATTTTCTGTATAAACAAAACACAATAATTGTTGTAACAGGGAGATCATTTATTTTTAACAATTCAAATTCTTTTAAGTTTAAACTATTCTTTTCCTCTATTATGACCAATGTTTTACGTTGTATTGCTGTTTCATTCTTTACAAGGATTAATGTATCAAAATATCCATGCTATGTAGTGCTTACGGACTCGCAACCACAAGAAAGACTGACGCGTTCGGTCCCACCCGGAGTGACCTGCCGCGCTTTCGCGTGGAAGACACTTTGCACATCCCAGCGGAAATGCAATTTCAAGGCCCGCAAGGCCACTGCAAACACATAGCACAGCATTTGTTTGCACACCTCACCTTGCCCGAGGACTGCACGAAATTAATTGGCAGTTCTTTATACCTAACTTACCCGTCTACTATAATTCCTTTCAAAAAAATTTCCTACCGTAATGAAGACGACTTCGCCCCGATCCATATTCCTAATGCCAGACGATGATTCACGCAAATTAAAAATTATCTTCCACTAACCCTACAGATTCTAGGGCGAGATGACGGCATCTCGCTAGTGAACATTGGGGGAAATGTTATGAAGTGACCAGGCCTTAGCTGGACGACCTGCCTGATCACACCTACAAACATTGAACCTGGGCACGAGTGTGATTGCAATTACANTCAGGCCTTAGCTGGACGACCTGCCTGATCACACCTACAAACATTGAACCTGGGCACGAGTGTGATTGCAATTACACCTTGCGAAAGACAGTTGCATAAACCCCTTCCACCGGCCAATAAATGGGGGCGAAAATATTAAACAATGCTCCCGATATAGGCCAGCGTAACACCAGGATCAGCGTCTTTTGTCGTCGGGCCACTGGAAAGGGAGAGAAGATCACTGAAAATGAATGTATCCGGTCATCATTAACCACCTCCTAGAATCAGCCTCCGGCAACATGAACAAAAAGGGGACTTTCCAATTAGATTTTAATAGTAATGGCATGAGGAAATAATACTCAATATAATTAATTAGCATCTTGGTGTTCCATTTAAGCTCCCTCGATCGATTGTCACATAAATAATTATATTATAATTCTTATATTCAATAAACTCTATCTTATAAAGCTGTACTCTACCTAATCATGACTTATTATTTAGCTACGCCCATAACCCTTTCACATATGAATTGGCATAAAAGCTAATTCATAAAAACATGCACCACAGTTAAAACCTCATGCTCCACAATCAGCACTGCATGCACCACAATCTGTCTGCATCCACCGCAATCAGCACCGCACACACTGCTATCTCCACTGCCCACATCATTTTGCAATTGCTCTACCCGCTCCGCAATCAGCACTCAATTCTCCAAAATTGCTCCACCCACTCCACAATCAGCACCTTATGCACCACAACAGCTCCGCAATTGCTCCACGATAGCTCCACTTGCTCAGCAATTGGCACTGTATGCTCCGCAATTTGCACCATATGCTTCGGAATTATTCCAATTTATCCAGACCTGTAAGCTATTTTCTTCTGCTTGTTTTATACTGTACTGAGGTTGAGGGGGAGGAGGTATCATAAACAAGCCTTCTGATGATATTATGCACATTTTCTTGACAGTAAAATGTATCCTCAAATTATCACTCTGGGTATACTGTCGTCGACAAAACGTGAATTCAAATAAAATTTTACAGTTACTATACCCATGTACATTGCCATAAAAAACCTGGCATTTACACGAAGCTGCTAGCAGCCATTGGGAGCTTTTCCTCTCCTACGTTACGAAGGGCAGCACTGGAATGTGTCGTAGTTTATAAAAAGGCAAGATATTAAAATGCTCTGAAAAAATCCCACTTGCCCATTTCGCACAAGAAGGGGTCCCGGATAGTTGTTTGCCCTATGGGTGATGATCTTCTCCGCAATAGAAAAAAAAAGATCTCAGATGAGGTGGAGTAATTTCTCACCACATAAAATACCTTGAGACCTCTCTTGCATCAAGCCTCAAACATAACTGTGAATGCTCCATGTGATCATTTATCCTGAATGTTAAACGAACTTCTCCATCGAGCACACATATCCTATATCTGTCGATACAGATTGACCTAAAATTTAAATAAATATGGCTTCAAGTTATCGTTTTTCTCGATTTGCATGATTGACAGCCCCTTATTCTAACCCCAACACAAGAGCCACAGTTTCCAGCATCATTCACACTAAATCTGGAGTCTTGCTGTGCTGTTATGATCTAAAGAAATCCATCTTATATTTAAATGCTAGACACTGAAAAAAATCCCACATTTATTGCTTGTGCGAGAAGGATTCTGGATAATATAGCATTATAAGTGACGAGGGTGCCTTCGATGATGGAGTCAAAGGTCTCGCGGTTCTTCTGTAACGAAGATTTTACTCATCGGAACTATCTACCCGACGTACCTGCAGCAGAACGAACTCCATCATCGCACCTGTATGGTATCGCATAGGCAGAATTTGCATAATGTCGGGAGCCACGTCACGAATCTATGCATGCCGAGGGTAGGTAGGCAGATGGGTGAATAAATTCTCCTAAAAAATAAACACAATGAGTGAATAACCTTCCCACCACAAAAGACAATGAGAACTCCTGGTGGGGAAGGAGGCGGAGGATGAGGATATGAGTTATCATGCACCTCCTCCTTGCAGTTTCCACACCACAGGGTCTGGGTATCTCAGTCCATGTTGAACTCAGTGTGCTTGTGTGGGCCCGCACAGATCACACACACTGGGCCTATGTTGCATCGTTTGAATGTGTCTCCCCACTGACTGAATATGTGGGAGTTGGGCCCATCATCTGGTCGTGGCTTGTGAGGCTGTATGTGAACGGTATTCCAATAGAGCTTCTTAATCCTGAGTACGTCTTGCTTTATGTTTTATATTGTGACCGACCAAGTGCCTGTCTGTACATAGTGGGGATACTCGTGTGTGTGGTAGCGAGATTCTGGTTTGAAATTGCGGAGGATATCATCGTCCACCACACCTCCCTCATCATGCAGTTTTTGATTAAAAACCTCTGGGGTATATCATCAGGTTTGGCCTGTGAGTAGTGCAGTGTATCTTTGAGAATGAGCTGCGCCTTCTCGTAGTCTGACCGAGTGTAAAAAGTTAACTTGAGTTCTCACCTCCTAGTGAGAGTGTTCTGAAAGCTAATGCCATTCTGGCAGAGCAGCTGGGCCACATTTTGTGAGACCTGATGTCTGGAATTATTATCGGCACATGCCTTTATTTTTTGTTGTGAAGAGGCACGACTATTTTCCCATTACCTCGCGACTTCTTCTGACAGGATTTCGAACCTGTTTTTAATGAGCAGCTGTTTCTCTTCCACTGCCATTATTTGTTTCTTTTTTTAAACATAATTTGGCTTTGGGGGAGATAAACCTCTGCAGGTCAGGCTCCCTCGCAGAAGGTGTGCATCTCACTGTGCCAGATATTTTTGCTCTATGTGTAGATGAGACTCTGGATGATCTGCCCCTGCCATCGTTTGTAAAACCTCCGGTGAAGTTCACAATGTCCTTAGTGAACTCGCCCTCATCAAGCTGGAACTGGCTGGCCCCTCCAGTACTCGTTTGTGGGCTAACTGAGCCTTCCAGCCTCCTGACTTCTGGTGCACTTCCCGACTGGTTTCCTTGATTTATTTCTGGTGTGGTTGTATGCATGTGTGCATGTTTGTTCATTCAGCGTTGTTTGGGTGGGGGTTTCTTCTGTACCTTTCATTGGTTTTGGACACCACTTCAGAGTCACACCTTAAAAATACTATGACACTAAATGTGTGTGTGTCAAGAACCCTCGTTGCCGAGTCACTATCGAATCGCCTTACTACATAAAACTCTGATGGCTGTCCTGTTATATTGAGGAGAGAACATGGTAGGCCTGTTGGTACTGATGGATGGTCTTGTCCATTTTTATAGTCAGTTTGGCAGGAATTGGTCCTGCCAGGATTTAGTGTTGGGTGCAGTCAGTCGTTTGCTAGTATGGATTGAAGGAATGGTCAGCTGGTATGGTCCTTTGGTATGATTATGAGTTATGACCTGCTGGTAATAGTCAGTTTGTATTTCCGGTTGGCATGAATGTATGTTATGGTTATCTGATCATGATGTCAGTTAGGAATCGGGGGATCAAATGGTTTGGAGTTGTAGATGACTGTCATGGTTGTTTCTTATTTTATGCTGGTTCTGATGGCTTGTATGGTTGGCTCGCATGAATGGTTCTCATTGAGGCCCAGTATGGTTGGTTCATATGACTGACTCATATGAGGGGTTTATATGGATGTTTGGTATGACTTTCAAGTGGACAACTTGTATGGATGGTCTATACGGAATGATCATAAGGTGGGGAGGAATTGATCGTGTTGTATGGCTGGTATGGATTGTTTTTATGGAAGGTCTTGTCCATTGGCATATCCAGTCGTTCTGGATGGGTTGATAGTCTGGTTAGGTGGAAAGGGTGTTGTTTGGTATGGATGATTAGTATGNCATATCCAGTCGTTCTGGATGGGTTGATAGTCTGGTTAGGTGGAAAGGGTGTTGTTTGGTATGGATGATTAGTATGTTTGTCTGATATAGTTGGTACATATGGTTCATATAGAAAGTCTGTTGAATGGCCAGTTTGATCGGACTGTTTGCTGGTCGAATGGTTTGCTCCTGTGGTGTGGTTTGCTGTAGGTGATATGTTTTGGTAAGTTTTAGCATTATTTGCGAAGATTTTGTGCGGAGAGGTATGTAATGAGATTTGAATTATGAGGCTTTTTTCTTGTAATGGTAAGTTTGTATTACTGTCTTGTGGTGTAGCGGTTTTTATGGATAGCTAGCTTGATGGCTGTTAGACTGGATGTCCGGAATTAATGTTTGGTATGGAATGTTCATATTTTTTTGGAGTGCGGATGACTGTCATGGGTGTTTCGTATTTTAAGCTCTTATTGATGGTTTGTATTGTTGGATTGTATGGTTGGTTTTCATAGATGCCTGGTATGGTTGATNATTGTTGGATTGTATGGTTGGTTTTCATAGATGCCTGGTATGGTTGATTCGTATGGCAGGCTGGTTTGAGCAGTTTATATAAATGTTTGGTATGATTGTTTTAAGTGAACTGGAGGTAAAAAAAATTTGTATGGCTAAGAGGCATGGCCACAGAGTGTGACAGGTATGTTGGTTCGATTGGACGTTCTTGCCCATTGGTATCTTCAGTTAGTCTTGTTGCACTGTTGGTCTAGATGGGTTGAATGGATATTTGGTATGGATGATTCATATGTTCGGTTGGTGTTGCTGATTTATCTCGTTCATTGTTCTAGTCAGTTTGTCAGGGGTAGGTCTGTGGTGGAGTCGGACATTTGCCAAGATGTGTGGATGGTAAGGTTGCCTGGAATGGCTCCAGAGGTATGGAGAGTTGTGGTTGAGATGATTTGCGAAGTGTTTGCGAAGATATGTGAGGATTTTCAAATATGTTGTGAAATTTTGTGATACTTTTGTGCGAAGAGAGTAGCATTAGGTTACTTTTTTCGATTTAGGGCATCATCAACAGTTGGTATAGGTTGTTGGTATGGTCGGTTCCCTTTGACCACTGTTCCATTCATTTTTGCAGGAATTGGTCTTGGCAGGATCCAGTCTTGGGCCGAGTCAATATGTTCAGGATATTATTGGGCATTAGACAGGGGTGGAGAATCGTGTGGATGGGTGTTTGTGAGGGTGTATGATGAGGGGGACAAGCTAAGACAAGTTATTGGTTGGGAAAGGGAGGGGGTGTGGTGGCATGCATGGATGTTGATGGTAGCTGAGTTATGGTAAGTAAATGGCGAGTGAAGTGAAGCGACGATAGATGATGGTGGGTGCGACATGGGCAGTTGGAGGGGTTATGTGTGTTACATAACGTGAGTAATTCGTTTTGAGTGTCGAAAAATTAATCGACTGTATAGTCAATGAAATAAAGAGGTGTGGGGTCCTGTNCGTGAGTAATTCGTTTTGAGTGTCGACAAATTAATCGACTGTATAGTCAATGAAATAAAGAGGTGTGGGGTCCTGTTGGCTGCTGAGCTTCATATCAGGGAGTGGCTGTGCTCTGCCATGTTTACGAGTATCGACCGTTTAGGGTCACACACATCCGACTTGGTTTTTGAAATTTGGTATGTAGTGTTATCCTCTATATATATTTAGATATTTACGAAATTTATTAATTTTTCAAAAAACAAGTTTCAGGTCGCTACCATCNGTTATCCTCTATATATATTTAGATATTTACGAAATTTATTAATTTTTCAAAAAACAAGTTTCAGGTCGCTACCATCCAAAATGGGTATTGGAGTCAGTGACATAATATGTTCGTAGAATTTTATGAAATTATTTGATTTTCTCGATTTTCTATGATTGGTTTTTGAGGGGAAGGAGTGTTGGTTAGGATAATGTGGTGAGTGGGGATCTATAATTTTATGTTCATCGATATTTACAGTGAAGTTTTAGATTTATAATTTTTATTTTTTATTTTTATGAATACATTTGGAAGTGTGGTAAGCATGGCAAGGTGTGGTGCGAGAGTGGTGGCAGCTTGCCGACTAATAGTCGATTAAAATAACTGGTTTGGGGTTAGTCGTCTGCTGGATGTTGTACTTGGGAAGCCTCCAAAAACTTAAGTTATATTGAATATTTTTTATTAATAAAGAAGTATAATTTTTTGGGTTTTTGGGTTNGGAAGCCTCCAAAAACTTAAGTTATATTGAATATTTTTTATTAATAAAGAAGTATAATTTTTTGGGTTTTTGGGTTCAATGAAATTTAAGATAATGAAGCTCTTGAGGTTTTTGGGATATTATGGGTTAAATGTAAAATAGGGTCATGGGGTTTTGTGTTTTTGTATTTTTTAGGTTTAATGTAATTTTATTAATGGGAATTAGTCTAGGTCATGTTGGTAAAAGCCACATGGGTCAAGGTCAAATAGGTCATGGTCACTGCTACCAATGGTACAGAGGTTTATGTCATCATGTTCAAGGTCGCATATGCGAAGGTCAAGGCCACTGAGGACAAAGCCACAAGGGCCAAGCTCATATGGGATGTCACAGAGGTCAACATAGAAGTCCTGTGTTCGAATCTCGAACAAGTAGGAATCTGTATCCATATAAAGGAGCTCCAGGTCTCTCCATTCTGAGCCTTCATCACATAATAGTAGGATCAGTACATCAGCTTTTTCGAGAAGATGAACACCGTGAACTGTGCATGTATGGGTTTGTCGAAAAGTATGAATTTTTGATGCAGACGTATCAGGGAAAGATATTCATTGTTATTCGATCGGTTCAGGAATTTTGGTATCGCTACCAGTTTTAAACCTTTTTCGCTGCAAACGAACTAAATTTGTTTATGTTTTCTTTTGTTCTCCATCAGTTTTACGAAAGTTGCATTATTACCTTATTTAACGATTTGTTTCTCCAAGTTGTTGGTGGCCAATTGCCACTTCGCAGAGTTGAGCTGGATGTAAGGCTTCAGCAATGCTTCTTGCTGGAATTCAAGTACACAATTAAGTCTTACGAGTTTCAATCTATTCTATAGTGCCTATTTTAGGTTGTGGTAGTTGACAGTATACTTATTTTTATCTTCAAGAGTAGTAATCTCATTCAGAAGCTTGAATCCAAGAGGTTACTGGCTGGTAAATATGAATAGCAGGCCCTTAAGTGCTGCATGCAGGGCTGTGGGGTACTCGACATAGACCTCTAGAAGGTACACAGTGCTATCAACCTCGGGNCCTTAAGTGCTGCATGCAGGGCTGTGGGGTACTCGACATAGACCTCTAGAAGGTACACAGTGCTATCAACCTCGGGCATACCCATGATGTCAATGTCTGTGCCAACCCACTTGAAGTTGCGTACTGGCAGCAGCAATGACATTGCCCATTATACAGGTTGTTGGCATACAGGTACTGCAGAAATGTGGTGGGCCTGTTGGGATCGTAATTCTCAGGTGCATAAATGATATTCACCACTGAATGCCATTTGATGCACTGTGCCATACCATCATGGATCCGTTCTTCATAAAACTTATGCATGTCATAATCGGCGAGTAGCTCCAAATTTACCCTCGTCATTTTTAGAATACCATCAAAAGCGAACCTCGGGGTGCATACATAGAGATCACTACGATGCTTGTATGTGGAAATACACAGTCCCTGAAAATTTCAAAGTCATTGGCCAGGATGAGCACATCCATCGTCCGGTACAAGTCTTAATACTTTCCCAGGTTATCACAGTTAATTGTTTCCCATACCATCAGGGCTTGAGCATAATATTCGGCATTGACACCAGTGCTGTTCAGCCAGTAGTGGAATGCTTCTTACGGGAGCAGCTGTAACTCTTTCAGCATCTCCCAGTTGTTGATGTACTCGTATGGGAACACGCCTTTGCATGTGGCCAGTGGCAGTTTGTTAGACCCTGAAACTTCTTCGTGTTGTTAAATGTTGAAGGTGGTAGGTACTCTGCCAGAGATGTCAGACTGCAGGCCATAAAACGATATGTATCAACAAACTGCATCGTAAATCTGGCCCCTACCGGCTTCGAATAAGTGATAATTTTCTCGCTTGTACATGGAATAATGAAAATGTTTTCATATTGTATCATAGCTGAGAAATGATAAAATTCTCGTAGCATAGATTATAGAAAAAACGAGTTTCTTCTGTCTTAGGCGCAGCAGATTCCAGCTGGTGCACACAGTCCTAGTAAAGTGGCCATGGTCCCTCACTTTGTAATTTTCTGCAATTAAAGCTGGTTCGTAGTAGTAGCAGCATCTCGTCGCCCATCAATAACTTGCTTTTCCTGTTGGTGTGAGCAGCATTATTTGCCTTGAAGTGGCGTAAATATCTTTGATTACAGTGCAAATTTCAACTATTGTTTCCATGAAGTGCTTCTTCGCATCCAGCCCCATATAGAGTACTGCTTCCCTTGAGAGTGACGAAATGAGTGATCGAAGAAGTACATTATTGTTAACACTCACATATATACAATAGCTCTATGCCTTGTGCTTCTGATAGGCGTATATGTATAAGTGTTTGGGGTCCGGTTTACAGCTCTGAGGCCTCGAAGTCAGTATACACACCACTTTGTAATTGAAGCTGTCGGAGGAAATAAGTGCTATCCCACGTAGGCATCATTCGTCGATAATATATATGTAAGGCTTGTCTTAATCTGTAAAACCGGTTTGCGTAAAATATCAATAGTTATTATATGAAAGGACTGTTTATGCTAATGGCAACCAAAATAACATGTTAAAACAAAAATGTTTAGTACATATATACTAATCAAATTATATTATATTCACAATTGTTTTGGGTTAGCAATGCCTTCCTCTAAAAATAAAAGGACATTTGTGAGCCAAAAGGGTTTTCCTAAATTATTATACAAATGGAGATACTTTATGTCATATTAATAAACAAGTTTGCATAGAAGGGGTTGCTATTGGCTATAGGTTTACATGCACATTAGGAAAAACGTTACTCCTGGTAAACTGTAACAAAATCTAATCAACTATTTCTCGTTTGTTCCTTTATTCCTCTGCATTTTGTTCATAAGGATTTGCTCGAATGTTGTGACAATAACCATGATGTATCGATGATATGTATGGAAGCATCTCTTTTAGATCGTCACGTTTTTTTTTATTGATTTAATTGGGACCATCNCGAATGTTGTTACAATAACCATGATGTATCGATGATATGTATGGAAGCATCTCTTTTAGATCGTCACGTTTTTTTTTTATTGATGTAATTGGGACCATCATTTTTTATTATGAACTCCAATGATGACGTCACATTTCGTCTCTTTTTCAGGGAAACATCAAGAAACTCTGCATTCACCTGATGCTTTATTTTCATCATCATTGGCATTTTTGCTCAATGTTAATAAAATACTTTTTTTTTAAATATATGTAGCAACCCTCATCGCAATTTTTTTTATATTTAGATTGTTTCGTAATTTGGTAACATGAAGGATGTCTTCATTAGTTAATGTTGTAATTGAAAACTATTTTTTTTCCACATTTTAAAATCACGTCTTTCCACTGGTCTGGGGTATAAACATATGGCTGATTATTCTAATATTTCTCAATCTTAGCGAAATCCCGATGGGATGGTAGAGATGTATGTTCAGTTATTAGGTAAATAAGTTCGATTTCAGTTACGACTACTGTGCAGATAAGATAGTTGTAAACACTAACAATGTTGTAATTTTTATTTTGGACTTCACAGTTATCAGAAAAAAACTAGCTTTTCAGCTATCATGTCCATGCTACGAATATATGAATAACAAACAACTAGTTTTTTCATCGCTGCCTCTTTAACAACACTCTCACCCCACATAAACATCTTTCCCACAGCCATTCTGCAGTCACGTATGCCCTCATTGTAGGTCCGAAGCTTTCGTATATAAAATGCAGGACCACAGGTCAGTTTCGTTGTATGCATGGTCTGTTGCAGGTCAATATAGGTTATGTGTACATTATCATGCCCTTCTTTAGTTATGACAGCGTATTTTTTAAGTTTGTCTCTCATGGTCTCAGCTATTCTCAAATGTACTTCTTTCTCTGTTATAGCCATTATTTCTCTTCGTCGTTAGCTGTTGTACTATTAATCACAATTTGGAGAGTGTCACACATCTTGCAAGTATCAGACTTGGGTAATTAAAACCCAATGTTGTAGCTGTCACAAAATATTCGTCTGTATTTGTCTTCTTTAACAGGTTCAACATGTCCGTCTTCACAGTATTTAAGATAATAGTCTCTATGCAATGATGATGTATTTAAGTCACTATAAAATTACGCCCGTTTCGATTCTGTCTGCGGCTGTTGTGCGTCTGGTATACAGGTATACTTCTAATGTGTTCATGAACATCTCACTCTTTCGTCAGAAATACGGTTTGGACGATCGTCATGTTTATCCCTCTGGTCGTTTCAGGGCGTGGATCGTGATTTAATTTGGTTTAAAATGATGTTCAAGCATCCCCTGTTATTTTGGAGGCCATGAACAGCCAGAAATGATTTCGTACATACCCGAATCAGATTTCCAGCAATGGTAATTCTACAATAAAATTACTTTTGCCTTCGAGAAGATTCAGGTGTTGTTGAACCATACCTTCTTTACACATAGTATGTCTCTATAAGGCCAAACATATAGGCATATCCTTATCAAAATTAAACCAAATTCCAAAAAAAACCTTTAAATATTTCATTTTATATTGGTAGCAGTTTTTCATGTCATTTTAATGCACACTTACACAATTCCCCAATGGAGTGTGCAGGAACTAGCTGTCCTTACTGTTATGTAAGACCTATCTTCGTTTTTTCTTTGCTAGTTTCGTTCCTTTTAACTGGTGTTCCTTTTTCGNACTTTTGCCTTCGAGAAGATTCAGGTGTTGTTGAACCATACCTTCTTTACACATAGTATGTCTCTATAAGGCCAAAAATATAGGCATATCCTTATCAAAATTAAACCAAATTCCAAAAAAAACCTTTAAATATTTCATTTTATATTGGTAGCAGTTTTTCATGTAATTTTAATGCACACTTACACAATTCCCCAATGGAGTGTGCAGGAACTAGCTGCCCTTACTGTTATGTAAGACCTATCTTCGTTTTTTCTTTGCTAGTTTCGTTCCTTTTAACTGGTGTTCCTTTTTCGNCCCTTACTGTTATGTAAGACCTATCTTCGTTTTTTCTTTGCTAGTTTCGTTCCTTTTAACTGGTGTTCCTTTTTCGTTTTCAGCTAGGCAATGGCCTCTCTGGAGAAAGATGTGGTGATCTACTTCGTACTGTGGGTGCAGTTTAGGAAATGACATCGTCCTGCAACCAAGTTATTACAATATAAGATATCAATAAAAATTTGGAAGAATAATTACATGATAACTCTTAAAGCTTTTGTATTTGGACCCAAAATAATGTTAACCCACAAAAATCTTTTTGTGTCATAATTTATTACATAACTTATATCACTGAAGCTTGCTTATATCACAGTTCAAATGTTTTTCTCTATATTTTACACGAATGTTTAGTATACACGGATAACCTGTAATCAGAAACCTGCAAGATTGTTAAGCAAACTAACTTTGAAATAACACTCGGGTCAATATAATGCTAAGCCAACCTTTCATTATTTTCACCTTTCGGGTAGTTCATAGTGAATGGGCTGGATCAGCATCATTGTCATCCCNCTAAGCCAACCTTTCATTATTTTCACCTTTCGGGTAGTTCATAGTGAATGGGCTGGATCAGCATCATTGTCATCCCAAGGTTCATCAAAATCACTACTACAATCATCGCAGATTAGTCTCCTTTAAACTGGATTACGATAACGAGACACTTCTGCCATGTTGGCACAATGGGATAGCACTTTCTTGATCCAAAATAANCTTAAACTGGATTACGATAACGAGACACTTCTGCCATGTTGGCACAATGGGATAGCACTTTCTTGATCCAAAATAATATACCTAAACAGCGACAGCCAAAATGGTGTATAGATTAGGAAACACTTTCTAGTTGAGGATACATTTGCATTTCGTGCAGCCAGTGTGTAGTACATGTTACCAAAAAAAACAGGAGGCGCGATATGCCTGATTTCCTTCAAAATGAGTGTTGGCACTTTCTTCCCTCGACCCCATCAATTTATTCATGTTTTGGTAATTCTTGAATTTCAGCACATGTGGCCTACCATCTTCACCTGGCTGCTGCGTCACGATTCTCGCTGGAACATTATAGTTGTAGTACTTAATTGGTCCTTCTAAACACTGACTGCCTGTGGGCCCTGATTTTCATGGCAGATCGTGGTAAAACGTAAAGCATCGCTTACATATATGCATTTTCTCCTTTTGAGCCGGTACCTTGGGACGCACAAAGGACAAAAAGTCCTTGATATGTAATGCGAGATTTCATCTTCGATGGTGAGGAGGAGGTCGAAGTGTTCGGACTTCGTTTCTTTCACGACTCGTGTGGGAACTAACTCTTCTTCGGCGCCGAGCGAGTACACATTGACCGATGCAGTAGGGTTGTTCTTTTCGAAGACTTTAATATGGTGCAGCAGGGTCAAGAACTCCAATCAATAAAATTCTAATTTGGTTTCTAGTGCTTCGTAGCGGCCATAGACTCGCTTAGGGTTCCAGCCTTCAACATATTTGGCATGATGATATAGTTTCGAGTTATTGGTTTAAATGATTATGAAGACTGAACACGGCTCATTTTGGCAGGTAAAGAACACCCAGTCTTGCAGGTTTTCATGTGTCTCTGCCGATAACCTTTTTAGGCAAATGATGATCCACAAATATGGCACTCTCGCATAACACGTTCTGTATTCATAGTCCAGCCATTATTTTCATGTCCTTGGGGAAAATGACGATCCACAGTATCGACTCTTGTGTTGACATATCGCCTTTGCATATCCAGTCTCTGGTGGAATGAATGGCACAGCTGACGATGTAGGCAGTCCAGCTGGAGTCAGCAATTATACCACCAAAGATGAAGTCGGGAAGCCGGTCGCAGGCATACCATTAAAGGTACACTTCATCTTGATCACTGCGAGACCAAAAAATACAAAGTTAATATTTAAAATTTTGTGTGGGAGCTACAAAAAAAATAAATTTTATATGCACATTACAGAAAGGCAGATAAATGGCACATTATAAAATCAATTAAAAAGGATAACTTGTTGCAGTTAATTTTATTGAAAGCTACGAAGGCCTCATGTCATATGTCATGGAATATTTACTCTTATTATTGAAAAATTAGAGGAGGTATTTGAAATATTATAATTATACGTTTACTTTGGTGTGAAAATATATCGGCATAATTATAAGCACGACNTGAATGGCACAGCTGACGATGTAGGCAGTCCAGCTGGAGTCAGCAATTATACCACCAAAGATGAAGTCGGGAAGCCAGTCGCAAGCATACCATTAAAGGTACACTTCATCTTGATCACTGCGAGACCAAAAAATACAAAGTTAATATTTAAAATTTTGTGTGGGAGCTACAAAAAAAATAAATTTTATATGCATATTACAGAAAGGCAGATAAATGGCACATTATAAAATCAATTAAAAAGGATAACTTGTTGCAGTTAATTTTATTGAAAGCTACGAAGGCCCCATGTCATATGTCATGGAATATTTACTCTTATTATTGAAAAATTGGAGGAGGTATTTGAAATATTATAATTATACGTTTACTTTGGTGTGAAAATATATCGGCATAATTATAAGCACGACTGAAAATATCCAGCGAAATATGATGAATGAGCAAAACACAATAAAATTAACTAGAATGATCGTAAAGAAGGAAAGGAGAGGGTCGGCTGTGGTTTTCCTGGTACTGCCTCGCCTCTCTGCTGTTTGCTGGGTTCGACTCTCTGCCGATGTATTTTTCTTGACGTCAGTCGTTATTCCTCTCTTCATTCTCCAATTTCTCCGCATCCACTTCCCGCTTTCCTTCGCCTCTTCGATCGCCTGGCTCCATCGTTCGCTCGTACTCCTTTCTTCACTCGCCTGTCTTCGCGCTCACTTTTTCGAACGTCTTCTTAACACGTCTATCCTTGCGCGCGCTCAGTTTCGGCCGCTTCTCTGGCTTGGCTCTTTGCTCCACACTCTTTGACGTTTGCTTCCTTTCGCGTTGTCTTTTTTACACGCTGTGTTTCGCGTGCGTTGAGTTTCGCCAGTGCACAGTCCTTTTTTAACTCCTGGCACGCTTACTCTTGTTTATTATCTTTGGGCACCGCTTGCGCAATAATGCTGGGTTTATTTTGCATCTTTTTTTTACCTCTATCTCGCGTCTCTGTACCATACAGTGAAACTAATTTTCCTGCCCTTTCCCTGCCTCTCACCAGAGTGGTCTTATGGCGGGCGGAAATACTGGTATACTTTTTCGGAAAGTGTCACTATTCAACATCCAGGGAATTAGTAAACTACTTTTTCCTGCTTTTTCTTTCACTGGCATTCAGGTTACTGTAATTTGTGAGCGCAGTTTTTTTTTTACCGGACCGACTGACCCCACGTCATTTCCACCATCCAGTGAAAGTGACCTCCTTCCTCCGCTGAACTCCCTTCGCTGCTACGCCTTTCGCCCGTCTTTCGCCCGCTCTTCGTCTCCTTTTCCACTCCCGTTCGCTAATTTCTGCCTCGCTAATTCCTGCACCTCACTTCGTCTCCTCTGGCTCTCGCGTTCTCCCTTCCATCTCTTCGCTACTTCGCTAATCTCGCCCACCCATGCTTTCTCGTCTCTCTCGTCGTCTCTCGTCCCTCATGCCATGTATTGCCTGCCATCCAGTGGGCTGTGGCCTATAGTTCTGCTAATCTCCCTTTGCTCTCCCACCTGACGCTCTAGAACTTGCTCCTCCCGCTCATACTCGTTAATTCCTCGGCTGCCTGCTTCGTCAATTGGGACTCATAATGTAATGTTGAGAACTGGAAGCCACAGGGTTTTATCATAGACTCCCTGAAGACTGGTTTTAGCCTGACTAACTCGTTAAGGGTGAACCGCTTCTCTAGGGTTTACTCTGGTTTTTGTTTCAGTCTAACCAGACTTAACTATGTCTTAACATGCCCTGCCATGCCTTAACATTACCCACCTTGGGCGCCATTTTAACTTGTTGCTACTAGGCCACCTGAGTTATACAGGATGGTGGTGGCTAGTATTTCATATAGTTAAATTATTTGGTGCAGACTAAGGGCACCTGTGGTTGATGCGTTAGGGGTAAACAAATACATGTATTATCTGTTATTTAACACACCAGTAATTTATTGGTCTGAAGGTATCATAGGTATTTACACACCCTGGCGAGACTGAACCCCCCTGCAAGTCGTAGGCCTGAAGGGCTGGTGGGCTGAATACTATGCATCGGGGAATTTTGTTGAAGGGAGACGTTTCTCTACTTATGTGTGACTGCGGCTTTTGGTGAGTTGTCTTCGTTGGTAGCTGAGGCATGGTGAGTTGGATGGTCCTGGTTCAGGCCCTTGGACTGGCTCTCGTTGGCGTTCTGTACTAATTTGGCTTCTTCCTGCAGCTTTGACTGACTCTCTCGGAAGTCCAGGATTGGTTTCCCGTGACTTGTACTTTCCCAGTTACCTCGGCTGGCGTTCCTTGCTGGAGAGCTTGTCTTGCTTCCGAGTCGCTTTTCTAACTTTCCCACTGCAGAAACCGCCACTACATTTTCGGAAATGAACTCATAAGTTCTCGGCACATTTACTGGATTTGCCTCGGGAATTTACACATGAATTTTTGGCTGTTCCTGGGTTCTCTCCTAGGTGACATCACTATTGGCTCACTTACTGACTGCTCGCCTCATCATCATGCGGCGCACGACTACATCTTTTCAGGGAATGGAGCCTGTCGGACTGGGGCTACCACTCGTCTCCGGGAATGTACTCATATTCTCGAAACTGTTCTCATCACACGACTGAATACTCCCGTTTTNGGGCTACCACTCGTCTCCGGGAATGTACTCATATTCTCGAAACTGTTCTCATCACACGACTGAATACTCCCGTTTTGGCTGTACCATCGAACTACTCCCATATCGGCTGGAGTTAATTGCTCCCGAACAACTGACTGCGAACAACTGATTGTACATTACTGCCTGGGCCGGGTTAGAACTCTGGCCTGGTGATACGACTGTCTGTCGCCTAACTGCCTTCTCTGCCTCGCATCGCGGCTGCCGAACAACCCCTCGTCAACAACTGATTACCACTGCTCTCAAACGACTGACATTGTACGAATGACTACAACTCCTTGGTTGCTCCTGAATCACAGACATCAAACCCCCATTTGACAGACCTAAACAACCCACAGATACTCGCAACACAAACTCGCACCATCCATGCACTTCCTTAGAATATGTTGGGGGAGAAGGTGCCTACAGGGATTTTTTTTCAACGGAGTACTTTATTTTGACTTAACTAGCGAACGCAGCATTATTGATTTACCACCTGATTCATTTCCTAATATAAAATAAACTTGTTCACTTAACTTGTCCAAATAATTGTTGCTCTCAGACACAGCGGCAGCTCACCCGTTTTCTGCAGCTGGTTTCAAGGTCCGCTGACTACATAGTTCTACCGCTCTCACGCTCGCGTGCGCTTTAACAATTATTTCTATCACATCACCTCCATGGTCGCCGCAACAAAACACCGTCTCCGAAACCCCCACAGACTTTATATAGCGTATGGGCAAACCTTTGCTGTAATAACAAAAATATTCTTAACACCAAACACTAGTTTTAAAAAAATTGTGTAAAAATTAAAGTAACTTAAATAAGCTTAAATCTTTGCTTATGTCTTCGCTCTATGCTTCCAACCTCCCCTGTTCATTACCGCATNAAGTAACTTAAATAAGCTTAAATCTTTGCTTATGTCTTCGCTCTATGCTTCCAACCTCCCCTGTTCATTACCGCATATTCCTTAAATTTTCCGCATCTCACACCTCCGAGGTCTGAACTCAGGTGCCCAGACTCTTGAGTCCTACATCGCGCATAAGTCCTTCGGTTATGGANCTCACACCTCCGAGGTCTGAACTCAGGTGCCCAGACTCTTGAGTCCTACATCGCGCATAAGTCCTTCGGTTATGGATACCTTGTGTGATTACTGGTCTTCCGTGTGCACACTTTAAACGCGCCACAAACTAGATTTACTCTCTGTCACTTCCCGTGCGGCAGGAACGACCAACTATGCAAGAAGGTGCCTCTACCCTTTGCCAACTTGAGTGGGTGGCAGAGAACTTCCGCTAGATTGAAGCACTAAGCGCTCTACGGACTAACTTAATAGCTACGTATTTGCTAATCACAAAACACATTAAAACTAACAAAGAAACTTAACCGAAAAACTTAACACTGCCTTAAATAAAGCTCAGATTTCTACTCGTGTAGAACACAATTTTCTCGGCAGGTATACTTAATTTCTCTCTAAGCCACGATCCACGCAACTCAGTTTATTTCGTCCTTACCCTCTGATGCTACACTCCCTTCTCTGGGANTTCTCTCTAAGCCACGATCCACGCAACTCAGTTTATTTCGTCCTTACCCTCTGATGCTACACTCCCTTCTCTGGGAGCCTTACCCAAGACTTTCTGACTGGGTACCCTTGCAGACTGATCTCTTCTGATTACGGCTGCACAACTTTTCACAGTGTCTTCCCATAGCCACTGAGGCGGAATTTGAGTATTATTCTACACCTGTAGCTCTTACAAGACAGCAATACACTCTGCTTAGGCTACCTACAAGCGCTGCCAAACCAGGCACGAATAATATTGTTAACTCATTGTTCTTTTTTCGCTTGGTCCTCTTACAGCACTAGCAGAGAAGACTGTAGGGTCACGCCGCCAACACAGCCAGCAACGTCATTTCTTATTTCTCAATTCAGGGCAAAAGGACAAACACAATAATTCTCTCCTTTCCTAGCAGAGCTTTCTTAATTCAATCTGTGCCATTCTCAAATTTCTGTGCAGATGGTATATGCAAGGGTTGGATGGAGCACTCAAGATTTAACTAACTTACGGCCAAACTAACTTACAACTAGCACACTCTTACCCTTCTCATCTTATCCAGCACTTCTTAATTAAACTAACAAGGAATTTCACAAACAGACTTATTAACTAACGTACTTCAATAACAAACATTTTTTTATTGAAATAATGTAATCAAATAACTAACCATACACTCTTAAATCTAATATAATGAGCACAGGTTTAAACCAGAAGCACTTAATCTCCTGCACAGACGTAACGCGCATTCGTGTGCCGTCATTCGGGCTTTCCCAATGCATGTTCACGGGCGGGCAGCTGACCGAACTTACTAGGCCATCACCCAAGGTAGCTGACGTCAAAATCCCTCGCGTCAGCTTACGCCAGCCCGGCTTGGAATAGCTGACACCTCAGCTTCGTCCAGCCCTTACCAGAGAGCGCGGTGAACACAGGCACTCTAGCGGGCAATACTACCGACTGTCGTCTCCTTATATTTTGTTTAATTACTAGGAGCACCACTGTCGTTCCATGATCCACTCTTTCGCCGACTCACAAAATAACATCGACTTGCTTCTAACATGCTTTGTACACAGTTAATATTATGTGGCTAGATTAAACGAACCATATGTTTCATCTAAACATCTTCGTACCTTTGTACTTGACTGCTTATTAGCAATATTATGCTATACAAGAAAAGGTAATAACACCTAGTTTTGATCTTTTAAAATTTCTGACCTATCTTAACGTTCCTGTTATTAACTTCTAAATTGCAAACACGCATTAACTTATCAGTCTGCTACCGAAAGTTTTTTACCTGGTGGCAAACCACCAAAATAATGTCACGTGGAGTGACATTTACAAACCATGGAGTAGGGGTCTGCAGGGTAGGCAAACCCTCATTATAATTCTATTCGATTGGCTTCTACTTTCCTTCAAAGAAATGTGAGTGGTAATCACGAAACATACAGAGATCCAAACGCTAAAGGTCCCATACATGACCCCGGTAATAGTTTATATGTCCTAAACATCAGTTAGTTAACAATAAAACAGATTAAAAACAAACACCATCACAATTTGAAAAGGCGTGCGGGGTTCTTTACTAACAACCAAGAAACCAAGTAACCATTAACGTAGTCTGTATTTAAAATCCACGGATATAGGGTTCTGATTCGCATGTCCAATGCTTCTTATCCGCGAAAAAAAAACTTTCCATAACATCTTGACTTAAACGAGACGTGAGAATACACTTTACTGAATATGAGGCACTTATGAATTCACGCTGTTCACAAAGTGATTTTATCGTAACCAATATAAAATTGCATGAGGCCTTTATGTTGTAATATTCTCAAGTTCGATATTTGCTTATCTATGCCTAGCAATATGCTGAGCCGGTCATCAATGTAAAGACTAAATGCACTGTGCCACGGCTTTCTTGAATCTCTGATAAATCTGGAATTCATTAAATTCAAAGAATTTGTCAACTGTTTCGAAAAAATTCCCGATTTCTGGTTGACAGTTTTACTCCCACAAAATACGTGTAGCAGTATGATAAGAGAAAAGTTGCATGGCTTTTTTAACTTTGTGCCTTGAACTACCTTTAACATTTAAATGGAAGACTGTCAGTTTAGGACACGGCTTCAGTTTCTTGTTATATATTATTTTACTTATGTGTCGTTTGCATATTATTGTTCAATTTCCTAGATGTATGCCATGATCAAAAAAAGTTATTTTTCATTAGGTTTATAATGAGCCGCTCGGAAAGTGTCATTGTTTGTGATTTTTCATGCAACACAGTCAAAACTTCTTTTAGAACACCTGGAGAACATTTCANCGTAATGAAAAAAGTTATTTTTCATTAGGTTTATAATGAGCCGTTCGGAAAGTGTCATTGTTTGTGATTTTTCATGCAACACAGTCAAAACTTCTTTTAGAACACCTGGAGAACATTTCACTTCTCTCGTCTATTTTCGGAGGGTCGATAAACCAGTGAGAGGAATAACAACTATTTTCCTTAAATTCACGTAACCTTTACGTGATATTGAGCGTAGTATAATAGCAGATGCTTTATCTCCGTCTTCCCATCAAACTTGCAATTTGCCTTTATTTAAAACGCTTTCTATTTGCATAGGGGTGCAAATATTTTATAAAATCTTATTAATTCTAGTCTGACTGATATCTTACATCGTTTATGAGTCAACTTCAAAGAAAGAAACTGCGATTTTAAAATTTNATTAATTCTAGTCTGACTGATATCTTACATCGTTTATGAGTCAACTTCAAAGAAAGAAACTGCGATTTTAAAATTTAATTTTTATTTTGTAACGACCCCATTCTCTTTTCTGGTTTCAAGTTGTTTCACAAGCGATAGAATTCGCAATTACTAACTCAGTATTTGCGTAGTAATTTCCGTTTAAGGGATTTACATGGTTCCTGTGACACTGTTGCATCGACACTTAATCGAAACTGGTTGGATTTGGATGTAATCATCTCATGAACAAGTTTTCGTTTTATGGTAGTCTCTCGCTTCTAGCAGAATTGACTTCTTCCTTGCTATTCGGCGCATTAATTTTAGAAAATGCTTTAGGTTTAAGAAGCTTTCTTCTTTTCCCTCCCATTTATTCATCCCGCATGTCTCTCTCGTAGCCATCGCTGATAAAATGTTCAGAACAAATTTTCACTGTTCTGTGTTCGAATTTATCTTATCTACATCACACAAAATATCCAATTTTTAAGTAATTCTTTGTCTTTAGGACATCTAAAGTAGCTTTTAGAAGTGCTTGTTTTGTCTACAGTTTTTAACAGTTTTGTACTGCTCACCCTGGTAAATTTTAAAACTAATAAAAACCCTATTTATACACATTACAGATTCCTAAGACTCGGTTCAGCACAAGAAAAAACAACTAAACATTATGATTGAATACAAAAGTATTTACATTATTTACGGGTATTTGTGACTGTGTTTGTAAAATCGCACATATAATACGTCTGTGACATGTTTTACTCGTTGTTCACAAAACGNGGGTATTTGTGACTGTGTTTGTAAAATCGCACATATAATACGTCTGTGACATGTTTTACTCGTTGTTCACAAAACGAAAAATAAAAACTAGAAAATAACGCGACACTGTGACTGCTGTGAAGAAAGCAGCGTGCCGGACAAACGTAGGCCAAGGCGAGCGTGGTCAATGGTTTACAGTTCTTAGCTACGTCACTAGTCTGTTCCCTAAGGTACCGTTAATTCCAGAATTCAAATCGGCGCACCCCCCCCCCAACCCCCTGGTGGGACTCCGCCAGCATGGTCAAGAAAGTATGTATATCTGCTCTCAAGTACCGGCCGTCACTGGATGTTCAAACATTTCCGCAAACGGGAGGCAACGTCATAGCGCGAAACTTGCAGCTATCAAAACAAAATGGCCCGATCCTTGAGAGTAATCGGGCAACAGATGTTGATNATTTCCGCAAACGGGAGGCAACGTCATAGCGCGAAACTTGCAGCTATCAAAACAAAATGGCCCGATCCTTGAGAGTAATCGGGCAACAGATGTTGATGAGTGAGTAAAAACATTTTGGCGGCTCTTAACAGCGAGGTGAGTATGGAGCAGCGCCAGAATGAAGGGACGAGGGAAACGGGAGATTCTCGAGGAAACCCGTCGACCAGCGGCATCGTCCCGCACGACTCCCACATTCGAAAATCCGGGAGTGACACGGCCGGGGATTGAACCCAGTATGACTTGGTAGGATGCGAGCAGGCTAACCACTTTGCCACCGCGGCCCCTCAGGTGTTTATGATCGCCAGTATTTGGTGCGGCCCGCCTCTCCGTTTGCGAAAACTAACACACTTTCCCGCCACGCTCGGTATGATAAGCAAACATTTCAAATCATCGCACCCGACACGAATTAAGAAAATGCTAGACGTGACAAAATAGCCTCCACTTGGATGTAATATTCTCAACTTAACTTATTTTAAGTTCGCCATGTTTCATCTTGACTATAATACATAATTACTCCTACCCGAAGTCCGGAATAAATGCTAATCTTCCTAATATATAAAACAAAGTCGGGTTAGTTACACCATTTATAACTCGAGAACGGCTGGACCGATTTCAATGATTTTAGATTTTTTGGATTTATCTGCGCCCGAAAAAAAAAAAACATAACAACGTAAAAGTTCACGGAAAAAAAATTATAACGTAAATTAATTTTCTCATACATTTTATATGGATGACATTTTTGACATGACATTAACTGAAGTTCAAGTATTGCCTCTAAAATAAATAAGGAATGCTAACACGAAAAACATCTTAATATATATATCTATAAAACAAAGTCGGGTTAGTTACACCATTTATAACTCGAGAACGGCTGGACTCGGAGATGCCACATTATTACACTTGGAACGCTTCATCGAAGAAATTTCAACGTCGGAAGCAAGGCGATGCGGTTCCTGGTCATCCGGATGTGCGTTCTACTGATGCTCTTGGTCGTATTTACACAGTTCATCCGAAGAATGATGAATGCTTCTATTTGTGGTTGTTGCTGGTGAATGTTCGTGGGCCAACATCATTTGAATCACTACCAACTGTTAATGGTATAGTGTGCCCAACATTTCGTGCTGCATGTCAAGAGCTCAATTTGCTAGAAAACGATACTCATTGGGACACGACAATCGCTGAAGCAATTATTTCTGCAACTCCAAGTCAGATACACACATTATTTGCTATCATCATTTCGACATGCTTCCCATCGAATCCATGTGACCTGTCGAACAAATACAAAGATGACATGTCAGAAGACATTTTACATAGAATTCGTGTCAGTTCAAGAAATCCCGATCTTGAGGTAAATGATGAGATGCATAACCAGTCTTTGCTCTTGATCGAAGACATGTGCTACCTCATGTGCGGAAGATTGTTAGTCAGGTTAGGAATACCAGTGCCAGATCGAGGAATGAATGACGCATTTAATCGATAATTAGAACGAGAACATGAATATGATCTACATGAATTAGACCAATCAGTTCAAACGAATGTGCCACTGTTGAACCCCCAACAGAAAAAAGTTTATGATACATTAATCAAGGCAATTGATGAGGGAAATAGTGGCTTATTTTTCCTGGATGCCCCCAGTGAAACTGGGAAGACATTCCTCATGTCATTGATTTTGGCCACTGTTCGAATGAGATCTGACATTGCGGTAGCAGTTGCTTCTTCTGGAATAGTGGCCACATTGTNTTGATTTTGGCCACTGTTCGAATGAGATCTGACATTGCGGTAGCAGTTGCTTCTTCTGGAATAGTGGCCACATTGTTAGAAGGATGCCGTACGGCTCATTCAGTGTTTAAACTGCCGTTAAACCTTCAAACTAATGAACAACTGACATGTAACATTGCGAAACGTTCCGCAATGGCCAAGGTTTTAGTAGCATCTAAAATCAACATCTAGGACGAATGCACAATGGCGCACAAACGCGCANTTGATTTTGGCCACTGTTCGAATGAGATCTGACATTGCGGTAGCAGTTGCTTCTTCTGGAATAGTGGCCACATTGTAAGAAGGATGCCGTACGACTCATTCAGCGTTTAAACTGCCGTTAAACCTTCAAACTAATGAACAACCGACATGTAACATTGCGAAACGCTCCGCAATGGCCAAGGTTTTAGTAGCATCTAAAATCAACNTGAACAACCGACATGTAACATTGCGAAACGCTCCGCAATGGCCAAGGTTTTAGTAGCATCTAAAATCAACATCTAGGACGAATGCACAATGGCGCACAAACGTGCATAAGAAGCACTTGACCGAACATTGAAAGAGCTGCGCAATGCCTCGAAATGTTTTGGAGGCGCAATGATTTTATTGTCTGGCGACTTCCGCCANATGTTTTGGAGGCGCAATGATTTTACTGTCTGGCGACTTCCGCCAAACACTGCCAGTCATTCCAAGATCGACTGCTGCCGATGAAATAAACGCTTGCCTCAAATCATCAAATCTGTGGCGCTATGTGAAGAAACTTCAGCTGGCAGCAAACATGAGAGTTGCATTGCTGAACGATCCATCTGCTGGAGATTTCTCTAAGCAGTTGCTGACTATCGGCAATGACAGTGTTTCTGTCGACGAATCAAGCAGATTGATTTAATTTCCACCGAATATTTGCTATTCATCTCATCGAAAGACGAGCTCATCAAGAAAGTGTTCCCGATTATCATTCCTAATCACAAAAATAAGAAATGGTTGAGTGAGAGAGCAATTTTTGCGGCTAAGAACAAATATGTGGATGACTTAAATATATTAATTCAGAATCAAATCGTTGGAAATCTGCATTCATTTAAATCTATTGACTGTGTAATAAATGAAGACGAAGCAACAAACTATCCAATTGAATTTTTAAACTCCTTGGATGTGCCTGGCTTACCACCGCACAATTTACAACTGAAGGTTGGCTCGGTAGTAATAATGCTTCGAAATCTAAACCAACCAAAACTATGCTATGGAACGCGTTTGGTGATAAGAAAACTGATGACCAATGTGATTCATGCGACGATACTCAAAGGAAAATTCAATGATGAGGAAGTTCTCATTCCGAGGATTCCTATGATCCCAACCGATATGCCCTTTGAGTTTAAACTACTTCAATTTCCGATTCGTCTTGCATTTGCCATGACGATTAACAAATCTCAAGGCCAATCCTTGAGTGTGTTTGTGGTCTGAATCTAGAAAATGCATGGTTTTCTCATGGTCAGTTATACATGGCATGTTCACGCGTCGGCAAACCATCGGCTTTATTTGTTCTTGCGCCTGATAACAAAACGAAAAATGTAGTATACCACAAGGTGCTTCACTGAAGAAAATTAACGCGAGTACAACCCATGCAGCAAAATACAGCTGACACACCTTTGAAATACTTGATTTTTGTACTTTTATTGAATTTTTATGTTCTATATATACATATTATTCTAATAAACCATTGAACTTAATAAATTTTGAGTATTAATTATATTTTACATTAATAAAATCCTAAATAAATCTAAACTAAAAGCTAACACGACATTCATTGACTGTTAGGCGGTACGAAGTCCGCCGGGTCAGCTAGTCCTGAATAAAGCAAGATGATCCCCGGAGTAGCAATAATACTGGTCTATTAAAGCGATAGAATTTGGTCGGAGGATGATGTTTCCTTAGTCTGGACTTAAAGGACAATGGATAAGGTCCTTGGAATTTATGTGCTTTTATATATTAATTCATTTGCTCTATTATTAAGTGCAAATATTTTTATCTTTAATATTAATGACTAATTATTAATCAAATATTAATTTTTTTTGTTTATTGTAGTTAATTTATTTATACATATATATATATTTTCCCATTTTACTTAAATCTGTTTTCAGATCACATTCTCTCTCAATGGTTTCATTAAATCCATTTATTTTAGAATTAATTTTAATAGGCATTAAATTACCTCACATTTTATCATGATAAATTTTATATCGTTCTTAAAATTTATCAAACTTATCTTTTTTAATACAGTGATGTAATTCATCCTATAAAATTATATCATATTAAAACACAATTTCATTAAAAAATTGTTTATTTGTTTTTTAAAAGATTTTCTGTAAAAATATTTTTTTAAGAAGTTATTGAGCCAGATATTTTGTATTAAAACAATTTTTTTTAAAATAAATTTTACTACATATGTATTAATTAAAATTTGTATTTAATAGCAATTTTTTACTAATCTAAATCATCGATTTGTTTGTAAAGTCGCTTAATTCAGGATATAAAACAACACATTTTTTAAATTATCCTAATTTATACAATTTAATATAAACACTTACTTGAGATTTTAAATCAATGCCATTTTTAAAATCATAAAAATTTTCTTTATAACAATATCATTTAATTCAGAATTCATGGTAGCATAATTTTTAAAATAATCAAAATTATTACATTTTAATATCATATTTAATTTCTAAAATAAAGCAGCAGAGTTTTAATTGATCAATATTTTTATTTTAGCTGATTTTATGAAATTTTTTTTTTGAGCAAAGCTACTTACTATGTTGGTATGAAACAGAGTTCATTTAATTCAGTATTTAAAGCAAAAATTTTTAATTGATTACATTTAATATAATAACTGTAATTATTTAGGTAACATGTTATTGTAATATTATAAAAAGTGNATTACATTTAATATAATAACTGTAATTATTTAGGTAACATGTTATTGTAATATTATAAAAAGTGGATATATCTGAATCAATCTGACGAGAAATCAAAACATCTTTCAGTTTAGTGTTAAAATGTCCAAGCAATTTTTAATATCATTATAGTTATTTTCTGTATTAACACTTAATGAAAATTTNAGTTTAGTGTTAAAATGTCCAAGCAATTTTTAATATCATTATAGTTATTTTCTGTATTAACACTTAATGAAAATTTTTGAGCAATAAATTTTGAAATTATTAAAACTTTTTCAACATTATTATAAAATTTTTATTTGTAACACATTTATTTATTTCATTATATATATCACAATATTTATCCCAGAAACAAATAAATGTTTTGTCTAATAAATCTTTCATTGAATAATAAGTACATAAAATTGGAACAGCTACATCCTTTCGAATATATGTTTAGTATTATTAAAATGAATTAAAACTGATAACTGAATCGANTAAAATTGGAACAGCTACATCCTTTCGAATATATGTTTAGTATTATTAAAATGAATTAAAACTGATAACTGAATCGAAATTTAAATTGTATCATCATTGAAATTAATTTGATTTATTTTGATATAACACAATAATTCTTATGAATATTCCCCCCAAATCAACCCAAATAATAAATACTATTATCAATTTTATAATAACAAAACCAGTTATACCAAGATTAAAAAATATATCTAACATAAATATAGCACGTAAATTTTTCTTAGATTATTATTATTATTCATCAATTGTATAAAAATTTCTATCATTTTTATTTTTAAAAAAATTGAAATAATTCTTTAATATCACAATTAGATTATGCAACTACAGCAGCAGCTTAAGCTGTGTTAGTGTTCAATTTTTTTGGTCTCCGTATTATTTTTAAAATTACTGTGGATAGATAATTTTCTATCTCCAAATTATATATTTGTAATTTTTGTCTTATTTTATTTTATTTTAACTTAATTATATGTAGCTCTAGCCTCCCTAGATTAAGTTTCAAGCATTCCCAAAAATTGATTCAAATAATAGCAAAATCCGTAATTTTTTTAAACCAGATATGTATTATTTTTAATATCCATTTTTAATATTGCTGAAGATGATATCTTAATTTTTTAATTTTTTCTGAATTTTATATTTTGTTAAATATCTAACAAATTGTAAGATTCCAAGGTAATTCATTGGTATAGGTGTTAAATGTTAATATTTAATCTTAATTTAATTAGAAAATTAATTTCATGACTTAAAAACTTACTAATGTAGCAAATTAAGAATAATTTATTCACGAATCTTCTATCTTCTGTACCCAAACCTACTTTTCTTTTAATAAACATTGATCCAACAACAGCTGATGCAGCGATTTTTTTAACCATTTGGAGTATCTTTATTTGGCATTAATTTTTTTACTCTTTCTAAAAACTGTTGTCACCTTTCTGTTTTGATTCTAAATATTTGCGAAATCTATAAGAAATGTCCTGATATTTTCAAGCTTTATATAATTTATTAATTACTTTATCACCACACGCTAATTGTTCAATTTATTTAGGATTAGGACACAATAATTAACCAGAAACATAACATTTTGGCAAATTTAAGTTATTTTGTGCCCTATATATACCATGATGCTCAAAATTTCGTAAATAATGACAAGAATTTAAAACTCGAAGTAAGTCAGAAATTCCTTTAAAATATATTGTTCAGAATACACAAATCAAAACAAAAGCAACAAATAATTTTAAAATTTATTTTTTAAATTAATAAATAAAAACTTAAAAAAACTAAGTAAATTGTTTGAAAAATAATAGACATAAAACAACTAAAAAATTATAACAACTTGAGAAATCACTTTAAACTAATTTTGATTATAGTGAAAACTTTGCAGCACTTCACATAAAAAATTTAAGTTCTGATAAATTTTTGTCATATCATCACTTAAAAAAATTTAGTAATAAATAATATATAACTAATAATATAAAATTATTTATTTTATATTTAAAAGAATGTTTTATAAATACACTGATTTTTACTATACAGAATGATCCACTTAACTTCTTCACCTCCGATGACTTCGTGACAGATATTTTTAACAAAACATCACACAGGCGTGTTATAGTNATCCACTTAACTTCTTCACCTCCGATGACTTCGTGACAGATATTTTTAACAAAACATCACACAGGCGTGTTATAGTACATCTAAGTGGACATCATTAGACGTACTCACATTTTCAAAAATTTATGCAAGTAAACATAACCTAAAAGGTATAAATGTTGACATCCTTTGTACAAATTATAATACCTTAATATCTTAACATGGGAACATTGCACAAGTTATGTAGATTGTATTGAAGTAGGGTACAAAATGCAAATAAACACAATTCTTCTAGAAAGTACGAAAATCCTAGTGGCGTGGAGTCATGTACCCAATATGCACATTAATAACAAAGTAAATATAAAGTGTACGATCTGACAAAACTAAATCAATGCAAGTGTGTAGTGACATTTCTCAGAGTGTGAGATTTAATAATGATGAAAAAATTACTATTTGCACTGAAAAACTCAACTGCTCGTGTGATTACTTATAGGCGTGCGTCTGCCAGAGTGTCCGGAGGTATGGATGCACATGCAGCTACAATACTGTATTTCATGTATTCCGGTGTCGTTGGAACCTGCTGGTACACTACACCTTTGATATGTCCCTAAAGAAAGCATTCAAATGGTGTTCGAACAGGCCAGCACTCTGGATAATACAAAACTGGACTACCTCTCCCTTCCCATCAATTCGGAGATAGATGCTGTAGTTAATTTCGTGCAATTAAGACATTATGAGCAGGATACCTATCGTGCTGATTCCACATCACTTGATGCGTATTCAGCACTTTATTTTTTAACAATGCCAGAAATGTACGTCCCAGGAAACGCTTGTAATTTCGCCGATTAAATGGCACTTCACTGAAATAGGAGCCAATATTTTGCTGTCCAATGATACCACACAAAACATGGATGTTCCACTGGCGTTGATGATCTACCCGAAGAAGCCAGCGAGGGTTTGCCAGTGACCAGTAATGCATGTTGTGCAGATTGACGTTTTCATGTTTTGAAAACGTTGCTTCATCAATGAACAGTACCTTCCCCCATATACTCTTGGCATTGTTGTAGGACCCAATTGCAATATTCCATTTACCGTTGAGAATCATTGCCGTGTAGCTCTTGATGCAATGACGCATGGTAGCGGTGGTAATGAAGCCTTTGCAGAATGCGCAAAACACTTGTTTTTCTAATTCCAATCTGTCGTTCCATTTTGCGTGAACTGCCATAAGGATACTGAAATAGCTGGAAGTACTTCAACTACTGCTGCATTGTTTATGACACCTTTGCATCGAATCTGCTGCTGTGGAGAAAGGCTGCCAGTCTCGCAAATTTTTATGACATGATTAGTGGACATTGGACGGGATTGATTATGTCGAGTAGGAAATCGTTTGACATAAAGGTGTTGTGCTACTGTGGCTTTTTGACGACATTCGCCTTTAATTTAAATCATGTTTACTATTTCTTCATTTAAGAAACTCATATTAGGTGCCTATGAAAAACGAAGAGTGTTTGCATGTTTTATCGTGTACGTAACATACTACATGACAACTACACCAGTACTTTTTAACCTACACTATTCTTCCTCCAAAAGCGTTTTGTATGTTCCTTCGACAGGTTTACGAGGAATAAGTGAATGTAGGACGTTTATAGAACGACACATACGATACTATATCACTCCGATGTCCTGCATATATTTAAACCTTTATAAGTTGTGCTGATTTAACCATTAGTGCAAATGTAAACATTTGCAGACATTGCAAATTTCATGTAGATGTGCATCCGAGTGTATTTTATATTCCGTGTGACCTTTCTCCGAGGATAGACATATAGGATAGACAGTTTTTTTGTTGGCATACCAGATGACTTATCCATTCCAGTGGAAATACCGATGGGTTTCCATAAATTATCATTGATTCGCACTTCAAATCTTGCAAATTTCGTACGTAAATAAACAAATGATTACATCGTACGACGTGCCCTGCAATGTTGAATGAAGTTTATGTATTAAATGTTGTACCTTTATATTGATTGTGATGTTATTGATGCTGAAAATGTTAATCCTACTAATATAAAAACAGCGAAAATCTGTGTGTGTGTGGTGCGTGTGTGTATGTTTGTTACCACTCAGCTCCATAACGGCTGAACGGATTTTGATGAAATTTGGTATAGATACTTTAGGTCCTGGAATAGGACATAGGATACTTTTAATACCGGAAAATTGTACGGTTCCTGTGGATTAAAAACAAAACCTAATTCTGCAACTGCTGGGGATCTGACCGAAATATTTTTTACTCTGGTGTCAGAGTCAATCAGGCCGCCCAAGGACTTCTGAAATAGCTTAACGACTGCTATCAATCGAAAACAACTGGGACCGAATAGTTAACGTGCCCTCCGAAGCCCGGAAGTGATCAGATGTTATGCCACTAAACGGTTACCCATCCAACTGTTGTGCCGCTGGGAACGTTGCTTAACTTTCGTCATCGATTAAGATCCCTCAGCCAAGCGCAAAAAGTAGTACCTAGGTACACTTTTTTTTAAAGCTATAACTAAATGAAACGTACGTTTTGATTTTCTTACATCGACGCTGGAAAGCGTAAATGTGGTAACTATATGGTAGTTGCACAAGATACACTCCAAAAATATTACCCTACTTCTTGGCTATCGGGTAAAAAGGTTTCCTTTCTTTTGGGTTGCCGTAATGAGTTAAAAACGTAGACCAACATAGTTTAATTTTATAATTCTTTTTTCACATAATATAATTGTCTTTTCCCCATTTATTTATTAGTGTATCATTGTAAAACTCATTTGTTCTTGGGCGAAGCCGGGCCTGTTCGCTTGTATTATATAAAATCCTGAAGATATTTATTCTCATATGACATAAATAATAAATGAATTAGATGCTAGAGAATGTTCAAAATAAAAAACATATTCCTAATGTATTGCATATTTATAAAAAAAAATTGGAATAAAATATGAAAATAACGGAGAAAAAACAGAATTTATTGGATTTCGCTTCAAAATATGTGATTTTAAAGTTAATGATGTAGCAGAATGTCATAATAACTTAAGGATTAACATTAGTTGTTAACAATATAAATAATTTTATATGATTTTAAGAACTGTCTATTCCAAGAAAACATAAATATAAATATTAATTTAATAAGATCATATAACATACGGTTTACACAGTTTAACCAAATAAAATTATTTAATTTATAAAAATAATAAGGGAATAATTATATAAAATAACATTCATATAGTACTCTATGAATAGTATCAATAACATTATAAAAAATTCAAAAACACAAAGAATATTTCATATTAAAAAATACCAATTATATATATATATATATATATATATATATTTATATATATATATGTGTGTGTGTGTGTGTGTGTGTGTGTGTGTGTTCTTTGCTAAATATAAACTGCCAATAAGAAACTTTACAATTGAAAAATAATGAAAAGCCAGAATCATACTATTTAGCTGCCCATTCATCTTTAAATATTCCGTAATCCTAATCATTACAAAAATATAGTTCTGAAACTTATTCCGGCTCTTAAGACCTCGANGTGTGTGTGTGTGTGTGTGTTCTTTGCTAAATATAAACTGCCAATAAGAAACTTTACAATTGAAAAATAATGAAAATCCAGAATCATACTATTTAGCTGCCCATTGATCTTTAAATATTCCGTAATCCTAATCATTACAAAAATATAGTTCTGAAACTTATTCCGGCTCTTAAGACCTCGANCATCTTTAAATATTCCGTAATCCTAATCATTACAAAAATATAGTTCTGAAACTTATTCCGGCTCTTAAGACCTCGATGTTAAAAGCTTACCAAATATATTCACTAAAACATTTTCTATAAAACCTGAAAATTTATTTTATTCCTAATAATTGTTATCAATGTTAAAAATAATTTTATAATAAACAAGCAGTATAAATCCATATCAATAAAATATTCCCTTTTTATAACTTCATGATAAATATTCTAGTTTTCTAAGGACTATACAATTTTAGCTATTCTCATATCAAAGTGTTATAACGAATTAATAATATGCCTTGCACCAGCAGTATTAATATATTCATATTGGCGTCATTTCCCAAATAATTTTAACATCAGTAACATAAAAATACCTTAACTTTCCACGTTTGCCTGTTAATTATAAAATAACTAGCTGTTCCCGCGGCACCGCTAGCGTAGACTACAGAATTATTGTTTAAGTTTTTTTTTAATAAAGTTGAATTTTACTTAGTGTTAATCTTCTATACTCTATATGCATATCATAAACCTCAACGTGTCTCTTTCTGTCTGTTAGTGCCGTTCTCACTTGAGAACCACTTATCCGATTTACGTGTTTTTTTATACTTTTTCCTGACAATATTTGCATTTGCTTTTCAATTTCAATGAGTGCAAGGTGAAAAACTTCGTCATTGAGTATTGCTTGTGACTTAAACTGTAAAATCGCTTATTAGTATTTCTCTGTTATAGATAAATATATGCTACCACGGAGTTTTTTTTAGGTCATTTTATACTACACAATTTTTTATTACATTATATTGTTCCATCTTTAGCGGTTTAGACAGCGTATTGCAAGATAGCGCGCTGGCTGCAAACATTTTTCAGACTTGATTCACTATTATCGTCAGTGCTTATTCCTTATGTTACTCTACATAAAAAAATATATATTAAAACCTGGCCAGAGAACATAGCTATGAATGAAAAAAAACACGCAAATCGGATACGTGGTTCTCGAGTGATAAGCGCACTAACAGACAGACACACAGACATACAGAGAGATGTTGAGTTTTATAATACGTGTAGACATATTTTGTGAAAAGGGATACTCATTTGTCATCCGAACGACGCCATTAACACATTGTGCAACACGACAATTGCATTCTTGGCATAGGTCACCTTATCCTCAAAACTAGAACGTGTAGACTTTTTGGACATGTCGTTGTTTTACGAACATGATCATGGAGACCACTGCATGATGAGGGTTTGTAACTTTTTTACCCAGAGCATTTGTAACATCTTCACATAGGGAACAGTGCTATTCTCCTCGAATTCTGTAACTGTATAATTGGGAATATTGAAGTGTTTCCTACATTTCTATTTAGTGATATTCACCTTTTTCTTGAATGGTGTCAATAATATGAGTAAGACTCATTGGTGGTTGCTAGAGAATTCACATGCTACAAAAGGAAAAAATTTGCAAGTTCGTTTATCCATAAATGTGCGGTGAGTGATGAGTGAGAGAATGGTCTGACATATTATTTTAGATCATAGAGTGACATGAAGAGTTATTTGCTATTTTTGTAATGTACGTTAGGTGAACAAATTGAAGATATGATTTTAGAATTGTGAACGTTTACGTACTTTCAGCATGACAGGACTCCGCATTCTACCTGTCTCATGATGAAACATTTCGACTGTATATTCCCAAATCGGTGGATTTGTTGTGGTAGTTAATTTTAGGTGGCAACACGTTCTTCAGACCTAACCCCATTAGACATTGGTTAATGGGGTTGAATAAATTGTTACATGTAAACACAAATATTGCTTAAAATGATGAACTACTAGTATGCCTTGTGGATGCTTAAGCTCAACTAAAGGAATGTGCAGATGCACTTTAACAAGCAACACATAAAGAGTCCTCACGAGATCAGAAANTGCTTAAGCTCAACTAAAGGAATGTGCAGATGCACTTTAACAAGCAACACATAAAGAGTCCTCACGAGATCAGAAAAATGCATTGCAGTGGACGGAGTAGTCTTAAAAAATTTACCTTCAACTTCTGCAAACTCGTTAATGTACAAATGAATCATTGAAGTAGCAAAACATTGGAGATCATTCACAACAGAAAATATGTGTATATAAACATTTAGCTTCAAATGACCTATCCTGTCCCCTCCTGGAATATTAACTGTTTTTCCTGGGACATCATATACTTGTGTTTATATACACAAATATNTAGCTTCAAATGACCTATCCTGTCCCCTCCTGGAATATTTACTGTTTTTCCTGGGACATCATATACTTGTGTTTATATACACAAATATACGTGTATATAGTTAAAATTTCTGAAATTTCAGTGGGCTTCGCCAAGTTCATTAAGGGATGGAGGTCTTGGTTAAATAAAANTATATAGTTAAAATTTCTGAAATTTCAGTGGGCTTCGCCAAGTTCATTAAGGGATGGAGGTCTTGGTTAAATAAAATATTTAATTAAAATATACTTATTTATTTACAATAACTACAAACAAAATACACTCAACTCAATACCTTACCAATTGCTATCCCTTGATATTTACAATTAATAAATTCAATCAATACAATTAAAAATTACCTTCAAAATTATTTTAATAAAATAGCTAAAATCAGTCGAAATTAACAATGTATAAAACTTACTGAATTATTTATAAATTATGTGTACACATTTGACAGTTCCAATAATTACATTAAAGTCCATATATTCTCATTTAGTCATGTCTATGTTCAGTACAAATTCCACCAGTCCATAATGTTCTAGTGATGCATGAGCGCCCTCATGCATAGTAGCATTCAGGTCGTCATGTACCACGCTCTCTCATCCTTCCATGCTGCATAAACGCTCTTCGGCCATCGTCTCATAACCTCCATTGTCGTATGTCCTCTCTACTGCTGNCGCTCTTCGGCCATCGTCTCATAACCTCCATTGTCGTATGTCCTCTCTACTGCTGTTCCTCGCTTCACCATATCACCATATTTCACATGATTACCGCACTTAGGCTAGATAGATTCTATCAAATACTGCTGATCCTCCAGATGGGGCTGTATTTATAGTCTTGTCAACCATACCCGAGAAATTTCTCTAAATGTCATGTTGTGCCAAAGGTCCTATTTCCCAGAGCAATCATGTAAGTCCTCTAAAGTCATCGACTGCTCCGGCAGGGAGAAGAGGGTATGTGATGCCAACCAGGTCAGCTGTCAATCATTTCCCCGGCTGCTGGGCGACAGAGAAGGCCAACTGGGGGGAAGAGACTAGTCGTGGTGGGTCAGCCCCCCCCCCCTCCTTTTCACACACTCAAAGTGATGGACCTACCACACATAAGAGGAACCCGTGCCCGATGCGAAAGTCTGCGCTCGGAACACTGCCCTATATTTAAGTATGTTCGTCCCGAACTGACTCTCGAACATTTGGACCTTCGTAGAGCACCAGTCGGTCGATATGAACAACCTCAGACTTCGCCTTAGAACCCTGTTTACAAATCCGGTTGACCACATAACTGATATGTTTCAGGATACTGTCGAGGCCTTCCCAACATTTTAGCAGCTTAGGGCAATATCCCTTCCTCCTTTGGTGGTTTTACAGTCACGCCATCTGGCCATCGTGAAAAATCTCGTCAGGCATTCTCTGGTATTCTAGTGTTTTAATTCTGTCACTCATCTTAAATATGCCATCGGGAAAACTCGTGAATATCAATTAAGCTCTGTTGTAGTTTGCTGAGATATACTGAGGTGGCTGCTTCTTCTTTCACTGGCCATCCGAACAACATGTTACCAGNCTCTGTTGTAGTTTGCTGAGATATACTGAGGTGGCTGCTTCTTCTTTCACTGGCCATCCGAACAACATGTTACCAGGGAGACAGAGCTATCTCCCTAACAGCATCTTTGAAAGTGTTACCCATGGTGACTCGTGAACTGCTGAACGATATGCCAGGATAAATAAGGGTACCCAGGAGTCAAATTCCTTCTGGTTATCTTCCACGAAGATCGCCAAATATTGTTCCAGGGCATGATTTAGCCTCTCGACCATTCCGCCCGACTGAGGGCATAATGCTGTAATACGAGTTATCTTCATTCCTAAAATCCTCACTACCTCTTACAAAAGAGGAGCTTTAAAATGTCTTCCATTATCGGATTGAAGCTCCGGTGACACTCCAAAACTAGAGAAGATGTGTTCTACAAGTGCATCAGATACAGTGCCAGGCTCTTGGTTTGGAACTGGTATGAACTCAGCCCACTGTTTGAATTAGACTTGCACTACCAGAAAGTACCGATTCTCCCTCTCAGTGGCTGGTAATGGTCCGAGAATGTCCACTGCCATCCTCTCAAATGGGGCATAACTTTGTATTTCTGAAGGTGACCTCGTCCCTCAAACATCTGACCCTTTCTTGTAGTACAGGCATCACACAGATGACATTAATTCTCAACCTCCTCCCGACAATGCTCCCAATAAAATCTCAGTCGTACTAGTTCGAGGGTCTTATTTACACCAAAGTGACAACCTGGTGGTCTGTTGCGCAGTTCACTTAGCACTTCTGGGATTCGGCACTCTCGTAAAACCAATTGTAAGTGACTTTGTTTCCCATAATTACTTTCCAGTTAGTGTAAAGCACACCATTTTCCAGTACAAGGGTATTCCACTGCACAGAGTATGTCTTGACTGTCGGACATAGACTTTATATCTCTTCCCAATTTAGTCGACCCCAGCTTCTTTCCACCCCAACATTGGACACTAGATGAGGTCAGTTAACTGATCATTTCTAATGTCTTTATCATCCCATGTAGGCTACACCTCGCATTATAGATAGCCTTGAATTCTCGCCCTTCTTATTTTGCATGATACACAATCCTTTTCCTCATGGCATTCAAATTGGTGAGAGAAAGGTTTGCATGGTCTCCTGGAAAGTGCATTTCATAGCTGGGAAGTCATCCAGACCTCTGATGNCTCTGTTGTAGTTTGCTGAGATATACTGAGGTGGCTGCTTCTTCTTTCACTGGCCATCCGAACAACATGTTACCAGAGAGACAGAGCTATCTCCCTAACAGCATCTTTGAAAGTGTTACCCATGGTGACTCGTGAACTGCTGAACGATATGCCAGGATAAATAAGGGTACCCAGGAGTCCNAAGTGTTACCCATGGTGACTCGTGAACTGCTGAACGATATGCCAGGATAAATAAGGGTACCCAGGAGTCCAATTCCTTCTGGTTATCTTCCACGAAGATCGCCAAATATTGTTCCAGGGCATGATTTAGCCTCTCGACCATTCCGCCCGACTGAGGGCATAATGCTGTAATACGAGTTATCTTCATTCCTAAAATCCTCACTACCTCTTACAAAAGAGGAGCTTTAAAATGTCTTCCATTATCGGATTGAAGCTCCGGTGACACTCCAAAACTAGAGAAGATGTGTTCTACAAGTGCATCAGATACAGTGCCAGGCTCTTGGTTTGGAACTGGTATGAACTCAGCCCACTGTTTGAATTAGACTTGCACTACCAGAAAGTACCGATTCTCCCTCTCAGTGGCTGGTAATGGTCCGAGAATGTCCACTGCCATCCTCTCAAATGGGGCATAACTTTGTATTTCTGAAGGTGACCTCGTCCCTCAATCCTCTGACCCTTTCTTGTAGTACAGGCATCACACAGATGACATTAATTCTCAACCTCCTCCCGACAATGCTCCCAATAAAATCTCAGTCGTACTAGTTCGAGGGTCTTATTTACACCAAAGTGACAACCTGGTGGTGTGTTGCGCAGTTCACTTAGCACTTCTGGGATCCGGCACTCTCGTAAAACCAATTGTAAGTGACTTTGTTTCCCATAATTACTTTCCAGTTACTGTAAAGCACACCATTTTCCAGTACAAGGGTATTCCACTGCACAGAGTATGTCTTGACTGTCGGACATAGACTTTATATCTCTTCCCAATTTAGTCGACCCCAGCTTCTTTCCACCCCAACATTGGACACAAGATGAGGTCAGTTAACTGATCATTTCTAATGTCTTTATCATCCCATGTAGGCTACACCTCGCATTATAGATAGCCTTGAATTCTCGCCCTTCTTATTTTGCATGATACACAATCCTTTTCCTCATGGCATTCACATTGGTGAGAGAAAGGTTTGCATGGTCTCCTGGAAAGTGCATTTCATAGCTGGGAAGTCATCCAGACCTCTGATGNCATTGGTGAGAGAAAGGTTTGCATGGTCTCCTGGAAAGTGCATTTCATAGCTGGGAAGTCATCCAGACCTCTGATGTATTTCAAAGACATATTCTTGCATGTGCTGTATCCACCAGGTTATTTGACCTTCAGGGTTCTTGCAACTTAGTAGTCAGTGTAATGAAACAAGATCAGTGCTTAGGATGACATATCTGTCATTTATGTATGGGCGAAAAAGTGCAAATGCCTTCATTATTGCCAGATGCTCCCTGCATGCCACAAAGTAATTTCTCTCAGGCTTGTGTAGTACCTTACTAAAGTATTTCAAAGGTTTTTGTTTACTTTTATTTCTGTATCTGAGAAAACACAACCCTGATGCCTACATCACTAGCATCAGTATACATAATGAATTCACCTTCTGTACTCTGGAAGCCCAACACAGTGGGAGATATCATAATTTCCATTAGTCTATTAAAAGAAACTTCGCACTCGGGGTCCAATAAAATTTTATTTTTGCCTCAGTAAATTCATGCAACAGCTTGGTGGCCGTGGCGAACCTGGGCACAAATTGCCAGTAGTAAGCACATAAGCCCAGGAAACTTCGCACTTCAGTTTTATCGGTTAGGATTGGCCAGTCTCTTATTGTTCTGGTCTTCTCAGGGCATGTTTCATCCCATTGGTCGACTCAACTTGGTCCAATAAATTATTTTTCTTTAAGAAAAGGTGGCATTTCTTAGGAACTTATTTCAGGATGGCTGCAGCGACTTTCTGAAACACAGAGTCTAGGGTGTCAGGTGCTCTTAAAATGTTCTTTCTATGACCACAATGTCGTCTAGGTACNCTTTCTGAAACACAGAGTCTAGGGTGTCAGGTGCTCTTAAAATGTTCTTTCTATGACCACAATGTCGTCTAGGTACCCCTGGCATATATCCAAGGGTAGTAATTTATCCATCAGTCGTTCAAATGTAGCAAGGGCATTGCAATGTTCAAANACCCCTGGCATATATCCAAGGGTAGTAATTTATCCATCAGTCGTTCAAATGTAGCAAGGGCATTGCAATGTTCAAATGGCATCACCTAGCCCAAAGAGAATAACCTTATACAGTCAAGATACTTTCCCTTGGACACAAAAACAGTCTCTTTTTTTTACTTCTAAGGCCACCTCGCATTACCAGTACNTCCTGGCATATATCCAAGGGTAGTAATTTATCCATCAGTCGTTCAAATGTAGCAAGGGCATTGCAATGTTCAAACGGCATCACCTAGCCCAAAGAGAATAACCTTATATAGTCAAGATACTTTCCCTTGGACACAAAAACAGTCTCTTTTTTTTACTTCTAAGGCCACCTCGCATTACCAGTACNCAGTCAAGATACTTTCCCTTGGACACAAAAACAGTCTCTTTTTTTTACTTCTAAGGCCACCTCGCATTACCAGTACTCACACCTCATGTCCAAAGTGGAAAATCTCTATGAACCTGCTAGAATGTGGCATCGAAGCTTCAGGAACATTTGGAAGCACATGTGAGACTGGCTTGCAAACCCCTATCGTGGCGCCCTACTCCAGATGTAAATATCAGTCTAATAAATTAATCATTCTAACTGGCAGATTGTCCGAGATTGAAGAGACCAAAGTCTTTGCTACAATGACATCATCCGATATAATGCCAGCTTTCTCGGATGGTTATATTATGCCCAATTTAGTTCGAAGCTGGGAACAGAGTCGACTGTCTACGCACTACTGGGCAGCTCATTGAAGAAGATAAATCTTCTCGTGTTGATACTGCCAACTCCCTATTGGCCCATTACAAGTTACAGCAACAAAGATGAATAATTTTTTATATGCTAGATACAACTGTAAGTAAACGAAAATTATTACATGCAACTTTAATATATGTTGCTAACCAGTAAATTTGTGNATGCTAGATACAACTGTAAGTAAACGAAAATTATTACATGCAACTTTAATATATGTTGCTAACCAGTAAATTTGTGATTCAGGACAAATTTCAACGAACATAGACATTTAGCAGTTTGTCTGCTCTAGCAGTTTTCTTAATGATATATTCTCTAAAGTATATTAAATAAAAGATTCATCTATAAACATTTATNTGTCTGCTCTAGCAGTTTTCTTAATGATATATTCTCTAAAGTATATTAAATAAAAGATTCATCTATAAACATTTATACTATATTCAAAATTTCTCTATGTTTAGAATTGTAATTTATATTAATACAATTTAGATTTTAAGACTTGCGTGTTATGACGGGACGGCTGATCGATAGACGCGGTAACAGGGCTCGGTAATGCTCGCTGATAGGCTGACACTGAGCGGCCAAAAAGTTCTGTGCCAGGTATAGTGTCTGCAATCGTGCCAAGGTATCTGTCCATCGTAGGGAGCGGGCTTTATTGCGATGTCTTTACCCACAAGTGGCTGAGGTGTACCCACAATGCAGAACTGCTGTGCATCTCCTGCGATGGCTGTATTGTCGGCGACCACTACCTTCTCCTCGTTGCCCACATTTGTTGGCTTGGTGGGGGTCGATCTCAGCTCTCAGCTACTCCTCAGCCACTCCATGTCTCCATCCTTGCTGCTGCAGGAATTCCCGTTATTCCTTCTTGAGGATGCTTATTTCCTATTTCATTTCCTGCTCAACACTGTCCATTGTTTCATTCACACTGTCTATTATCTCATTTAAACAGTATTTTCCCATGTTCACACAATCTATTTTATTGTTCACTAACTCACCAATACCTTCAATCTTTCAGTCCACATTGTNTATTTTCCCATGTTCACACAATCTATTTTATTGTTCACTAACTCACCAATACCTTCAATCTTTCAGTCCACATTGTCTATTTTTCTAACCCCATTTTCGGCCATACTGTCTATTTTCTTGTCTAACAGTTCACTTAACACTACTGGTTTGGCTATTTACAAATTCTCTAACTCTATAAATTTGACTGTTTACATTTTCATTAACATCATCAACAACGTTATTTATCATGATTTTCACATTTTCACTAACATAATTTACAACACTATTTGTTTGATATTTTTCCTTTTCAAGAACACTATTTATAACATTATATATTTTACAAATTACGTTCTCATTATCACTAATTATTAGGCTACCGGGTCCTTCGATCAAAGCACAGACTGCTTCCATGTCTGCTAAAATTTGCGTAGTAAGCATTCACAATTTTCTTAATAATCCCGTACTAATATTACAACTATGTCAAATTTACAAATCTATCATGCCAGTAATATCCCAATGTAATCCCAAATTCAATTTTTTATATAATAAAATGTCGCTATGCCATTTCTAACTCCAGTGTTACAATTTCTCCTACTCGGTGGTCTTAGCCAGTTCCGATAAAAGATTTAGGTCTTGATTAGATAAAAGAGTAAATTAAATTTGGTAATTTATTTATACTAACACAAAACAAATTGCTCTATATTCAATATCTGGCAAATAGCTCACTTGCTATTTACAAATAATAAATTCGATGAAAAAAAAATTACTATTTCCTCGAAAAAGTTTTATGTAAATAAATAGCTAAAATCAGACCCAATAAACAATGTATAAAACACCACTGAATTATTGTATAAATTATGAGTCTGTATTTGACTCTTCCAATATTTTCAGTAAAGTCACTATCACATGTTCATAGTTTCCCACCTAAATTCATCCCAGATTCCACCGAACCATAATGTTACAAAGATGTCTGAGCACCTACAACTCGTCATATACAACACTCTCTCGTCCTTCCACACTTCAGAAACACTCTTCGGTGGTCATCCCGTATCCTCCGTCGTCGTACATTCTCTCCACTGAAGTCCTTCACTTCACCTAACTAAGCTCGATAACCGCACTTCAGCAAGATACCTTTTACCATAGACTGCGGATTATTTGGCCATGGCTGTATTTATAATATCGTCAGCTATACCCGAGAAATTTCTCCAAATGCCACCTTGCACCCAAGGTCCTATTTCCCATAATATACTCGTGCATCCTCTAAAGTCGTTGACTCCTCTGGTAGGGGGAGAGGGGCTGTGATGCAAGCCAAGTCGGATGTTGATCATTCCCCTGGCCGCAGGGTGCCGGTGAAGACCACTTGTGGGGAAGAGACTGGTCGAGGTGGGTCAGCACCCCAAGAGCACCGGTTCATGTATAACAGGAACCCGCGCCCGATACTAAAGTCGGTGTGTGTAACTACAGTAGACTCCCGATTATCCGAGCCCTGGTCAACCGAGCCTCCGGGTTAACCGAGCTAGTCATCGGAAGATACAAAATAAAAATAATGCTCTCAAAAGCAGGACAATTAGGATGAGAAGCGATGTTTCTTTGTTTGACGTGCAAGGTTGAGAAATCGGCTATTGCTAGGTGCCATATGTTTCCTGTATTGGCTGTTGTTAGGTCGAGCTGTCATTTCGTGCGAATTTGAAGGGAACTAATTCTAGGAATGCTGGCCCACCCGAATCGTCGGGTTTACTGGGAACTGCTCATATTGTCCCAGGCATCTGGCGCTGTCAGTTGCCTCTGTGCTCTCCGTAAAGGTGGTTGTGTTAGTGATTTTAACATCTGTGCTTTTATTGATTTCTTTGTTTCATTATGAGTGGAAAACGGAAGAGAGTTGTAGTTTCTCTTGAAACAAAATGTAGTGCATTGAAACGGTTAGACAGTGGCGAAGCAATTAAAAAGGTGGCTGCCGAGTTGGGAGTTGGGGAAGTGACTGTTGGGGACTGGAGACGTAACCGGAAAGAAATCGAAAACTTTGTCAACAAAAGTGTGAGTGGTGGCAGTGGCTTGAGTCGAAAGACTTTGAAGAAGGGCGACTATGAGCAGACGTCTGAAGCTCTTTTTTTGTGGTTTTCACAGCTTCGAGGGATGGGTAGTCCTGTGAGTGGCCCAATGCTTCAAGCTAAGGCGCTCGAGTTCCACAAGAACTTTAAAGACGGCGATGAAAAATTCACTGCAAGCGATGGTTGGCTGGACAGGTGGAAAAAGAAATATGGCATAAGACAGCTGAACATTAGTGGGGAAAAATTGTCGGCTGACTCGTCTGAAATTGCGGAATTCCAGAAAAAAATGGAAGAAATCATTTTTGAGGAGGGATTAACCTCAGATCAAATCTTTAACTCAGATGAAACTGGTCTTAACTTTCGAATGCTACCTTCAAAAACCTTAGCAGCAAAATCTGAAAAAACTGCTCCCGGATTTAAAAAGAGTAAAGAGAGAGTCACAATTCTGGCTACCTGCAATTCTTCGGGTTCTTTGAAACTAAAGCCTCTGCTTATTGGAAAGTCTAAGAACCCAAGGGCCTTTAAAAATATAAAAGTCAATTGTCTGCCAACAATGTACCGCAACCAAAGAAATGCATGGATGGAAAGCAAGATTTTTAGTGACTGGTTTTTCAATGAATTTGTTCCTGTCACTGAAGCATTTTTGAAAAAAAAAAAGCTCCCCAGGAAAGCTATTTTATTACTAGACAATGCGCCATGTCACCCAGATGCCCAAGAGCTGTGCAGTGGTGATATTAAAACGATATTTCTACCCCCTAATGTGACATCGCTCATTCAACCTCTAGACCAAGGAGTTCTCGAAACGATGAAGAGAATTTACCGTCGAAGGCTTCTCCAGATGTTGATTACAAAATTAGATGACGGAATGACTGTCAAGGAAGCCTTAAAGCAAGTCACAATGAAAGATGTTGCGTACTGGATTGCTTCAGCGTGGGATGAGGTAAAACCTACCACCATTCAAAAGTCCTGGAAAAATTTATTTGGCTTAGATGGACAACCCAAACAAGTGCCAGAACAGGAGAATGTGAACGAACTAGTTCAACTGGCCAATGAGCTACCTGTTGAAAATCAAATCAACAGCGACGACATTCATGATTGGTGCAGTGCAGATGTCCAGATGGAGATTACCGATGAGGAAATTATCGATATGGTTACCAATCCTAAGCACAGTGAAGAAGACGACACGGACGAGATAACTCCAAAATTATCACATTCTGATGGGTTGAAATCGATCAACGCTGCTCTTGCTTACATAGAGCAACAAGAAGAGTGTAGGCCACATGACATACTAACTTTTCAGCGTTGGCGTAACATCGCATCATCCAAGAGAGGACAGAGGTTAACTCAGAAAACAATAAAAGACTTTTTTAAGTACTAATATGTAATCTCATGTTTGCACTAACTTACAGGTTTATTTTACGATTTTCAATTATGTACAATATAGCAGTTTTTACATTCTTAACATTTTTTTCATGTTTTTAACACAATAATACCTAACCTCCGTATTATCCGAGTTTTACCGTATCCGAGGTGATCTCGGTCCTAATTACCTCGGATAATCGGGAGTCTACTGTATATATATTTACATACAGGAAGTCACAAAATGCGCACATAAGAACCACACCANCTCGGATAATCGGGAGTCTACTGTATATATATTTACATACAGGAAGTCACAAAATGCGCACATAAGAACCACACCATGTGCATCATTAGCAAAAATGGATACGAAAATTTTAGTTGCAAAATGTCGTAAGATTAAATATTCGTTCACAATGTGGCAACACAGAACGGATATTGTCCCCTCATGCACTCCACTGATCACATAATACAATTAGCTTGGCCATTATATTATCGGTGCGTGTTCGAATCCCACCTAGTCCTAACATTTTTTCAATGTGTAGTTTACATCATGTGTTGACCATTGTAAAAATGAAGGGACTAAATCCACCTATCAAGAGGACGTCGTCCATATTATAGACTGAATTGACGTTAATCAGTCGTAACCAATTCACATTTAGCAAACTGAATAACACAGAATGCCTTCCGTTGTTCCGCCACCATCGTGATGAGGACTAACACACAACACATGATCACAGTGCGACGACAGACGCTCCCAGTGTCATCTCTCGGCACATAAAGGAAACATCAGTCCGTCCCCTTCACATTGACGTGTCGAATGCGAGCTCGCTTCCCCCTCACCACCACAAACCGAGCGTTACGAACGCCATCCAAACCGCAACACCGAAAATGCTGACAAGAGCGTGGAATTAGTTTGATTATCACGAGTAGATGTCGTTTGGGCCGCTCATGGTGGTCACATTGAACGTTTATGAATGTATGGTAAACAAACTTCATGGTTCCGCAGTTCATTTGATTGGTCAATCAATGTTGTAGGTTGTTTGGTATTGATATTATAGACGTTAAAAGATGTGATATTATTTTATACTCAACCTGTAGGATGATCATGAACCATCTGAAATAATAAGGTCTGTAGATGCCCTTAAAGGGGAAGAGCGACAAGTACATTACACAGGATAGTATGCAAAGTACGTGCATTAGAGGAACACAAATTGTTATACGGGTTAATTAAACCAAGATCTTGGATAAAATTATGGTATGGTAGATCGTACACACACCCATAATGTAATTAATAGGGGTTGGCAGTCTTTGATTGCATGTAACATTTACACAGTGTGGTTAAATTGATTGTTAATACAATTGGATGAAGCAGCGCGTCATAATTAGCACAAAAGGCCTCCTAATTTTCACTCTCAAGGACCCACCATTTCCATGTAAAAAGGAAACGAAGTGTACAGTGGTAGGAAGGCCATGACCTTGTGGGTAGGCAAAATATCATGCACCCTGTGTAAACACATGCTGGTGGTATGATGCACGATGTTACATGTCACAGCCAGTTCCCTTTTCTCCCCCTCCTGAGCAGTGTAGTATCTCGCCCCATCTGCCCGATTGACCTGTTATTTGCAGCCTGTCACTGCTTCAATTCACTAGGTACTGCAGGCATGTACATGGACGAGTACACACATTCTGAAATACTGATATGGTATTGGTGTATATGAAGTGCGATGAAACAACAGTGCATCTGCACGTGTGTACATCCAAAGATACCCTGCACGATGTAAGACGGTTCACCAAACATTCGCAGACCTTACATAGCGACTAAGGTAAAGAAGCAAATTACAGCATCGATGTGAACCTGGTCGACCAAGAACTGTCCGTACTCCGCAGTTAGAAGAGTCGATCTTAGATAATTTAGTGGACAACACTTCAACGAGCACCTGCACGATCGCGCGGAGAATTGATTCTTAGAATGGCACAGTATGTTGTGTCCTCCATGAACAGCTGCTACACCTTACTATGTGTGTAGGGTTCAAGCAATGAGGCCATTACATTATGCCCCTCGGTTAGAATCTTGCCAGTGGTTAATGCAGTAGTGTGAAATTAATCATTATTTCCTGGTGATAGTTATGTTTACTGATGAAGACACATTCATACTGGAAGGCTTTTTCAACAGTAGAAATGTCCACATCTCAAACGACGCCAACACACATGGGACTGTAATGAGAGATAATACATCCAAGCTGAGGGCGACAATTTACCCGCCCAGAGGTGGACAGTGAGGGGGTGGTCGGACTGAAAGATTTTCGTACATACAACACCATATTCAACATAGAAGAAAACATTAATTCTGCATTCTGGTACATAGTGACAGGAGATGTGTAGAAAATAAGCATTCATACTGGTGCATACGAACTGAAGGAAATCGCCAATTCCTCAAGAAATCAGTGTCATCGGACATGACCTTCGAACTATGCAGTAACCCAAGTACACTAAAGGCAGAAATAATTTGAAGTGCAATAACGATTTCACCGAACCGAATATCATCGGGTCTATCCTGGGGTTCGAGTCGCAAATCTACGAAGCTGGCGAAATGCACGAATCCTTGGGACATGTAAACACATTTCGGGTGAATGTGATACAAATAAACTACAATTTTACTAACAACTGCTACATCAACTGTAAAACAAGCAATATGTTACACTAGTTCACACCGATGGCTCTACCAGTTTATAAACTGGTCGAAGTTCCAAAATACAACATTTATGTTTCCGTCAACGCAAAGAGCATGCACGAAGTGGTTATGACAATCGTCAATCAAGACATAAGGAAACAGATTTCAGAAACGAACGCAACACTTCTCGTTTGCTCCTAAAACGATGGGATTGAGTTTTGCGAGGCAAACCATTTATAAAGTCGAGTGCAGGACCAAACCCAGGACCAGTTGAGCTCGAGACACCAGTGTGCTAACACATGCCAAAGAACAGTTTTTACATAGTCAAAGGTTTAAAGTAAACAGGCANGAAATGCACGAATCCTTGGGACATGTAAACACATTTCGGGTGAATGTGATACAAATAAACTACAATTTTACTAACAGCTGCTACATCAACTGTAAAACAAGCAATATGTTGCACTAGTTCACACCGATGGCTCTACCAGTTTATAAACTGGTCGAAGTTCCAAAATACAACATTTATGTTTCCGTCAACGCAAAGAGCATGCACGAAGTGGTTATGACAATCGTCAATCAAGACGATAAGTAAACAGATTTCAGAAACGAACGCAACACTTCTCGTTTGCTCCTAAAACGATGGGATTGAGTTTTGCGAGGCAAACCATTTATAAAGTCGAGTGCAGCACCAAACCCAGGACCAGTTCAGCTCGAGACACCAGTGTGCTAACACATGCCAAAGAACAGTTTTTACATAGTCAAAGGTTTAAAGTAAACAGGCATGGAAGATTATAACATATTGAACATGACCCAGTGGACAGAATTCAACAACAGAATCGACAAGTTTGAGATGCGTTGCTACCAGCCATATCTCATGGGCCCCTATGCCCTCGGGCGATAGGTTCGAATCCCTATAGAGCATCAAGTTATTTACGCCCTGTCTTCGGAATTTTTCCTGCACATCTGATGTATGCTCACGAAACAGGACAGGAAACATTTCACGACAACCACATTCGTTCGCAACAGTATACTTCACATTTTAGAGAAGGTAATGTATAAACTGAACGGTGTTACTATCGAAGAAATGCTAAATGTGGGTATTATCACCACCATTAAAAAGTACCTCTCACTCACACCTAACAATTTCGACTTGGTAAACATGACAGGCTGGGGAGTGAAAGATGGCTACAAAGTTCCCATCTTCGCGGAAAGCAAGTTCGAGATGAGCGTGCCACTATCGATGCTACTAGGTTTCGCGAAATATAATAGGAAGATAATAATAATAGCCAATAAGAACTGGTGATAATGCTAGCCACCTCGCATCTCGATTTAGTGTTGGGAGCCGGAGGAAACCTGCAGCCCATCGCTGTAACACTGAAGAACATAGAATTGTTGTTCCTTGTGTGACTTCGAGCACCCACGAATGCATTAAGATGCTGAACTTCGTCAAGAACGAAAGAATAATTTACATAACCTTCAGGGGTTGGAGATTGGTTACTTGCCTGGTCCTATCGTCTGCCATGCCAAACCACTGGGTCGTGAAGACATCTTCAAGCGGTGAAAACCATGCTACATCATACTGGCATTTCAAACGTACAAGCACCACACCTTCTCAGTGGACAAATCGACCTTCGGCAACAGGAATGTCCAGAACAAAAAATTTTTAAAAAGCGAAAGCTATCCATACATGGATTTGAACACTCACTCCGACCAAGATGGATTTACGTTGGCATAATATATGTACACCCAGTTTCAAGCATCCCACTACGAGCACGATTCCTACCCCATGCTGAGACCAGAAAGATTTCGCGGTATGGCACCATTGTTGGTGTTTGACATATCCAAATAAAAGGAGCGAGTTCAAAACAGTGTGGTGGATTGTTGAATATAAATTATTTCCAAGAAAAACATGCCTGCGAGCACATCTTTAAACTGTTTGATTTTGCACGACAGAGTAGTGAGCTACGACTGTTTTTTTCGGGACTGGTGAACATATTGAGCTTATAGCATNAAGAAAAACATGCCTGCGAGCACATCTTTAAACTGTTTGATTTTGCACGACAGAGTAGTGAGCTACGACTGTTTTTTCGGGACTGGTGAACATATTGAGCTTATAGCATATATATAAAAATTCGGTCTTCAGAGCGTACCTCAGTTTGTATCTGACCTTCGAGATGTACTGTAATCTGCAAGGCTTCCAGAGCCAGAGCATCTATATGCTCAAGGAGATTGCAGTGCCCTACGACGACAGCGGCAAAATGTGCATGTGCTCCTTCTGCTCCCCTTATTTGTGTAAACTGTTGGATGTGAGGAACAAGAAGACGAAGGTCTTATTGACCAAGTACTAGTACCGACTGGAATGGGACAAAGATAGGTTTCCATAACATGAAGTGAGAAATGTGCGGTGCAACTTGCTTATGCATCACCTACAAGGACCGATTAATGTGGTGTGGCAGAAAAAATGGCTGTACAACTTGTGCAAAAACGAAGTTGAAATCATCGATGTGCAGTTCGAGTACCAGCAGCGACACATCTGCGACAGGTCACATACCGACTGGACGCATGCATGGAGGGACGTACCAGTTGCTGCACAAAGTGTGTGCCTCATCCTTGGACTATAAATCGATGAGTTACAACAATACACAAAGTCACCCAAAATGTAAGAGAATTTTAGTTTTGTGTGGTGGCACAATTTATACACATCCATATTATATATGTGTTAAATTTCGATGTGCACTTATTTATTTGCGGCACAGTGGTCCGTTCGTCACGATGGCAATGTTCTTTCCTACGATGATTTACGCGAGCACCAAGCCTGACTGTGGTAGCGTTGAATATAGTTTCATCGTGGAAGATGGTCGCATGCACACAAACACCCAGACCTGCGATTGAGGTGGCATGCAGCACTGGCGATTCGCGCATTTTCCAATCGTTTACGAACCAATACAGGTTCACATAGATTATCTGGGAGCATCGGGTTGCAATGTATTCCACATGATGTCGCAGACTCGGCTGCCCTGCAATGTGGAACAAATTGTCCCCCCTGCACAGGCTCATGCTGCCATCCATGCATCAGACTGTGCCATGGAGCTGCCCCAGGCGAGGCATGAATCATTGGTCTGCTCCCAGCAAGTTAAGCCCAATAAGGGTGCTGCCAGCCAGACGACCAGACGTAGCCGAGTGTATTATCGATGCCATACACTCGTGTTGGTATCTACCACAGATGTTTCTGCCTCCAGCTCGGGAAACATACCTGCACCTACTCTTCATCGACCTCGAGCAGTAATGTGTACTCCCAGGACTGGCGAACCTGGTTCAACCATTAATGCAGTGTCCGTTTCTGCTGTTGAAAAGCATGATGCCAATGGCGTCACAGAAGACATGGAGGCAACATATATAGAGGAACTTTCTATGCAGTGTGGTGATGACCAACAATGCCCTAGTGGTTTGAGTGATCTAGACGATGGACATCACCATGATCCAGAGACTTGTGCGGCACTTCGCAAGAGACTGATGGTTACCATCTTTCATTGAACTGTTTATATTTGCATGTGACTGTCTTCTTCTAAACTTAGCAAAAACTTTAAATTCTATATGAACTTTTTAAAAATGAAAACAACTATTAAATATGTTTTTTTATTGACTCTGTTCAAAATAAATAGTGTATTAAAATATTTGTTTGTGTGTGATAATTTATTTCGCCCAACTCGTGTTTTTATCATCAAGATATTTTATTGTTAAAATTATAAAAAATTAATACTAACAACGAAATTAATTTTCAGTAGACATCATTGACTATCATACGTTTAAAATAAATAGTTAATGGCAAAAAATATTAATTAATAAATTTCCACTTTTTTTTGTATGTAACTTATTTGGATAATAATTCATTATATTTTTTCTAACGTTTTCTAAATCTCTTTGTTTCTAAATTTGTTGTATGCCACAACCCTAGCAGCTGTAATATTTTTCAATATGAAAATGTATATGTGTATACATACCTCACAAATAAAACCTTCAATAAAATATTTAGTTTAAATGGTATTCTACATACTGTATTTTTTTACATAAGAGTTTTTTTTTTTTTGCAATACATATTCTTTAGTTTAGCTGCCAGTTCATCCATCTGAAGTCGGCCTCACATCCATCTCAATCTTCGGTAAGTTTGTCACCATCTTCTTCTTCTGCTAGCACTTTTTTTGGAGAAATTATATCAAGTTATTTGAATAATTGTTCAATGTATTTTTTTTTAAATTATATTTATATTTTTTTAATTTTCTCCGCTGCTGTGTGACCGTACTATGTAGGTGGGGCACCGACGGTGGTATTAAAATTACTGACCTAAAATATCTAAAACAAAGCAAATAACAAAATGAAAACAGCAAAATTGCAGAAAAAAGAGAGAGAATAGATAGCATTTTTTATGTTAGTATTATGTAGCTACCATTATTGCATTCGCAATTCCACATAATAATAAGTGTTGAACCCCTCAGAGTAACCCAGGGTTGGAGATACAACATAGCTTCAAATTATATTTGCACGAAATAGTGTAAGTAAAATGACTATCAGACCATATTGAAAGGAAAAAGGGTTTTATCTTTTTAGGCTCTCGTTCTATCACATTGCCTAATCTGTTTTGGAGATGGTGGAGTGACATGACTTCAAATTCGACACCCTCGAGGCGAGGAACTGCCCTTGCATCCCGACCTCATTCACCCTCACCCAGAAAAATGTGCGTTATTTATAACATTACCAGTTCCCTTTCCAGCATCGTTTCCTTCATCTTTATGGGAGATGACTTCGATGTGATGCATAGAAAACATTAGAAAACAATACACGTGTCACAAACAATGTGGTAGAGTCCATAAAAAAGCAAAGAATAATATATCAATGCTAAAAAATTGTAAGTGCGCTATGTCATAAAAATTCGTACAGACCACACACAAAGTATATGAAAAAATCGTGATTACACTAAGTGACGAAAAATAGAACTTCGCAGTTCACACAAAAAGCATAGCAAAGCAGTTAATATTTTCGTAAAATGCCAAAAAGTTTTGAAGCCATCACATTACACAAATCATGATTACATAACACAAAATACTTGTAGTGCTACAAAAAATGTACATATGGAGAAAAAATAACATAGTAAGACCTTGCATGCAACGCTGAAAAATTTTGAAACCAACGTAGTACACAAATCATGATTGCACATCTTAATAAAAAAATTTGTAGCAGTCCAAATTTCAGAAAAATTTAATATTATGAAAACAGACAAGACTTNAGGTGGCATGCAGCACTGGCGATTCGCGCATTTTCCAATCGTTTACGAACCAATACAGGTTCACATAGATTATCTGAGAGCATCGGGTTGCAATGTATTCCACATGATGTCGCAGACTCGGCTGCCCTGCAATGTGGAACAAATTGTCCCCCCTGCACAGGCTCATGCTGCCATCCATGCATCAGACTGTGCCATGGAGCTGCCCCAGGCGAGGCATGAATCATTGGTCTGCTCCCAGCAAGTTAAGTCCAAGAAGGGTGCTGCCAGCCAGACGACCAGACGTAGCCGAGTGTATTATCGATGCCATACACTCGTGTTGGTATCTACCACAGATGTTTCTGCCTCCAGCTCGGGAAATATACCTGCACCTACTCTTCATCGACCTCGAGCAGTAATGTGTACTCCCAGGACTGGCGATCCTGGTTCAACCATTAATGCAGTGTCCGTTTCTGCTGTTGAAAAGCAGGATGCCAATGGCGTCACAGAAGACATGGAGGCAACATATATAGAGGAACTTTCTATGCAGTGTGGTGATGACCAACAATGCCCTAGTGGTTTGAGTGATCTAGACGATGGACATCACCATGATCCAGAGACTTGTGCGGCATTTCGCAAGAGACTGATGGTTACCATCTTTCATTGAACTGTTTATATTTGCATGTGACAGTCTTCTTCTAAACTTAGCAAAAACTATAAATTCTATATGAACTTTTTAAAAATGAAAACAACTATTAAATATGTTTTTTTATTGACTCTGTTCAAAATAAATAGTGTATTAAAATATTTGTTTGTGTGTGATAATTTATTTCGCCCAACTCGTGTTTTTATCATCAAGATATTTTATTGTTAAAATTATAAAAAATTAATACTAACAACGAAATTAATTTTCAGTAGACATGATTGACTATCATACGTTTAAAATAAATAGTTAATGGCAAAAAATATTAATAAATAAATTTCCACTTTTTTTTGTATGTAACTTATTTGGATAATAATTCATTATATTTGTTCTAACGTTTTCTAAATCTCTTTGTTTCTAAATTTGTTGTATGCCACAACCCTAGCAGCTGTAATATTTTTCAATATGAAAATGTATATGTGTATACATACCTCACAAATAAAACCTTCAATAAAATATTTAGTTTAAATGTTATTCTACATACTGTATTTTTTTACATAAGAGTTTTTTTTTTTTTTGCAATACATGTTCTTTAGTTTAGCTGCCAGTTCATCCATCTGAAGTCGGCCTCACATCCATCTCAATCTTCGGTAAGTTTGTCACCATCTTCTTCTTCTGCTAGCCCTTTTTTTGGAGAAATTATATCAAGTTATTTGAATAATTGTTCAATGTATTTTTTTTTAAATTATATATATATTTTTTTAATTTTCTCCGCTGCTGTGTGACCGTACTATGTAGGTGTGGCACCGACGGTGGTATTAAAATTACTGTCCTAAAATATCTAAAACAAAGCAAACAACAAAATGAAAACAGCAAAATTGCAGAAAAAAGAGAGAGAATAGATAGCATTTTTTATGTTAGTATTATGTAACTACCATTATTGCATTCGCAATTCCACATAATAATAAGTGTTGAACCCCTCAGAGTAACCCAGGGTTGGAGATACAACATAGCTTCAAATTATATTTGCACGAAATAGTGTAAGTAAAATGACTATCAGACCATATTGAAAGGAAAAAGGGTTTTATCTTTTTAGGCTCTCGTTCTATCACATTGCCTAATCTGTTTTGGAGATGGTGGAGTGACATGACTTCAAATTCGACACCCTCGAGGCGAGGAACTGCCCTTGCATCCCGACCTCATTCACCCTCACCCAGAAAAATGTGCGTTATTTATAACATTACCAGTTCCCTTTCCAGCATCGTTTCCTTCATCTTTATGGGAGATGACTTCGATGTGATGCATAGAAAACATTAGAAAACAATACACGTGTCACAAACAATGTGGTAGAGTCCATAAAAAAGCAAAGAATAATATATCAATGCTAAAAAATTGTAAGTGCGCTATGTCATAAAAATTCGTACAGACCACACACAAAGTATATGAAAAAATCGTGATTACACTAAGTGACGAAAAATAGAACTTCGCAGTTCACACAAAAAGCATAGCAAAGCAGTTAATATTTTCGTAAAATGCCAAAAAGTTTTGAAGCCATCACATTACACAAATCATGATTACATAAAACAAAATACTTGTAGTGCTACAAAAAATGTACATATGGAGAAAAAATAACATAGTAAGACCTTGCATGCAACGCTGAAAAATTTTGAAACCAACGTAGTACACAAATCATGACTGCACATCTTAATAAAAAAATTTGTAGCAGTCCAAATTTCAGAAAAATTTAATATTATGAAAACAGACAAGACTTNTTGCACATCTTAATAAAAAAATTTGTAGCAGTCCAAATTTCAGAAAAATTTAATATTATGAAAACAGACAAGACTTGTGTACAATGACGAAAAATCTTGACACATATGCACTAAACAATTTCAATATTACACGATGTACCAAAAACTACATCACCAAAAGGCAAAGCAGTGTAGGTGCATAAATCTTGTACATTAAAAAGTGATCATAAAAGCAAAGAACTTTGTGCAGCCCACAAAATAACATGGCAATCCTTGCGGACATCGTCGAAAAATCTAGAAGTTAATGCAATACACCAATCTTGGTTACACTTCTTACCAATAAAAAAAATACTCTTGCAGCCCAAATCAAAGCAAAACAGTTAAACCTAGCTGAAAACACAGAAACGCCTTAAGGGCAACACATTAAACAAATTATTACTACACTAAATATAAAATATTTCAAGTCTGAGAAAATGCAGAAAAAATTCTACAAAGAGAAGAGAGAAAAACCTTGAGGACAATGCTGAAAAGTTTTGAAGCCAACGCAGTATACAAATCATGATTACACTTCTTACCAAAAATAAATTCGAAGTTCGAGAAAATGGAGAAAAATAACATAGCAAGGCAGGTAAAGCTTCGCAGACAACACCNCCAAAAATAAATTCGAAGTTCGAGAAAATGGAGAAAAATAACATAGCAAGGCAGGTAAAGCTTCGCAGACAACACCGAAAAGTCTTGAAGCCAACACAGTTAAAAAAAATTACTACACAATGTACCAAAAATAAATTTTATATCCGAGAAAATGCACAAAAATAAAATACTATGAAGGCAATAAGGTAACAATCGCAGACAATGCCGAAATATAATGAATACCTCTCAGTAAGCAAATCATTACTACACGACGAGCCAAGAAAAAAATCTCGTAGCCCACAATGCAGAAAAATAATACCTTACAGTCCACACACAAAGCAGAAAAATAAAACCCTACAGTCCACACACAAAGCAGAAAAATAAATTATGTGAAGACAATATGCAAAAAGGGTTGTTAAAAATTCGCTTGGAAAAAAAAAACATAGCAAGGCAGTTACACCTTACATACAATACTGAAATGTCTTGAAAACAACACCGTAAAAAAAAAAGAATCTGTATAGGGTAACAGCACACCTGAAATTATGAGTATTCCTCTTGCATAACGACAGTGTGAGCTGTCAATTTCTCACGAACGTAATGTAAGCAGGCGACACACATGAGAAGATAAATAATACCTATTTATCTAGCATGGGATAAAGATTATCGCTGTATGTGGTTGTGATTTTTACATTTTGTCTTTGTATCCATAAGGAAGAGTGTGGTTGCAGTCTTCCTGCAGTTGCTTCTTATCATCCGTGCATGTCAGGGCCATTGTATTGATGCACTCGGAATACAATTCGTGCCTGTGTGAACTTATAGTAAGGACATTAAGTTCGATCGTACGGTGCTTATCCAGATCAAATCTGAAGACTTCAAAATAATTTATATTTTTTAAATTTAATATTTAAATACTTTTAGCTATTTTTGTTACTTTTTCTTTGCATTCATATAATAATAATTTTGCCTGTAGCCCCACGAATTCCATAATGATTTCTCTGCCGCATTCTTCTTTGAATTTTCCAACGATNATAATAATTTTGCCTGTAGCCCCACGAATTCCATAATGATTTCTCTGCCGCATTCTTCTTTGAATTTTCCAACGATCTTCTTGTTAACTGGCAAGAAAAAGGGGTGCGTGTTGGGGTTCCCACTGGTATCAAATTGATTTATCTAACTGTGATCGTTGACTAAATCTGTAAAAGTTCTGGTTCGAATCTGGTACATNTCGTTGACTAAATCTGTAAAAGTTCTGGTTCGAATCTGGTACATGTACCAGCCTGTGTCCATATACAGGAACCTTCATCACATCATAATGAAAATTATACATTAATGTTTTAGATAATGCGACGAAAGTGAACACTGCATATAGCTTTATCGAAGAGGATGAATTCGTGCTGCAGATGGACGAGGGAAAGAGATTAAATGTAAATGTCATGGTCGAGGAATGTTGCTTTGGCTACCAGTTTAAGAAGGTAATTTTTACTGCACACTAGTTCTAATTTTTGTTGTTTCAGTTTGTCTTCCATTAATATAAAAAAAATTCATTATTAGCTAATTTTTAAAAAGTTCCTTCTCGAGCTCACCTGTCGCTTCATAGTGTTGAGCTCGATGTAAGGTTTCAGGCAGGGACTTTGCTCGAATTCCATTACACAACAAATTTTTACGAGTCTCAATCTGTGATCCAGTGCTAGTTTAAGGTTGTGGGAGTGTACCATATAATGTTTCTTATTATCTAATGTTGTCATTAATTTTGGATGTTTTGAGCATGGGGGATATTTGCTGATGGGCAGGAATGGCTAATTAAGGTGTTCCTTGTGCAATGCTATGGGATACTCGATGTCGACCTCCAGAATGTAATGGTTGTTATTATCGCCCACCATGCTCGTGATGTCGATGTTGGTGTCGACCCAATGGAAATATCGTACCAGTAGTGGTAGCGACATGGCTCAGCCGTACAGGTTGTTTGCATCGAAGTTTTGCAAAAATATGGTAGGCATGCTGGGGTCGTATAGCTCGTGTGTGTAGAGGTTATTTACTACCACATGTCGCTTTATACACCGGGCCACAATGCCACGAATTCCATTTTCGATCAATTACGCATGTCAAAATCGGTGAGTAGCTCCAGGTTAAACCCATCATTATTAACATGGCATCGAATGTAAACCCTGAAGTGCTGACCCAATGGGCACAGTCTAGCGCTCGTACATGGCAATACACATGTCTCTAAATTTCTCTTTATGTCTGCCAGGATAAGCACATCCATCTTAAGTTANTGCTCGTACATGGCAATACACATGTCTCTAAATTTCTCTTTATGTCTGCCAGGATAAGCACATCCATCTTAAGTTAAGGATTGCTGTATTTCCCTAATATATTACAATTAAATTCTTGCCAGACTATCATGGCATGCACATAATCGTCATGTGTTATTCAAGAATCTGTCAGCCTGTTGTGTAATTCTTCTTTCAAGGGCAGTTGCAGCTCGTCCAACTTTTCCAACCTGCCTACATATTCGTATGGAAAAGCACCTTTTTGTACGACGAGTGGCATTTGGTTAGCACTAAAAAATTTGGCAGTGTTGTAGAATTTATTTTGGCGCAATAACACGGTGAGGGATGCCAAACTGCGGGCTATAAAACGAAATGTATTTACAAATTGTATGGTAAATCTATCGCTCAGCTACTTTGAAAATGTAATATTTTTTTCTCGTGTGTGTGGAATGATATGGATTTGTTGTGTGTCGTACCCTAGCTGCTTGATGATGAAGTTTTCGTTGTATGAGAGTTTATAGAAGAATACTGCAAGCTTCTTGAGGTGGCGAAGAAACAGGTTATACTCGTTACATGCAGCTCCAATATAATGGCTAGTGAAGTGATTGAGGTCCCTGACCTTGTAATTTTCGCGTGTAAATGCAGTGGTGCAATAACAGCAAGTCGTGGCATGTGTGTACCTCACATGTTTGGCTGGTGTGAGCGGTTCCATATACTTAGTGATGGCATAAATTTTTTTCACTTTTCTCCCTATTTATACTCTCTTGTCCATAAAATAATTTTTCCTGCATCGTGTGCCCGGTACACTACAGGTTATGTGGTCAGTGTGGAGGTCACGGCTGTAGGAATTACATTTTTATAGACTTTTACATAAATCAATAACTGTGTGCCTTGTTTTTTTAGTAAGGATAAGTATATGAGTGGCTGGGGTCCGGTTCACAGGTGTAAACGGGTTTTAGAATTGCCTCTAAATCTCTATAAACGACGATGGGCAGTTTGTCCGCAAATTAAACTTTTAACTTTATGGACGAGCGGCCTGCCATCTTGCTCTGGGTGAGGCATCTCGGCGTGCACAGGTGCATTTGTGTAACAGTATTTCGCAAGTTCGTCCAAGCGCTGCTGACCCATTAAGACAGATACTCGCGGCTGCTCAACAAAATACCTAAAACACCCCTTGCAGATATGTATTATGTGGTCGTGATTCTTAAACTGGGAGCTTATCAAATGTTCAAAATCCTTTATATATTTACAATGGGAAACTTTGTTATTGTTNCGTGATTCTTAAACTGGGAGCTTATCAAATGTTCAAAATCCTTTATATATTTACAATGGGAAACTTTGTTATTGTTGGTGAGGAGGGGGTCGAAATGGTTCTCTTTTTCGTCTTTGCCTGCACATACTGGCACTATTTTGTCATTTTCCTCCAGACTTTACAGATTTACAGACTTTCCTGGATTATTCTTTCAAATATTTTAATTTGGTGCAGTAGGGTGGGAAACTCGAGGCCTGTAAAATCAAATTTGATTTCCAGGGCTTCATACTGCCGATCTACATTTGTTAAAGATGGTCGCTTTTATCAAAGTATTCTAAAATCGCCCACTTGAAACAAATATGGTCCTCACTATTCAGTGGAATTATTATTGACAGCTTTTTCTTGATCTATTGGGGCAAAATAATACACTGAAGAGACAAAAAAAACTGGTATAGGCGTGCGTATGCAAATAACAGAGATATGGAACCAGCCAGAGTAACGCGATGCGGTCGGCAGCTAGATCGGTTACTGCTGCTGCAATGACAGGTTATCAAGATTTCAGTGAGTTTAAACGTGGTGTTATAGTCGGTGCACGAGAGATGGTAAATAGCATCTCCGAGGTAGCGATTACATTTGGATGTTCGCGTACGACCATTTCACGAGTGTACCGTGAATATCGGGAACCCGGTAAAACATAAAATTTTTGACATCGCTGCGGCCGGAAAAAGATCGTGAAAGAACGGGACAAACGACGACTGACGAGAATCATTAAAAGTGACAGGCATGCAGCCCTTTCTCAAATTGGCGCAGATTGGATTTGTGGACTGCCCTGCAGGTTTCATGGTGTGAACTGCCTCCTGCATACTTTGAGACATTAGTCGAGTCCATGCCACGTCGTCTTGCGGCACTTCTGCGTGCTCAGGGGGCCCTACACGATATTAGGCAGGTGTACCAGTTTTTTTGGCTCTTCAGTGTATATGACAATGCTTTGAATGGGTCCAATTTGTTTATGCGCAGTTGTATGTTGGTGACTTCTGACAGAGTCCACTCCGACCATCTTTCTTTGTATTGTGTATCTTCAGTACATATTTTCTCGATGTTGGCCACTACAGCATCTTCGATATTGCTAACCTCGTATATAGGAAAATTTATCGTCTTGAATGCCCTCGTATCTGACCCCTAATCGAATATATTCGGATTGACATAATCACACTAAAGCAACAAAATAAATNTTGCTAACCTCGTATATAGGAAAATTTATCGTCTTGAATGCCCTCGTATCTGACCCCTAATCGAATATATTCGGATTTACATAATCACACTAAAGCAACAAAATAAATTCATTAGACCTTGCCTCTTTCAGCTGACTAATATAATTTTCACGCATTTGTTTTAAGTATGTACATATATATTTCNTTCATTAGACCTTGCCTCTTTCAGCTGACTAATATAATTTTCACGCATTTGTTTTAAGTATGTACATATATATTTCGCATGCTTACTCGTGTTTTCGGCTACATGTGATTATAAATTCGCTCTAAATAGTCTCCACTTCCATGAACCCGTGTGCTGTAGGCTGACCTGCTCGGGAAACAATCCTTGGCCTGGCTGGGACTTGTACGGACTGCGCAGCGTGTCATGGGCGCTTAGCAGGTGGAGTAGCGGAAGGCCCGTTGCATTTCCTTTTTTGCATCATGAGGTTGTCCTCGCTGGTAAACTATCTGTATTGTATTGTGTAAGAACCTACGTAAAGAATAAACTTTGTTTTTTCGCAATAGAGTGGAAATATAACCAAATATATTTACAGTTTGTGTTGGGTCTAGCAAAAATGTTGAATTACGAAATTACTTTATTTATATATGACAACTGAATAAAAAAAGTAGTGGAGTGGTTAAAAAAAANAAAATGTTGAATTACGAAATTACTTTATTTATATATGACAACTGAATAAAAAAAGTAGTGGAGTGGTTAAAAAAAAATTTATTTTAGGCCTTTCCTGCAAAGTTTCGTTAAGCTAAAAGAAACACGCACAATGTTTTTTTGATTACAGATTGCATCTAAATTCGTGATTTTTTAAAAATAAAATTAAGATTGCTTATGGATGCTCAATTCCAGAAACAGTTGTATTTTTATAACTATTTGCTCTTGTTAANAAAATAAAATTAAGATTGCTTATGGATGCTCAATTCCAGAAACAGTTGTATTTTTATAACTATTTGCTCTTGTTAAAACCATTGGAAGGCGTGAATAATAGTTACGAAATTAAGTAAATACTTTATACATTGTCTTTGACTCTTATATATCACAGCATATATATGCCAGCACAAACGTAACATCTTTGGAACACTAGCGCACCTTACGGCAGCTGATCTCTCCCGTAAGAAATCTCGTTTTTGTTCCCAACCTGAGTAGAATAAATATTATCTCGGTTAAGCTCTGTTTGCAAGAGGCGGAGAAATATTGTGGAAGTAGAACTTANACCTGAGTAGAATAAATATTATCTCGGTTAAGCTCTGTTTGCAAGAGGCGGAGAAATATTGTGGAAGTAGAACTTAGGCAAGGCATCATTAAAAATTTGCACATAACCAAGAATGAACATCGGTTTCTTTTTTGGCGGGAAACAAACGCACTGACACGAAGGTGGTGTAAGAAGATTAAATCTCGATTTNCGAACATCGGTTTCTTTTTTGGCGGGAAACAAACGCACTGACACGAAGGTGGTGTAAGAAGATTAAATCTCGATTTCCACTACATACTTGATGCGGGTCTCGCGGCAGCGAATCGCTGCACTGACATTGTGTCGCGTGGAAATCTCCCTCCATTTTTCACGGCCTCGCCATCGTCGTACGATTCCCTCCACCCAGCTGATGTGATAAGAAACGCACAGGTTCAGTGGAAGACGTGGAAGGCCACGGCGTGTGACTGTATTATCCGGCTGCCTGTCTGCTTGCATTGTTCTATGATAATTTACAACTGTAGGTAATTACACGCTGTAATGCAGAATCATGTGGATGAATGCACAAATCGCGGACGGAACACATAGATCTCACGTCAGTGATCGCACAATGACTAAAGATGGTGGACCACGGTCACAATAGCTGTTATTACATGTCTGTCTCCTTNTTACACGCTGTAATGCAGAATCATGTGGATGAATGCACAAATCGCGGACGGAACACATAGATCTCACGTCAGTGATCGCACAATGACTAAAGATGGTGGACCACGGTCACAATAGCTGTTATTACATGTCTGTCTCCTTCCGTTCCCTTGGCGTTTGATATGTGTCGAATGCGACTAGTAGGATTTCAGCCATCATGGGGAGCAGATCGTCTCCTGGACTTATGGTAAATTCTCTCCTTCCCTCCTGCACCATCCATCATCGCACTCCCCCTTCCCCCTGATACTGACTGCTCTATATTGCGTAGTGTAGAGCAACATCGTGTTATTCCATACAGCGGTGAGACGGATGCGCGCTTTGCACGTCCACGGCTCGCTCGCGGGCACCCAATGCTGCGTACTGGCGTGGCAGGGCACGGCGTCTTCGCTATGCAAACCATCACAAGAACACTGCTGAAATCAGTTGCTTGTAAGAATTCAATTATTGTTAAATCACATCCTTTTTCTGGTGGAAATAACAATATATATAAACACTAGGAAAGTTGGGTTTTTGAAAAAAAAAAATTACAAACTTATCTGCATCGATGAAGCTCTCTCGCTATTTATTTTTCTTCTACGTAAACTGGAAATAACTATTAGAAATCATCCAAGGTATCGGACCTATATTTTTTTTATAAAATAATAGTTTTTACTGAAATATGTAATTTAATTAGATATTGATTACAAGTTGTTTGCAAGAGGGGAGGGAGAATGTATGGTGGCTCAGGATAGCCGGTGAGGGGATGTTTGTGGAGAGGAGGGAAGAGGGGTGATGCAACATGACTGCCCTAGGCCGCCTCTCGACAACCAAGTTGGCGGAAAATCCTGAGTCCTGGTGCATGGTACCTGTCCCAAAACCAGCTGTCTATATCTACTCAGGCAGTTATTTAAATAATGGTGGCTATAGAGCAATTGCATCTTATAATGATATATTTTCGAAAACATTTAATTAATTCAAACGTAACTTTGCATGCTGATATAATATATACATAGTGATAATACTAAAATCATGGGACAAACGTTGAGGGGTGGTAGAGCTCACTAAAACAAACAATTATTGTATAGGAATTTATGGGCGGGAGTGACACGTTGAGGCACAAACACAAAAATAACACATGAAATGCAACACATGGTTTATTTACAACGTCGCCGCTAAATGCCTTTTTACAGCAATATAATAATTGCTCAAAATTGCTACCACCGACAGTAAAGCAAGCTTGTCGGTGGAGTGATTGGCGAACAGATTCAAATACGCCGGGTATTTCACGCACGCCACTATTGTCAGCCAATCACGCCATATGTAGAGGTCGCCAAGCATGCGTGACTATTAGTGTATGCATTTCCAGCATTTTTTTTAAACATTTTCTGTACAGAATCACTTGTTAAGTATGCTGCTTATGAGCATTTTATGTTTCCGTTAATGTGTTATGTTTTGTGTTTGTGCCTCAACGCGTCACTTCAGCCCATATATTCCTATACAATAATTGTTTGTTTTAGTGAGCGCTACCACCCCTCAATGTTTGTCCCATTATTTTAGAATCATCCTGTATATAACAACCATGAAATTTGTACAGACAAAGTGTCTTTTGTCCACTATATAGCAAGATATGATTACATGAAAAATGTAAGAATTTTCGTCAAATCTGAAAAAAAAAACGAACAGATTCCAACCAAATTTGGCAAAAAAGTAGCAGGAGAGCAGGCAATATAAATAATTTTTTTTAAGTAGGACAAAAATGTATTTTTTAAATTGAGACCATACAAAACATTTTCTCAGTGTGTTATATCTACGAAACAACGAAACAAAATTCAAATTCAGCCCTAAATTTATATGCTGACAATNATGTTTTTGTGTTTGTGCCTCAACGCGTCACTTCAGCCCATATATTCCTATACAATAATTGTTTGTTTTAGTGAGCGCTACCACCCCTCAATGTTTGTCCCATTATATTAGAATCATCCTGTATATAACAACCATGAAATGTGTACAGACAAAGTGTCTTTTGTCCACTATATAGCAAGATATGATTACATGAAAAATGTAAGAATTTTCGTCAAATCAGAAAAAAAAAACGAACAGATTCCAACCAAATTTGGCAAAAAAGTAGCAGGAGAGCAGGCAATATAAATAATTTGTTTTAAGTAGGACAAAAATGTATTTTTTAAATTGAGACCATACAAAAAATTTTCTCAGTGTGTTATATCTACGAAACAACGAAACAAAATTCAAATTCAGCCCTAAATTTATATGCTGACAATNAATTTTCTCAGTGTGTTATATCTACGAAACAACGAAACAAAATTCAAATTCAGCCCTAAATTTATATGCTGACAATATATATTGTAACCATCAAATTTGTCAATAAACAACCTTATACCACCACCATTTTTTACGATCGCCCCACAAGAATATTTATGTAATATTTCGGGACACACTCAATCGAACTACCACATTTGGTAGGGCCGTGGTTGTGTCTTGCCTCCCATCTATGCCAACCGGTTTCGATTCCCGGTGGGGTCGCTCCTGGAGTTTTGCATGTGGGAATGGTGCTGGACGATGTCACTGGTCGGCGGGTTTTCTTCGGAATCTCCCGTTTCCCTTGCCCTTTCATTCCGGGGTTGCTCCATTCTCACCTCGCTTCAGCTACTGGCTCTCAAGACCTCAATGCTAAGAGCCGCCCAAATTTCTCCACACTCCACTCCTCTACTAAATTTGGCCAAGAAGTTGTACTGTGGTTGGCCATATTAATTAATATGTTTAAAGTGTCCCAGACACTTATTATCAGAATGGCAGCTTTGAAAACATGTACGAAAATGTGTAACCGATTTTAACCTAACTTTGTATACTGGCAGTATCTGCGACAATCTTCGATCGTATTAATATTCTAGTATAGTTTGCTATAAGGTCAAAACTATATAATCAATCTAAATTTTTATATGTATGCTCANCTATATAATCAATCTAAATTTTTATATGTATGCTCACAGTATGTGCATCAATGATCAAATGTTACTACAAAGAGCGTCGTTGTCTTCCATTTATTATGAAGATCGTCACATAAAAAAATTTGTGTTTTAAGCAATCTAGTGAGTACCAATCAATCTATTACACGAAATTTCATACACAAATACTTCTACAGTAGTGTATGTAAACTAACAGATTTTAGGTACGGAGGGCCTTTTTTAATGGCGTTANACTGTATGTGCATCAATGATCAAATGTTACTACAAAGAGCGTCGTTGTCTTCCATTTATTATGAAGATCGTCACATGAAAAAATTTGTGTTTTAAGCAATATAGTGAGTACCAATCAATCTATTACACGAAATTTAATACACAAATACTTCTACAGTAGTGTATGTAAACTAACAGATTTTAGGTACGGAGGGCCTTTTTTAATGGCGTTAATATAAATAACTTTATTTAATATGTAAAATATATTAAAAAATTCAAACAAAATTAAACTAAAATTGTTACACTAACAGTATTCATTAAAAGCGTTAATTATGCATACATAAATATTATATCGCCGACTTTTATATGAAATAGTGCCATGTAAGAATATTGAACATTTTGCCATATTTCAGGAAAAGTTATATAAGTTTCCACCATATTTTTCACATCAGTAGTCCCACAAAAGTCCATGTAAAATTGCATAATTAAAGTATGGTCAGACATTGATTTTCGAAGAGGAGGCCATATCAATATATTTACTAAGTTTGTCATATCTATTAAAAAAATTTACCAAATTCATCCAAATTTTTATGTTTACAGTATATACTAGAAGCGTCGTATACATAACCATTTTGTTGGCAATTTTTTACGATCGCACCAAATAAGGAAATAAAAATTGTATCCCATATATCAGGGATCAATTAACCGATTTAACATAAATTCTTCACACGTGTAGCACTACGATAGGCCATGCAAACATAAGTGCTTTAAGTGCCTCAAACCTTTATTTTCAAAATGATGGCGCTGAAAATATTTCAGATTTAAAAACCCTATCATTCAAAACATTAGTCTCATATCCGAAGATGATGCTCCGAATACTATTCCCGTAATGATGTTGGTTTCATGCTATCTTATGGTACGAGTTTTTGTGGGTTTGAGTCCTCGGTAGAGTTTGTGTGCATTTGTAATTGTGTAACTACTGTTACATATGTTTGTTGTTTCATCTCTAAAGCTATTGCTGTAAAAATATGAAGGCCTACCTACATCAAAGTCTTAATAACACCATTAAAATTTATTTGCACCCATGTACATGAAAGTTCCCTTATCAGTTATTTCAGTATATTCTTGTTGAAACTAAGATTATTTGCTTTATTTCTCCTTTTTTTAGATGGAAAACATTATATTTATAGGGTTTTTATGTAGATAGTGTAGGCAAGAGTTTAAAAAGAGAGTAGGAAGGGTGTGATTGCTCGAGATGGCTTATAGAACTTAAGGGTGAGTAAGAAGTGATAATCCTAGTTTTACGTTATTCTAGTGGAAGATTAAAAATGTTGCAAAACTCACTTGGAACAACAAACATTTTTTCCTAATATCTAAGTATACCATACTTTTAAAAATACAATTAAACTGTAATTAAATATTATAAAACGACTCTTTTGATAATAGTCTTATTCCATACAGAGTAAATGCAGATCAACTTTGTATATTAAAGTGTTACACTTATTTATGTAAATACTATGGGCTTAAATGTGACTTTAATTTTGGTAAACACAACCGTAAAGCATTTTTAATTTAACATTTATTTATTTGGAATGGCCCACACTTTTTAAATGCTAAATTAAGTAGCCAGTATGTCCAGTCAGGAAGTATTTCGGCAGAAGAGTGGGGTTGTATTTTACATGTCTAGGTTTCTACACAGATATGCCAATTGTATCTCATTGTTAGACTGCTGTGCTTCGTGTACATATAATGTAATCAGCATAACTATGTAGTAACCTAAACATGAATGTACATTATTATCTTATTACCGAAATACCTTTACAATAATCATAATGATTTATTTTAGAAGAAATGGGANCATGAATGTACATTATTATCTTATTACCGAAATACCTTTACAATAATCATAATGATTTATTTTAGAAGAAATGGGAACATTAGCGTGGTTCTTCCTATTATTTAATTTTTAATTGGGTGTTTTTTTTTACAGATACTTTATTTGGAATGGGCCAGAGGGTCCAAATTCTACAAGAGGCAGCCGCTGTGGCTTGTGAGGAAGTATTTCGGTGACAAGATTGGATTGTATTTCGCTTGGCTAGGTTTCTACACAGCTATGCTTATTCCATCTTCCGTTGTAGGACTGCTGTGTTTCATGTATGGACTAGCATCACTGCAATCTACCGATAATATACCTAGGTATGAACAACATAATTTTTTTATGTCAGGTTACATTACTTACTAATGATTAAGAAATGTTTGTAACAAAGTATAAATGTAGTACATTTTACTCAGTGTTTTACACTGAAGAGCCAAAAAAACTGGTACACCTGTCTAATATCGTATAGGGACCCCGCGAGCNTTTTACTCAGTGTTTTACACTGAAGAGCCAAAAAAACTGGTACACCTGTCTAATATCGTATAGGGACCCCGCGAGCTCGCAGAAATGCCGCAAGATGACGTGGCATGGATTCGACTAATGTCTGAAGGTATGCAGGAGGCAATTCTCTCCATGAATCCTGGAGGGTAGTCCACAAATACCAAGGATTGCGAGGCGGTGGAGATCTCTTCCGAACAGCACGTTGCAAGGNTAATCCTGGAGGGTAGTCCACAAATACCAAGGATTGCGAGGCGGTGGAGATCTCTTCCGAACAGCACGTTGCAAGGCATCCCACATATGCTCAATAATGTTCATGTCTGGTAATTTAGGTGGCCAATGGAAGTGTCTAAAGTAATAAGAGTGTTCCTGGAGCCACTCGGTAGCAACTCTCGACGTGTGGGCTGTCGCTTTGTCCTGCTGGAATTGACCACGTTCGTCGGAATACACAATGCACATGAATGTGTGCAGGTGATGGGATAGGATGCTTACATACTGTCACCTGTCAGAGTCGTATCCAGACGTATCAGGGGTCCAATTTCACGCCAACTACACACGCCTTATACCATGACAGAGCCTCCACCAGCTTGAAGAGTCCTCTGTTGACATGTAGGGTCCATGGATTCCTCAGGATGTCTCCATACCCGTACACGTCCATTAACCCGATACAATTGTAAACGAGACTCGTCAGACCAGGCAACGTGTTTCCATTCATCAACATTCCAATGGCGGTGTTGGCGCGCCCAGGCGAGGCGTATAGCTTTGTGTCGTGCTGTCAAAAACGGTACAGGAGTGGGAATTTGGCTCCGATAGGCCATATCAATGATGGTCCGTTGAATAGTTCGCACGCTAGCACTTTTTAAATACCCCAGCATTTAAATCTGCGCCAATTTGAGAAAGGGTTGCACGTCTGTTTTGTTTAATGATTCTGGNTTTTTAAATACCCCAGCATTTAAATCTGCGCCAATTTGAGAAAGGGTTGCACGTCTGTTTTGTTTAATGATTCTGGTCAGTCGTCGTTGGTCCCGTTCGTTCACGATCTTTTTCCGTCCTCAGCGATGTCGAAATTTGATGTTTTTCCCGATTCCCTAATTTCACGGTACACTCGTGAAATGGTCGTACGCGAACATCCAAATGTTATCGGTACCTTGGAAATGCTATGTCCCATCCCTCGTGCGCCGACTATAACACCACGTTCAAACTCACTTAATTCTTAATAACTTGCCATTGTAGCCGCAGTAACTGATATAACAACTGTGTCAGACGCTTGTTGTCTTATATAGGCGCTGCTGACCGCATCGCGTTACTCTGATTGGTTCCATACCTCTGTTATTTGCATACGCACGCCTATAACAGTTTTTTGGCTCTCCAGTGTTTTAAAGCCTATGCATTTACAACGTAGCAAAAAATACCGATATGTAAAACGAAACATACAGCATAAAGTAGGTATGTCAATATCATTTAGACCACAGGCCATTTTCCTTGTTAGTGAATATTATGCGACCCGCACACAAACAACAGGTTCACCAATGCCAGTTTTAAATTTTGGGTTGTTGCTTGTTGCTAACTGATACTCACAAGTGAAACACTATAACTGTAACACTTTACTGTAATTTTTAAGATAACACAACATTTCAATAAGTGACTGAAAGAAATATAAAAAAAGGTAATCCTCTTTGTAAAAATACAGTATTTCAACAGAGATTCGTTTATTTTGAGTATATCAGGTGTTCTTGTCTAGCATTTGGCACCGTTTTCTTGCAACAAGTTTTTTGAAATATGGAAACAAATGTTCAGCATATAATGCATTCGTTATCGAATATTTATTGGCATTGGTATGCCTTGATCTATGCTCTGGTTTGTAAGTTTTTATTCAAGAAAACACATTTTCTCTCTCACACACATATATGTATACATATTATTTTAAATAAAGCAGGATTTTTTCCACAAACTTTCATTTTCTGAGCTTTTCCGACATAAAAAGATAATGGACACGTGGAAATATTTACTCATCTTCGTACGCCTTCAAACATTTAAAGCGGCTATCAAATTCGTATTTTATATATTCTCTTCTGTCACAATATTTTAAAAATAATAACTTTGACTCAGATTATTTAAATACTCACACATAGACAATTATGCCATATCAGCCTAATTTCAATTATTTTGCCACAGAATCAACTTTCTTTTCCAAATCTAGCCAGTTAATCGGGTATGTGTGTAATAAGCTGATCTCTTGCTTATAGTTTGCAGTTTATATAGTTAAAATTACATGCAATACTTACTATGAAGGCCAGATATTAGGCCCATATCTGTTACTTTAGAAGTGATACAGCCTCACCTTTAATTTCAAGTAACGGTATTATTTCTTCCAAAGGTAAATCAAACCATTTATTACATTATGGCAAGTCAAACAACGAACCTTCGTGTAGTGCACGAACTGATCATTCACTTTTCAATTACTGAAGGAGGAGAGAAATCTGGTGTTGATGGAAGTCCTCTGGGTGGGACGATGATCACAGTTTTCGACACAGTCTTAAGCACATTGTCCATTCACAGTGGTTTTGAACACAGAACTTGCTAAGAAATAATACTATATTAATATTGCACTTTTGTTTTGTCTGGAAATTAAAACTTTAGTTTTGCTTTCAGTGTATATACGAATGTTAAGGAACTTGGTTTGAAGCCTGGCGAAAGCGTATTTATTCACGCCCATTATTTTACCAGTAAAACAGACTTTACTACCACAAAGCTACTTTCAGTCTTGTAGGGCCTTAACTGTGTAGCAAATATCAATAACCACTGCATCGATTTTACAGCCCTTGAAAGAAATACTGTGGTTGGTCGCTTTAAAGTCGTTCAATTGAGACGATATTATTAAAATATCAGATTGGAGTTTCCAAGGGAATATGAAGGAGTAAGTATGAGCTGAAGGAAAATCATAGACACTGCAATGAGTGACGTGGCGAGTGCTGGCCTGTATGGGAACAGAACTGCACTGTAGTAATTTTGATGGCGATTAAGGTGTAAAACTTGTGTGCTCAGGGAAAAAAAAAGATTTTTTGTCAGGTGATGGCTACTTTGGCACCTATCATTTGCTGCCTTACTGATTACTGCATTGTAGTGCTATGTGCCTATCTCACTAACTATGGATGTTGCTGCACGAAATTTATCACACTATAACTTGCCCACCATTGTCTTGTCTACACCTAAATATAGCCCACCCATGCATCACTGAACTTACCTCCAAGAAAAAAAAAATTCGTAATTATCACTATTATATTTTGTCCTCTGTCGTAGTGGTAAAAAAAAAATTAACAAAATTACAGAGGTAAAATCTGCCTTGAAAATTGCTATGTAAACAAACAATGTTGTATGAAGACTGCCTGTTTTGGATTTGAATGATATCTTCATTGTTCCATCTACCAGATCATAGAAAGACATATTGGCAGTAAAGTAAAAATAATAGCATCCCTGAGCTGTTTTACAATTATGTCTATACTTCAGAGATTAAACACAAGTTCGACGTATTTCAAGATTTTGGCGTGATATTATGTAACATAACTTNTATGTCTATACTTCAGAGATTAAACACAAGTTCGACGTATTTCAAGATTTTGGCGTGATATTATGTAACATAACTTAAGCATAATATAAACAGATATAATAATGTATGATTCGCCACATTTCTGAAAGTAGCTATGCAGTGCAGTAGTGTGATCACATTACTTTGGACGCTATGCAAAATGCTTGGACCTGGTATATTGTCAAGTGCATTCGTGAAATGAATTTGGTACGAATCCACAAGTGGAAGTTGAGGATCAAAGATGAAACTGGTGGTTAGTGTACATTATGGCCTCCGTACTAGACTCGTTGGCTGTTCTGAGCCAGCCCGAGTGCTTGCCTGCTGTGTACTGCTTCTGTGGTAACCTGTCTGCAAGGGTATTCCTCTTGCAGACTGTAGAGGAGGACTAAAGCATTTTTGTATATATTTTTTGTCTTTTTTCAGTGTGTTCAGTTAGATTGGTTTCTATTGTATTATGATGTGTTTTAGGTCCCAATGATGACTCAAGATTTTGCGAAATATATAGTATATATTAATGCGATGTTTATGTGTGTGATCTACGTAGTATATATATATCATGTTAGAAACGTCATTGTTTAGTTATTGTTTCAGTGTTCTGTTCAAGAAAACTAAATTTGGTTACTTTGCTGTATCTGCATAGAGTATTCTGTTTTGTCACTAAGTAAGACATTGGTTAATCTAGCCTTCTCATGTTGATTGTGTAGCACAAATTAAGTCTGCTAAGGCAACTGTTACAAGTAGCATTGTATTTGGTCGGCATGTGTTCCTGGTCCACTTTGAGCCTTCTCCTAGGGGTGCGAGACTCCATCGCTCCGAGAAGTTCCACGCCATATCGAAAGAGAGGCACTGTGACATGAAATTTGATGGCCATGATCTGAGTACTCAGAACATCGACTTCAGAGTATTATTCAGTGTATGGCTTTCTTATGCAGTTAGTGGCCGTCGCTCGTAAGCAAATCCCGCAATTCAAGAAACTATATTTTTGCTTGTAATGCAGTGGCGGCTGCAGGAAGAATTTCAAAGGATGGCACAAAGTTAAAAATTAATATATTACTCTATTAAAGATGCAACGAAATAACAAACCTCTAAGCACACACCGGTTTTGCACTTTTAGTAGTTTCATCATGATCTCCAAGACTCGACCCCGAAAAATCTACAAAATGTATTGAATTATTTTATTGTAGAAGTTATGTAGGTATCTATTATTTCTACTAGTTCGTTATTTATTAACTGGTCTTCAGTATATTTCATCCAACTGATTTCATATATCTACCTGGTTCAGCATTACCATTTTCATATCACAAATGCAGTTTGTTCCCTAAATGTTTTTCCTATCTTGTCATCCAATTGTTTTAGGCCGACCACACATGTAGTCACTCGCGTATAATCATAACCAAAAAGAAGACCACAAAAATAATTAAACGCGGTTTTAGCACGGTGTGCTGCTAACTAAATGGCTATATGTATTTTTTACTAAAATTACATTTATAATTTTTCTTTTGGATGTGACAGGTTCGCGTTAGAATTTGTTGTGCTACCTGAGGGCCAAGATTTTTAATGAAACGCCTGTGGTGATACATGTTTTATCATGTTCACTTTGTTTTTGAATTAATACGGCACTTTCCATTAAGTTCAGTAAAGACCTGTCTACAATTTCTCTATCCCAACCTGTGTCTTAGGACAANTTAATACGGCACTTTCCATTAAGTTCAGTAAAGACCTGTCTACAATTTCTCTATCCCAACCTGTGTCTTAGGACAACGATACACTTATTGGTGCACATGAACCTCTGACGTCATAGCGCTGTCCTAACCTCCCGTGTTTCAAGTCAAAACATTCAGAAAACTAATATTTTCCCCCAAGTTGTGTCCTGTGCGCTTTCGTGGAATTTGACGTAAATTTAAACAATGGAAGTGAATGGTAGATTNATTTCCCCCAAGTTGTGTCCTGTGCGCTTTCGTGGAATTTGACGTAAATTTAAACAATGGAAGTGAATGGTAGATTTTCTAGAGACGAACGTGATGAAATGCTAATTAGTGCAGTCTGCGTTCGGTCTGAACTATTTGATATGAAGAATGAACAACTTTAAAATTGTAAAGTCATAGAAAATTCTTGGATGTCAGTTGCCGAGCTTATTAAAATAAAACAAGTTAGGGCCTATATCATTAAGATAAATAAAAATTAAAATCACACATCTCGCAAACTTTATATAATCAACAATTCAGAAATTTAAAATCATGATCTAACAACGAATAATGTGCCAAATTTACTGCGATCAATGTCATATTCTGAAAGCTTACTTTCGGACAACACATATGTAGACCATATTCGGACGGCGTTAATGTGACGTCACTTGATGTCAAAATTCCTCCACATCCACAGGTACGGCCGATTGTAGAGAGGCCTTAACACAGCAACAAAAACGTTATACATAAACATTAAAAATTGAATAATACACACACATTACAAACTTATGATATCATGCAGTGCTAATTTCTAAATATTCACAAATTCTCAAGACTTGAATATAATACTGCAACANACAAACTTATGATATCATGCAGTGCTAATTTCTAAATATTCACAAATTCTCAAGACTTGAATATAATACTGCAACAGTAACATTAACATCGCAATGCGTAACGTCGTCAAAATACACATCGCAGATGAGACGCACCTGCCTTCTGTCGAGCGGTTACAGCACTGCCAGAACTACGTAGGCACAGGAGGCTTGTGCCCCGATCCTACCGCACTTCGGNTTCTGTCGAGCGGTTACAGCACTGCCAGAACTACGTAGGCACAGGAGGCTTGTGCCCCGATCCTACCGCACTTCGGCTATTTCCGAGACGTCTCGTGTGCCTTCGGCAAGGAAAAAATGTACAGCAGCAAGGGCACAGACCGTCTGTGCCCCAAAGTTGCCAGAAAAAATTTTGTCCTCGCCTAAAGTAAGAAGAAACTATATGCAGCCTAGTAATAGAGGGCTTAATGACCAAATACGATACATTTACAATTAAATTATTNAGTAAGAAGAAACTATATGCAGCCTAGTAATAGAGGGCTTAATGACCAAATACGATACATTTACAATTAAATTATTAAAAAAAAAAACTATAAAAGAGCATTTATTTGCTGTGGTATTAAAAATTTTATTTGGGAAGACAAGTGCCCCTGCGCCCATTCGCAAGAGCCGCCCGTTTTAATTAATGGTTACTGCTCGATGTTGCTATATTTTTTCTTTGTAAGTAGACAGAAATTGCCAGTTCCAACCCCACCTGGCGCTGGCATTGGGACAAGGGACGAGCTNAGTAAGAAGAAACTATATGCAGCCTAGTAATAGAGGGCTTAATGACCAAATACGATACATTTACAATTAAATTATTTAAAAAAATAACTATAAAAGAGCATTTATTTGCTGTGGTATTAAAAATTTTATATGGGAAGACAAGTGCCCCTGCGCCCATTCGCAAGAGCCGCCCGTTTTAATTAATGGTTACTGCTCGATGTTGCTATGTTTTTTCTTTGTAAGTAGACAGAAATTGCCAGTTCCAACCCCACCTGGCGCTGGCATTGGGACAAGGGACGAGCTTTGGCGTCATCCGCGGAACACCGATGATGACATCATGGATGGTTCCTGCTCATGCATTCATCCCGATGTGGGCTCTGATGGGCTACACGAGGCTCTCAAAATTCTCTCGTCTCTGATTGACTCCACGAGGCCTGCAAAATTCTCTCATCTATTATTGGCTCTGCGAGGCTCGCAAAATTCTATCGTCTCTGATTGGATACTCGAGTGGTGGTTTCTCAGAATCTTCCCAAATGTGATTATCATTTAAGTCCTTCCTACGAGATTATATAATTCACGTGCTAACATTCCAAGACAGGGGGGTTATCTCAGAGTCTTCCTGAATTCGATTATCATTTAAGTCCTTCCTACTAGATGATATATATTCCGTGCTTGCAATCCAAGCCAGGAGGGTCATGTGCTTGCATGCCAAGCCAGGAGGGTCTCTGATTGGTCGCGCGAGGCGCACAAAAATATAATGATTTTGAAAAAATATTATTTTTTAATTTAAATTTTTTTAAAAATTTTTTATTTTCAATTTTTATTAAAATTTTTATATTAAATTTAATTTTTAACCAATTATCTATGCGAGGATTTTGAAACTGACAAGACAGTACCATTCATATTAGCTGAATAATGTTTATGTTCATTGCCCCCTGGGATACAACTTCTCACATCCTATAAGCATAGTCTAATTTCTGAATCAGATGTAGTCACCAAAACATATACATCCCCTCCGAAACGAAAATTATCACAGATTCATTTAAGTCCTATGTGAACTTATAAGCTTAGTAGGCTATAATTCCCGAGATGTACAACAACCAAATTCATTAAATAGCCAAGATGGTTTTCTCCGAGTCTTCCCTGATACCCCGACTGGTCCCTATGCTCTTACATTCCCTGAGGTGTTCTCCGAGTCTTCCTAAATCTCTACCACGTTGCCTCGACCAGTCCCTACTTCCATGCTCTTGAAGGGGGTTTCTCCCCTGACATCCCGACTGGTCCCCATGTTCTTGCAGGGGTGTTCTCCGAGTCTTCCATGACGTCCAAAATGGCCCCTATGCTCTTGCATGGGAGTTCTCCGCATCTTCCCAAGTCTCTGATTTTGTTAGGTAGCACATAATTACATAAAAAAAAAAGTTTTATTATCTTTAAATTATATTTAAAGTTGGAGAGTCGACGTAAGGTTCAAAGTTTCATGTCTAAGTTAATGTGCAAATGTCGTCACACGAAGCTCTCATACTGGCAGCATTGAGGTTGCTGCTTACTTATTGCATGATGTCAAATATTCGTTTAAATTAGCTCTCGAAGGAAAGCTAACAGTCTATAGGATGCTGACAAAGTAATCTAGATAAAAAAAACCAAAATAATTAATATTAATATATTTTTAAAATTTATACATTTAAAAAAAAATTATCTGAAATATGCGAGCAGCCCTGCATGACCTTAAGAATGCTTCTAATAGCGACGAAAGATACCTATCGATGCAACATGCTGCTCCCTAGTTGGCTTGCATCCGATGTACGAACGCTGCATACTTGCTGCACGTCCGGTGTTCGNGATGCAACATGCTGCTCCCTAGTTGGCTTGCATCCGATGTACGAACGCTGCATACTTGCTGCACGTCCGGTGTTCGATGCTGCATGCAACTCCTTGCTGGCGGGAGCAGATGCTCGACGTCATGCGGCTAGAACTCGTTGATGGGTTTGAAAAAAATTAGTAACTCTGGTCACATCCAAATAATTCTTTTAAAATATTTAAAAAAATCGTAACATATTATTCTGCATCACACTCTGTCGGCGATGTGCTGTTCTGAAAAAGAAACATTAATGACCAGGCTGCTTCGGCAATGTTCTGTGAAATGCGCTCTGTCGGCGATGCACTGTTCTGAAAAAGAAACACCAGACTGCATCGTCAATGTTCTGAAACAAATTTAATGTTAGTAACTGACCTCTGTCAGTGAGCGGGGGTCGGAGTCGTGGGACCAGGGTGACATCAGGCGTCGTGTGGCTGAACCTCGTTGACATCAGGAGGTCGATGTCATGTTACCAGGGTGACTGCAGGAAGTCGACGCCGTGTGACCAGGATGATGGCAGGAGGTCGACGTCGTGAGGCCGGACCTGTGTGATGATGAGCAGGGTCCGCATCGTGCGGCCGGACCTGGGTGATGGCGAGCAAGGTCGGCGTCGAGATGCTAGACTTGGGCGACAGCGAGTGCAGTCGATGTCGTGGGGCTGAACCTCAACGATGGCAGGCTTCGCTNTCGAGATGCTAGACTTGGGCGACAGCGAGTGCAGTCGATGTCGTGGGGCTGAACCTCAACGATGGCAGGCTTCGCTGAAAAAAAATTTGTAACTCTGGTACCACCCAAATTATTAACAACAAAAGGACCTGGAGGTATATCTCAGAGTCTTCCCAACCATACACAATGATAAAGGAGCCTAACATGTTGCGCGAGGCTCTGAAAANTGGAGGTATATCTCAGAGTCTTCCCAACCATACACAATGATAAAGGAGCCTAACATGTTGCGCGAGGCTCTGAAAAGTGTCTCAACACTGTCGAATCTGGTAACCAATCCTAAAGGATGCTACCATACACAACGATAAAGGTACCTAACACATTACTCAAGGCTCTCGAAAGTGTCTCATCATCGAGAGCATCTCATAAAGACAGATACCGTGCACAACAATAAAGGAGCCTAACATGTGACGCGAGGCTCTCAAAAGTATTTCGGACACTGAACGACAAGTGCAGCATAACATAAAGGACGTCGCCATGATGCATGATGTAACATAAAGGACGTTGCTGTGATGCATGACATAACATAAAGGATGTCGCCTCGATGCATGACATAAAATAAAGGACGTTGCCATGACGCATTATGTAACATAAAGGACGTCGCCATTATGCATGGCCTAACATAAAGGATGACACCTAAAACTTCTACAAAGAATGCGACATAACATAAAGGATGNTCGCCATTATGCATGGCCTAACATAAAGGATGACACCTAAAACTTCTACAAAGAATGCGACATAACATAAAGGATGATGCAGTATGCTTCAACGACATGCACAGCAAAACATAAAGGGTGGCGCCGAACACTTCAATGACATATGCGATCTAATATAAAGATTGACTGCGAACACTGCAACGAAGCTCACTGCCTAAAAAAAGGGATGCTGATGGACACTTGATGCATGAACACACACATACACACACATGCGTGCACACATATATACATATGCACACACACATATATGCACATGCATAAACATGCATGCACACATGCACATATATACACAGGTTATCTCAGAGTCTTCCCATCTATACACAACAATAAAGGAGCCTTCATGTTACACGAGGTTTTCAAAAATGCCTCGGCACTGTCGAAGATGGTAGCCTATCCTAAAGTATTCTAACATACACAACGATAAAGGAGCCTAACGTGGTATGCGAGGCTCTCAAAAGTGTCTTTTCACTGGTGAAGGCAGTCGCCTATCATAAAGGATGCTACCATACACAACGATAAAGCATACCTAACATGTTACATGAGGCTCTCGAAAGGGTCTTGTCATTGTTAGTCTATCATAAATAACACTGCCACGCACAACGATAAAGGGACCTGAAATTTTACGCGAGGCTCTCAAAATTATCTCGTAATTGGCAGTTTAGCATAAATAACACTGCCGCGCACAACAATAAAGGAGACTAACATGTTAAGCGAGGCTCACGAAAGCGTCTTGTCACTAACAAAGCTAACAGCCTAACATAGAGGACACTGCCATACATAACGAAAAATAGACTGAAAATGTCATGCGAGGCTCTCGAAAGCATCTCGCCACTAACAAAGATGGCAGTCTAACATAAAGGACACTGCCATACATAAGAAAAAGAGACTTAAAATGTCATGCGAGGCTCTCGAAAGCATCTCGCCACTAACAAAGATGGCAGCCTAACATAAAGGACATTGCTATACATAATGATAAAGAAGCCTAACATGTTACGCGAGGCTCACGAAAGTGTCTCATCATCTGCAGGCGAACATAATTAACACTGCCACTCACAATATTAAATAAGCCTAATATGTTATGCGAGGCTCACGAAAGTGATTCGTCATCGGCAGCAAAACATAAAGAACACTGCTGTGCACAACGATAAACAGGCCTAACAAGAAACGCGAGGCTCACGAAAGTGACTCATAATCGTTAGCAAATCATAAAGAACGCTGCCGCACACAACGAAAAAGGGGCCTAACATGATACGAGAGGCTCTCGAAAGTGTCTCGTCATCGACAGTCTATCATAAATAACACTGCCGCGCACAATGATAAAGGAGCCTAACATATTATTCGAGGCTCACACACAACGATAAAGGGACCTAACATGTTAAGCGAGGCTCTCGAAAGAATCTCGGACGAAGCTGGTAGCTTATTATAAATAACATAGCCATACACAACGATAAAGGGGCCTAACATGTTATGCGAGGCTCTCGAATGTGTCTCGTCAGAGACGAAGTTGGTGGTTTATAAAGGATGCTACCACACACTGTCGAACCATTAGACACGCCATAGAGTCAGCACATCTACATGCTGATGCAAACATATAAAAAAATAATTATAAAACTAATATTTATATACATTGAACAATCTATACATATTATGACATATTGCATAAACAATGTACACAGTAAAGTATGTTAGGTGAAGGAAATTCAATTGTAAAGTATGTGAACAATTAGGTCAACACAACTATACACTGATTCAAACTGATATAAAAAAATTAAAAGGAAAATATTTATAAGTACATGCTTATATATATAAGCATGCATCATATATATTGAATGTCATTCCGTTGTCGAGCATGGTGGAGGAAAGAATATCGTTACTACTACAATTATCTAATACGAGTGTATACTCTGTAACAGCGAGAAGCCCTGAAAAGATTCTACAACCAATACAGTCAATGTTACTACTGAGGTTGTATACTCTGCTACAATATGAAAATGAAATCTATGGTTGAAGACGTACCAACTACAACATGGTCAACAGCAAGTGGACCTGAAGAGTCGATGCAAGCAGTACATCATCAATGTAACTATTGTGGAAATACTTTTAGCACAAGATATAGTTCACGCCGACAGGAAAGATTGCATTGCATGTTCAGCCCAGCATACAAAGGATTCCACTGTGATAAATGTGATGTTGTGTTTACCCAAAGTGATAACCTGTATAGACATAACAATACATGCAAAGGCCACATTTGTTGTTCATCGGGAAGCAATTGCAAGTATTGCAGCAATTCATTCAGCAAGAGCATCTGGACAAACGACATGAAGATAGCAACTGCAAATTTGCTACAGTCTACAAGACCTACCCATGTGATAACTGTCTAACACTATATTCGAATAAGGACAGCTTGATGCTCACAAAATATATTGTTTTTCTTCCAAAACAGCAAAAAATTAATGTTTCGCTCGAATGTGGAAGAATATAGCGAGCATGTATCAAATATGATTATGTATTCATATAATGTCAACTTTGTAAATAAAGGTAAACTATGTAAATTATTTCTGTGCTATTCATTTATCTTAACCCTCTGAAATATTAAGTTCACCTCCACCACTGAGAAAAAAACCCAGATGTTGTCAAAAGTCTGAAATATAATTAATAGTTTTTGTATATTGTCAAGTCTCGAACTCAGTTCACTATCGATGGGTCGCTTGAGCAATACATACAGAAGCTTTCACTACCGCTAAGGAAAATGACTACAAATGTTTATATATATATATGTCCTAAGCATAGGTTTCCGAACCAAACAAATATGAAAAACATATATATGTAAATAAAATTCAGGATGGATAACTTACAACAAACTGAGATATGCAACATGCAATATTAGGGCGTGTCAATTTGGAGGGCAAAAATAAAAATTCGGAATTTTTGTGAATGAGGGGGTCCAGAAATGTGCCTTTTGATGTGTAATATCCTAATTTAAAGGATTTTTCCTTATTCATAAAGATTTCTTTGGTAAATTTGCGCTTGTTTATAATCTATATAGAAATTTCCGAAAAAGGGGATAACTTAATATTAACTCCAACAAAATTTGCTCAAAAAGTGGTTTAATGAGCTCNGTATATTGTCAAGTCTCGAACTCAGTTCACTATCGATGGGTCGCTTGAGCAATACATACAGAAGCTTTCACTACCGCTAAGGAAAATGACTACAAATGTTTATATATATATATGTCCTAAGCATAGGTACTAGAATTTCCGAACCAAACAAATATGAAAAACATATATATGTAAATAAAATTCAGGATGGATAACTTACAACAAACTGAGATATGCAACATGCAATATTAGGGCGTGTCAATTTGGAGGGCAAAAATAAAAATTCGGAATTTTTGTGAATGAGGGGGTCCAGAAATGTGCCTTTTGATGTGTAATATCCTAATTTAAAGGATTTTTCCTTATTCATAAAGATTTCTTTGGTAAATTTGCGCTTGTTTATAATCTATATAGAAATTTCCGNAAAACACATTGTAAAAAATGTAAAAAGCTTCAACCAACAATATTCATCAAATCTTGCTTCGATTCATTCCTAGACATCATTCTTCTGCTTGCTTCCTGGCCTCTAATGAATCCTTCTCGTTTCTCATGAGTATACACTTTGCCAGAAGCCTCTGTTACTTTTTTCACACACCTCTGTATGGACTGTCCATGACATGGCCACTTTGGAACTTGTATTGGCTCTTTAACAAACTTTCTTATTTCTAATATTTTGAGTTTACAAGTAAGTGGAGGTTCATATACTTTTTCTGACAAGTTTATCAGTTCCAGAAGGGAAATTGCATTTGGATTTACTGCAGGTGTATTCCTATGCTGAATAGATAGGTCTCCTGGTGTATCATCATCTTCATTCCTTAATTCAATTATCTTCTGGATGCCTGCTTTCCTTTCTTCTTGGTCTTCCGAGTATAAAAGTGTCTGAAGCACCATTTCACTAAATGCGAACCATGATNCTTTCTTCTTGGTCTTCCGAGTATAAAAGTGTCTGAAGCACCATTTCACTAAATGCGAACCATGATGAACGTTGGATTGTTGGCAAAAGAATATCTTCTACTGCCTTCTTCTGAGATTTTAGGAGCTTCAATTGATAAAGAATGTGGCGAGGTCCTTCCACCCAAGAGAATTTCAATTTAATTGTAAACCAGCAGGGATAGTAAACGCCAACAATGTATTCCACAAGCAGTTGTAACGTCTTCAAGTTGTTGCCTTTAAGGCCATGTTTTGAAACCCATATGCGACAAATCATATTTGCAGTTGTTAACCACCGAGAGTGGCTTACAGGACCAAAAAGATCATTACGGTCTAGTTAACCTTCATGTGCTGTCCTTATGGCCTGAGTTATCCTGTAACCATAAGCCTGATTTGTAGAGAGATATTTGACAACAGTGTCACTCAATGGAACCAAAGGCTTTGGAAATGATATTCTGACAAATGAGGGATTGATTTCAAGTTCTGTTGCAGCATCAAGCATGTTGCCAATCTTACCNCAATAGTGGTTGCTGGGTTATTTGTGACATTGTCTACACTCTTTTCTCTTAGCAGAAGCCCATATCTTAGAACATCACACAGAGTTGGGAGTTCGGAAGGCAGCATTTCTCGACCAGTTCCAATGAAGTTACTCATGTGAGTGGAAGTTGCCAAACTTGTCTTCCTTTAACTAGCCATGGTTCCAAATTTTCAGATTTTGAAATTGGAAGAAACTATTCGGGGCTGGAAAAATAAAAAAAAAACAAAAAAATCACTATTTGTATGATATTAATAAAAATACACTCAGCTGCAAATGAGTATTGCTAGTTTAAACACTTTTAAGAGTGGCATAACATATTTTTACAGATGTCATAGTATAATATAAGTATATTCTTAACCTTAGAGCAGAAGTACAAGCAGAAATAATGATAAGAAGGCACTTCTTGAGAGAATACAGTTTGCTGCGAATTTTACATGAAACGTGAAACTATCACGAAATTGAAATACCTATTTACCAAGCAAACCAATGTAATTGCCAGTTCATGTAAATATATTTGTGAATCGCTAACCAAAATACAACTTTTTGACCCCCCTCATTTTCTGAAAAAGGAAGTCAAAAAATTTGACACGCCCTAATGCTATATATATATATATATATATATATATGATACATACATGAGACACATAGTGGCAGTAACAGTAAAAAATGTTTATGATAATATAAACATTCATCCTCAGTCCTACTCAAGGGTAGACTGCGACTGTTGTCATATGCCAGGGAATATGTTAAACAGCTCAGATGGTCAGCTGGCGATGTGAGAACCGTGCAGGTCTTTGCAAGTTTAACAGATAACACAGATCACTAACTGAGAGAGTGTTATGTAAGGCTCCAAGGTCACACAGTCCCTGCTAGGGACACGATAGCCTTCAGCCGACGTGACTGAATTTCGACGTGCAGAACACTTACTTATGCGTAGAAACACAGATTCCAACCTAGTACACTGACTCAGAGGTATCTAACAACCTGTTCATCATGGAAGAACATACATGCAGACATGTATCGTGAACCTTCTGTGAAGCGTGACGGGAAAATCTAGCTGCTTATTTTGTGAAGACTTCAATAATTNCAGACATGTATCGTGAACCTTCTGTGAAGCGTGACGGGAAAATCTAGCTGCTTATTTTGTGAAGACTTCAATAATTCAGTCGAATGACTAAAATACACTGGAGAGCAAAAAAAAAATGGTATAGGCGCGCTTATGCAAATAACAGACGTATGGAACCAATCAGAGTAACGCGATGCAGTCGGCAGCTAGATCGGTTACTGCTGCTACAGTGGCAGGTTATCANCAGAGTAACGCGATGCAGTCGGCAGCTAGATCGGTTACTGCTGCTACAGTGGCAGGTTATCAATATTTAAGTGAGTTTGAACATGGTGTTATAGTCGATGCACGAGAGATGGGACATAGCAACTCCGAGGTAGCGATAACATTTGTATTTCCTCATACGACCATATCACGAGTGTACCGTGAATATCGGGAATCCTGTAAAACATCACATCTTCGACATCGCTGCGGCAGGAAATATATCGTGAAAGAATGGGACAAACGACGACTGACGAGAATTATTAAACGTGACAGATGTGCGACCCTTTCTCTAATTGGGGCAGGTTGGGATTGTGGCCTGGTCTGCAGGATACATGTTGTGAAGTGCCTTCTGCATACCTTCAGGCATTAGTCGAGTCCATGCCAAGTCGTCTTGCGGCACTTCTGCTTGCTCGTAGGGGAGGGGGGGGGCCTATACTATATTAGGCAGGTGTACCAGTTTTTTTAGCTCTTCAGTTTAGTTATGAAAACATATACTTAAAAATATTTCAGGATCGGTAACTTGCAATAAACTAAGTTATGTAAAAAGCAAATTAATTCATACAAATATGATACATACATGTGACACATAGTCGTGATAACTGTAAAAAAAACTTATATAATAATATAAACTATTATTGTTAGTCCTACACAAGGGTCGGCAGCTCAAGTCATTGCTAACATGGGTAATCCTTAACAACCAGACATAGGATGAAAAATGTATGCTATCTATTACCGAAGATATAGTAATGTTTCATTAAACGACTTGTAAAGGTTGTGTCCTTTTGCTTGCTACTAAACACAGAGTATGTAAANAGATATAGTAATGTTTCATTAAACGACTTGTAAAGGTTGTGTCCTTTTGCTTGCTACTAAACACAGAGTATGTAAAGCAAGTAGTCATGCAAGAGTCTATGTCACTAATATATTGATGATTAGATATTTTAAAAAACGTAAAGGTAAATAGTTATAAAATCCTACCGACCGCTGCATATTGCACACGCAAACAACACTTTACATTACGTTAGACCAACAATATTACACTCTCTAAACACTGATACTAGCAGGCACACAATTAAATAAAAATAGTTATTATCACCTACCAACATGTCTTGTACAAGTGACGAGCACTATACAGCACATTAACCGATGCTAGACAACACAGTGCGCCTGGCTTGCGTGGTAGCCTTGGTTAGTACAGCAAAATGAATAGTAAAACTATCTTTCTCACATACATCCTACGTCCGAGCTATGCTACGGAGAGACACAAATTCCACCAAGTAACGAACAACTTATGTAACATTTGACTAAAGTAAACTACTATGACATATACGTGAAGTATGGAGAACGATAAGGTCAACACTACCACATACCTTGGAAAAAAAAAAAATATATCTTAAGTAAACAAGTTATAAGTACTTACCAACCAACCAGCGCATATTGCACAAGTGTCAGATACTATACGAGACTTTAGATAGTAAGAGACGAGACCAGACCATCCTAATTAGAACCAAAGTAATTCCACCTTGGTTTTCACATATTCCTTCTATCAATCTTTTACCTGGCATCCTGACGGAGACATGTCTCATGCTATACCATTCCACTTCGGTTTTCTCATATTCCTTCCAGNTCAACCGATGCTAGACAACACAGTGCGCCTGGCTTGCGTGGTAGCCTTGGTTAGTACAGCAAAATGAATAGTAAAACTATCTTTCTCACATACATCCTACGTCCGAGCTATGCTACGGAGAGACACAAATTCAACCAAGTAACGAACAACTTATGTAACATTTGACTAAAGTAAACTACTATGACATATACGTGAAGTATGGAGAACGATAAGGTCAACACTACCACATACCTTGGAAAAAAAAAAAAAAATCTTAAGTAAACAAGTTATAAGTACTTACCAACCAACCAGCGCATATTGCACAAGTGTCAGATACTATACGAGACTTTAGATAGTAAGAGACCAGACCAGACCATCCTAATTAGAACCAAAGTAATTCCACCTTGGTTTTCACATATTCCTTCTATCAATCTTTTACCTGGCATCCTGACGGAGACATGTCTCATGCTATACCATTCCACTTCGGTTTTCTCATATTCCTTCCAGCATTCTTTCACTTGATATCCAAGTGGTGACAAGTCCCATGCTTGTCGAACTTGACTGTGTTTGAGAAATAAAGTCTTCTTACAGTAAAGAAAGAAATATTTTTCCCGATTATTTTCCNTACGGTTTTCTCATATTCCTTCCAGCATTCTTTCACTTGATATCCAAGTGGTGACAAGTCCCATGTTTGTCGAACTTGACTGTGTTTGAGAAATAAAGTCTTCTTACAGTAAAGAAAGAAATATTTTTCCCGATTATTTTCCATTGCCGAAGATTAAGAGCATGTTCACGTTAGCTACTGTTCACTTGTCGAAGTCTGAATAGCAACTGAGAAAGACAGAATGATAGCAATTACGATATTTTCTAGAGAGAGAGAGTGACAGCAGTCGTCGTGTATGTAGAGTGAAAGACGGATCGTAAACAAGGTGCAAGTACCATGTATGCTGAAGGTCATNTCGCCGAAGATTAAGAGCATGTTCACGTTAGCTACTGTTCACTTGTCGAAGTCTGAATAGCAACTGAGAAAGACAGAATGATAGCAATTACGATATTTTCTAGAGAGAGAGAGAGACAGCAGTCGTCGTGTATGTAGAGTGAAAGACGGATCGTAAACAAGGTGCAAGTACCATGTATGCTGAAGGTCATTTCAACTAGGCGAGTCATACACAGACTACAAGTAACATGTATGCACACACGCACGTGACCTATATGCTGGAATACATATGTTTAATGAGACTGTATGACTCGTATCTCACATCTGTATAAGAAATGTAAAATATATAAATTATTATTATTACTTCAGTGTCATTGATTTATCATAACCATGCTAATATTAGGTTCACGTCCATCCCTGGGAAAAGGAATTAGCTGATTTAATCAAAGCACGAAAGATAATATCTCTTTTATATATTTTCAAATCTTGAACTCAGTTCTCAATAGAAGGATTCTTGATATGACGGTCATCTTGGATGACATCATATTATAATTATTATTATTTAAGAATTATTCATTTATCATAAAAATGCTAATATTAGGTTCACGTCCATCACTAGGAAAAGTAAATTACCAGATTTTGTCAAATTTCGAAAGAGAATTAATAGCTTGTGTAGTTGTAAGGCTCGAACTCAGTTCTCTATCGAACAATTCTCGAGAAGATGACCATCTTGGATGACGTCCTATTATTATCATTATTTTAGTGTTATTCATTAAAAATAACCATGCTAATGTTATGTTCACGTACATCACTAGGAAAAGTAAATAACAAGATTTTGTCAAAGTTCGAAAGAGAATTAATAGTTTCTGTAGTTCTAAGGCTCGAACTCAGTTCTCTACCGAAGCATTCTTGAGACGACGACCATTTTGGATGATGTCATATTAGTATTAATATTTTAGCATTGTTAATTTATTATAACCATGCTTATATTAGGTTCACGTACATCACTAGTAAAAGTAAATTACCATATTTGGTCAAAGTTTGAAAGAAAATTAATAGTTTGTATAGTTCTCAGGCTCGAAATCAGTGCCCTATAGAAGAATCCTGGGATGGCAGCTATTTTGTAGGCCGGTACATAAACACCATGCTCTTGCATTCCACTAAGATGACAGCCACTTTAAACCTGTCATAAGGTCAAGGTAATATTTATATTTAAAAAAATATAAAAATACGTAACAATTTTTTTTTCCAAAAAATACTTTTTCTAGATGAATAATGCTAAAATAATAATAATACGATGTTATGCAAGATGACCGTCATCTCAAGAATCCTTCGATTGAGAACTGAGTTCGAGCTTTGAAAATATCGTATTAATTCACTTTCGTACTTTGACTAAATCAGCTAATTTTCTTTTCCCAGTGATGGACGTGAACCTAATATAAGCAGTGTTATGATAAATGAATGAGACTGAAGTAATAGTAATAATTTGTATATTTTACATTTCTTCAAGAGATGTGGGAGACGAGTCATACAGTCTCATTAAGCATAATTCAACCAGCATACAGGTCGTGTGCATGTGTGCGTACATGTTACTTGTAGTCTGTGTATGACNACTCAGTGCCCTATAGAAGAATCCTGGGATGGCAGCTATTTTGTAGGCCGGTACATAAACACCGTGCTCTTGCATTCCACTAAGATGACAGCCACTTTAAACCTGTCATAAGGTCAAGGTAATATTTATATTTAAAAAAATATAAAAATACATAAAAATTTTTTTTTCCAAAAAATACTTTTTCTAGATGAATAATGCTAAAATAATAATAATATGATGTTATGCAAGATGACCGTCATCTCAAGAATCCTTCGATTGAGAACTGAGTTCGAGCTTTGAAAATATAGTATNTGATGTTATGCAAGATGACCGTCATCTCAAGAATCCTTCGATTGAGAACTGAGTTCGAGCTTTGAAAATATAGTATTAATTCACTTTCGTACTTTGACTAAATCAGCTAATTTTCTTTTCCCAGTGATGGACGTGAACCTAATATAAGCAGTGTTATGATAAATGAATGAGACTGAAGTAATAGTAATAATTTGTATATTTTACATTTCTTCAAGAGATGTGGGAGACGAGTCATACAGTCTCATTAAGCATAATTCAACCAGCATACAGGTCGTGTGCATGTGTGCGTAGATGTTACTTGTAGTCTGTGTATGACTCGCCTAGTTGCTATGAGCTTCGGTGTACATACTTGCACATTGTTTATGATTCGTCTCTCACCCTACATACAGAATGACTGCTATCTCTCTCTAGAGTATATAGTAATTGCTATCATTCTATCTGTCTCAGTTGCTATTCAGATTTCGACAAATGAACAGTGGCTAAGGTGAACGTGCTCTTCATCTNTATCATTCTATCTGTCTCAGTTGCTATTCAGATTTCGACAAATGAACAGTGGCTAAGGTGAACGTGCTCTTCATCTTCGGCGATGGAAAATAATCTGGAAAGTTATTTGTTTCGTTACTGTAGGAAGACTTTTGCTCAAACACTGTTACGCTTGACGAGCATGGGACTTGCCACCCTAGGATGTCAAGTGAAACAATGCTGGAAGGAATATGAGAAAACCGAAGTGGAATGGTAGAGCCAGAGACATGTCTCCGTCAGATTGTCAGGTAAAAGGTTGTTATATGGAATATGAGTAAACCAAGTTGTAATGACTGTTGTACAGACCAGGATGGTCTGGTCTTGTCATGTACTATCTAAAGTCTTGTAGAGTATGTGACACTTGTGCAATATGCGCTGGATGGTTGGTAAGTACATATAAATTATTTACTTTAATTTTTTTTATATTTTTTATGTATGTTAACGATGGTATGTTGTAGTGTTGACCTTATCGTTCTCCATACTATACGACTATGTTATAGAAGTTTACTATAGCCTAAAATTATGTATGTTGATCGTTGCTTGGTTGAATTTGTGTATTTATCTAGCATAGCTCGAACGTAGGATGAATGTGAGAAAGATAGTTTTACTATTCATTTTTATGTACTAATCATGGCTACCATGCTAGCTAGACGCACAGTGTTGTCTAGCATCGCGTGATGTGCTGTATAGTGTTCGTTACTTGTACAAGACATGTTGGTAGATGACAATAACTATTTTTATTTAATTTTGTGCCTGCTAGTATCAGTGTTTAGAGAGTGTAATATTGTCGGTTTAACGTTATGTAAAGTGTTGTTTGCATGTGCAATATGCAGCGGTCGGTGGGATTTTATAACTATTTACCTTTACGTTTTTTTAAATATCTAATCATCAATATATTAGTGATATAGACTCTTGCATGACTACTGGTTTACATACTCTGTGTTTAGTAGCAAGCAAAATGACACAACCTTTACAAGTCGTTTAATGAAACATTACATTATCTTCGGTAATAGATAGCATACATTTTTCATCCTATGTCTGGTTGTTAAGGACTACCCATGTTAGCAATGACTTGAGCTGCCGACCCTTGTGTAGGACTAACAATAATAGTTTATATTTTTATATAAAATTTTTTTTTACAGTTATCACGACTATGTGTCACATGTATTGACGCTATTCCCCACCTGTGGAATATAGGTGGTTTATAGGGTCGTAGTTAATTCCACCAGGCATAGACTTTAAGGTGCCTAGAAGGTTTGAGGGTATTTCAATAAAGTAGTCTTTTGACGTTTCACTTAACTGGATAATTATATTGTCTCGAGTTTGAACAAAAACAACATACAGCAACACTTCCGAGGTGTGGTACTCTAATTTGGCTACTCGTATTAACTGGGGCGACTTTGTGGAGGAGGGGGGTTTCTCTGGGCGGCGACTTGATACTTAACTCCTCTGCTGTTGGTGCTGGTATAATGTCAGCTGGGGATGAGCTCCGGCGAAGTGATAGGCCTTGGAAAAGGCCTGCATTTGGTGTCGTCTCACTGGGCTGCTGTTTGGGCTCGTGCTCATGTCCTCTCGCGATTCCTTGACGCAACTCTTCCCTCGGCGCGGTGATATTGAACTGAATCCCTGTCCTCCCGTAAATTCGCTTATATGATCTCCAGCTTCCCTCCCTATGTCTCAGCATGTCTGTCTCTTTTTTTTGGGAAGGGGGGAGGTGGTTGCCTTCAGTACAAAGCCATTCAGCCACTTGCCATGGCTCGTGAAGGTTCGGGGCGGGAGAAGTGGTGATCTGCACCTTGAATTTACCATCTCAGCTTATTTTTCCACTGTTTGGCTACAAGGGTGGTAGTGGTGAGGAGTATTCGTGGCCCCCACTTTCAATTGGTCAGCAGTTTTCTCGGGCGTGAAGCTATAGGTGGTCTTGCTTGGCTCTGCGATTTCTCCCGCTTTCCTATGTATGTATGTAGCACTTTCCAGGTGCTCCAGCGATATGCCAGCTCTTACTCGGCACAACCTTGACACGTGTAACTGCGATCTGTTCTGGCTGTCCACCTGCCTCGTGACATGTGTCAACTGGTAGGCGCTAGCGTAGGGGGTCTACGAGGCTTCTACTCAAAAGGCATTACACGACAATTCCCCGCCGGCTCTTCGAAGCTGAGCCTCCTTCGTCCAAATTTGGGTTCCTGATGCATCTCTGTCTGAAGTGCTTATTATGTGACTGTACCTGTAGTGTAGCGCGCTAATTTTCCACGTGGTTATCGAGTGGCGCGACAGCTGAGACCTCCCTCCACTTCGACTATTCTCCTTCCTCATGCCCCTCCCTCCAGATAACTAAGGACGCAGCGCGCCCTGCAGTGGTTCCTATCTAGCTAGCCTCCTGTCTGCAAGAAGGGTCTAACACACTCTGGCACTGCGCACATCTTTTGCTGAAGGAACATTACTTTACAATTTATATCTTATGTTTCAAATATATCGCAGGCCGACCTACTTTTTGAAATATCTAAACAAACAAACCTAGCACCACACCTCTCAGACTCAGTACAGTACTTACCAACGTTCTTGTAGGGTTACAAACCAATTTACAGGGTTCAAATTACAGGGTTACACAACATGACCTTCAAAATTACCTTAATCGTTCTTTTGTGCTTCGGTTTCCTGGTAAGTCGGAAACATGCTTGATGGATGCAAAAAACAGGTGGCTTAAGGCCGGTATATTTTGCACAGCTGGCAANTTACACAACATGACCTTCAAAATTACCTTAATCGTTCTTTTGTGCTTCGGTTTCCTGGTAAGTCGGAAACATGCTTGATGGATGCAAAAAACAGGTGGCTTAAGGCCGGTATATTTTGCACAGCTAGCAATCTTAACGTTTTGGTGACAGGAATTAATTTTACATTAGAGACGACTGCACAGGTTGTCGAAAAAAAAACTCTTAACTACTAGGCTGGTAACTCTGCCAGTTTTTACAAAGGTTTTTCCGGCAGGCCGAAGCGACAAACACTTAATATATCACTAACTTACACATAGTATTGTGTTACTGTTACAAGATGGCTTCACAGTCCGTGAAAAAATAACAAAACACTCTTATCTGACTATTTCTGCCACCTCTCTCTCTTATACAGGCGGTGTTGGAAAAACGAAAGTGTTGTATAAACTGGAAATATACACACCATTTTCTTATCTTAAGTTCGTACACTCAGATACAGGCATCTGGCATTTCTTTTCGCCTGGGCCGTCCTGCACTTATTCATCGCCGCACTGATGTTCGGGCTTCTCACACATTGTACAATAACACAGATAAACAATTAAAACACTTAGTCGCACTTCAGTTCCATGGTTAGGTAGTACCTGCCGCCCTACCTTTCTGTCACATCAGGTGACATGAGAAAAACAGGCTTCCCTCATGTCACACAGAGTCTGTTATTGTTGTAGTCGGCTCGGTTCACGTGTTCTGTACTTGCGACGTTCCCTGTAGAAACCGGGTTCCTCTCAGCCTCTACAGATGCGCCAAGGTTGCACACGCCTTCTTCGATCCTCGTCGGACTAGGGGGCGTGTTTCCCCGCACTGGATCCCTGACAGCGTGCTGGGAAGAAGTCTGTGTTGCCATCCTCTCGCCAAGCAGCCTTGAAGCTGCCGCCCCGGAACTCATCTCTGGCTCGGCTGCTGGCATCCTGTACTTCCTCGCCTGTAGGATTTGGTCTCGGGTTCGTTGCTCTGTTGGTGCAGACTCGTCTTGGGGTTGCCCCATACTTGCTGTTATTTCACTCGCACTTTCTTTCTCTTCCTCGTTTATTTTCGGCCTCCATCTGTCTCTTCACCTTCCCTTTCTTCGACTGTATTCCCACTTTCTCCCGCACGCCTGTTCGCTTTCCCTCGCTCGTCCACTTTCACCCACTTCTCCTTCGCTCGTACATTCTCCTTCCCTCGCCTGTTCGCTTTCGCTCACTCGTTCTTCGCGTGTATCTTCTTCCTCACTCGCCTGTCGGTTTTCTCTTGTTGCGTTTGGCACCTGCGTATTTTCCGGCCGATAAGTGGCTGTGGTTTCTAGCGCTTTTATCGGCATGTGCTGTGGCCCCTGCGCCCTTGCGACACTGAGATAGCGCGGAGGGGCAATGGCCGGCTTATCGTATTGACCCCATATCCCCGCGTCCTGACTCACCATTCGGTGACCTAGTGACCCACTGTAGGATTCCCCTGGGCTGTCATTTGTAATTCCTGTGGGACTATCGGGGTAGGGTTCGGGTNCTTCTTCCTCACTCGCCTGTCGGTTTTCTCTTGTTGCGTTTGGCACCTGCGTATTTTCCGGCCGATAAGTGGCTGTTGTTTCTAGCGCTTTTATCGGCATGTGCTGTGGCCCCTGCGCCCTTGCGACACTGAGATAGCGCGGAGGGGCAATGGCCGGCTTATCGTATTGACCCCATATCCCCGCGTCCTGACTCACCATTCGGTGACCTAGTGACCCACTGTGGGATTCCCCTGGGCTGTCATTTGTAATTCCTGTGGGACTATCGGGGTAGGGTTCGGGTTTAGGGTGTATCTGGTTCCGTGGCACCTTATGCATATTTCCCCTCTCGTCCTCGGCCCAATATACATTTCCCTGCCTCTCGACTACTATATAGGGCCTCGCCACTTAGGCACAAATCCCGCACAGAATTTCTCTCTAGCTCAGCTTAGGGGATGGTTGCGTATTAATATGTGACTACCCTCGGGCAAGTGGTGTCCGGCGGTTGCTTGTTTGGGGTATTTCCGCCAGATTTACCGTTATTGGTTTCTCTGAGATGCTCCTGTTCTCTCTCACTTTCTCGGGCTTTGGATAATTCCCGTCTGGGGTTATTATGTGCCCTAAGTATTATACTCGGGTGTTCCCGAAGTGACACTTCTCCAGTATGCACGTGAGTCCATGGAGTTCAAAGCTCTCCAGGACTTTTTGCAAGTTCACCTGATGTTCTTACCATGTGGGCGAATATACAATGACATCGTCCAGGTATGCTTGACGAAATTGACCGCTATANGCACCTGATGTTCTTACCATGTGGGCGAATATACAATGACATCGTCCAGGTATGCTTGACGAAATTGACCGCTATAGCCCGTCAAAACTACTGCTGACATCAGTCTTTGGAAAGTAGCGGGTGCATTCTTCAACCCGAAGGGCATAACACGAAACTGCAGGGTTTAACCTTCTGGGGTTGTAAACGCCGTATATTTCTTGGATCCTGGGTGTACCGGGATTTGCCAGTATCCATTGCGCATGTCTAGAGTGGAGAATATACGTGCATCCCCTAGGTCATGGAGCATATTAGCCAGGTTTATAGTTTGTGTTGCTATAGGGTATGTGATATTGTTTAAGGCCTGGTAGTGCACACAAAAACGAAGTTCTCCATCTTTCTTTGGCACAAGCACCACTCTGGGGTTGTATGGTGAGTCAGTTGGCTCCACTATTTCTTGCGATTTCATCTCGGCTACACTGTCTAAAATTATTTGCCTGCGGTAGGCGGACAGGTTACCTGATCGGCAGTATATGGGGCGAGCATCGGTTACGGAGATTTCATGTTGAATGGCCGTGGGCCGTGGTCTGATTTAATCTGTCGGTATGCTCGAATATGGCTACGTGAGTGTTGAGTATCCGCAATAATGTCCTGAGTTGGTCAGCCCCGAGTTGGTNATCCTGGGTGTACCGGGATTTGCCAGTATCCACTGCGCATGTCTAGAGTGGAGAATATACGTGCATCCCCTAGGTCATGGAGCATATTAGCCAGGTTTATAGTTTGTGTTGCTATAGGGTATGTGATATTGTTTAAGGCCTGGTAGTTCACACAGAAACGAAGTTCTCCATCTTTCTTTGGCACAAGCACCACTCTGGGGTTGTATGGTGAGTCAGTTGGCTCCACTATTTCTTGCGATTTCATCTCGGCTACACTGTCTAAAATTATTTGCCTGCGGTAGGCGGACGGGTACCTGATCGGCAGTATATGGGGCGAGCATCGGTTACGGAGAATTCATGTTGAATGGCCGTGGGCCGTGGTCTGATTTAATCTGCCGGTATGCTCGAATATGGCTACGTGAGTGTTGAGTATCCGCAATAATGTCCTGAGTTGGTCAGCCCCGAGTTGGTAGTTTACCTCTTCATTACAAATTTATTGTAATTTTTGTGTGTTTATTGGGGCTTCCCAGTTAATGGCAATCCTATCCTGCTTGCCCAAATATAGGCGCTGTTGTCCACAGTCGATTATGCAATTTTGGCTTGTTAGCCAATGTTACCTGAGGATAATCTCCTCCACAAAATTCGGTACGCAAAAAAATTCGGTTTGGACTGTTTCTACCTCTGTGGACACTGGCAATGTAATAACTCCGTCTATGGTCAGTCGTGACTCAGACTGGGCCATTTGAATTATTCTGGAGTTTTTCTTTATCTGGCCTTCCTGTTCGGGAGTTAGCAGTTAGCTTTTAATGAAATTGCCTGTTGCGGCCGTGTCCAGTACTGCCTTAAGATCCTGGTTATTTATGCGGACTCCTATCCGAGGTGCATGTGTTCCGGGCCTCAGATCGCTTAACGTTAAAATTGGTTCCACCCTTTGTATTATGCTGGGGCTGACGGGCGACTCTGTGTCCCGGCGGCGGCATTTCCCGAATCCCTCTTTCCACCCTGACGATTCCCCTTCCCTATGTCGAGGGTGCCAGCCATGGTGTCTTTTTCCTTAGCGGTTGCTAGGTGGTTTCTCACTGTGGGACAGTCTCGGTGCAAGTGTCTCTCGGGGCAATACAAACACTAAGTTGGCTAGTATTGTCCTTCTGTGCTTCTAGCGGGTCTGTTATTCTCTGCCGTTTGTGCTGCATGTACGGGAGGCAGGCTGGTCGGAACGTTTGTTTTCTCCTGTTCTTTGTAATCGAGTTCCACTTCTATCGTTCTCTCCACCAATTCCTCTATCCCCGTCGCCCGAGGATGCCGGAGGGCGCTTCTTATCGCTGGTAACATTAACTTGGTAATGATACGCACTCCCTCTACCACGGTACTTTCTGGAGCGATACGAGAATACAATTGTGCTTTTCGTTTAATAAAACTCTCTGATTCTTCCTGCCTTTGTTGTTTGTGTGTGTAGAAGTCTGTTCGTAAGGCGGTCAGAACTTCTTCTTCTGCAAACTTATTGTTCAGGCAGGTAGCGAACTGCTCCCAGCTCGTCACAAACTCGCCATATTTGTTCCACCAGATAAGGGCCGCGCATTTTAACTGCTCTTGTGCCTTCAGCAGCCACCGTTTATTAGGAATCCCGCCAGCCTTGAATTCGTATTCACAATTATTTATAAAGAATACAGGTTCTTCATGAGGCCTGCCTGCAAATCCGGGCAGCACTATTTCTTCGGGTATTTTACATGTCTGTTCTACGTGGCTAGCGGAGGTTCGGTCCGGGGGTGAAAAGTGTTCCCTTTCTCCTTGGTTTTGGCGCGTTCTTTGCTCTCGGCATTTCCAGCAGTTGTATTGGGTGCCTTCCGTCGGTCGGAATGTCTGGGGCCAACTGATACACTTATTACAAAACTGCTGTGAACAGAGGCTGCACCGGAGGGACATATCAGGACAGGGCGATGTTTTACCTCGTGACGTACCGAGATGTTGAGGAATTTCGTCTTCGCTTCCTGCATCCCTCATCCTTAGGTTCTCTAGTAGGGTTCCTTCGTCTCTCGCCTCCCTTCCCTCCGGTGTCTTGCTGATATGCGTATCCTCCATACTCTACTCAAAAGGCGTTACAAGACAGTATGTATCATATTTGTATGTATTTACTTACTTTTTACATATCTTATTTCGTTGTAAGTTATCCATCCTGAATTTTATTGATATATATGCTTTCTTATATATTTTAGTCTTTCCACTGAGTCTTTGAAGTCTTCACAAAATAAGCAGCTAGAATTTCCCATCACTCTTTACAGAAGATTCACGATACACACCTGCGTGTATGTTCTTCCATGATGAGTAGGGAACTGTGTTTGAGCCTTGGAACAATACAAAACTATTAATTCTCTTTCGGAGTTTGAAAAATTTTTAAATTTTCTTTTTCCTAGTAATGGCTGTGAACCTAATATTAACATGGTTATGATAATTAAATAGCACTAAAATAATAATTTATATATATTAACCCTTTTTTACACACATGAGAAACGAGTCATAGTCACAGTAAACACTATTATTATTCCAGCGTGGAGGTTGTGTGTGTGAGTGCGTGTGTACTTTTTACTTGTAGATTGTGTATTACTTGTCTAGTGATTGTGACCTTCAGCATACATAGTACTTGCACCTTGTTTATCATTTGTCTCTCGCCCTATATACACGTCGACTGTAGATAGATTTTCCATCATTGTTCACAAAAGGTTCACAATACATATCTGCATGTATAGTCCTCCATGATGAGTAGGTTGTTAGAGTCAGTGTACTAGGTTGGAATTTGTGTTTCTACTCAAACGTAAGTGTTCTGCACGTCGGAATTCAGTCNTTGTTAGAGTCAGTGTACTAGGTTGGAATTTGTGTTTCTACTCAAACGTAAGTGTTCTGCACGTCGGAATTCAGTCATGTTGGCTGAAGGCTATCGTGTCCCTAGCAGGGACTGTGTGACCTTGGAGCCTTACATAACACTCGCTCAGGTAGTGATATGTGTTATCTGTTAAATTTTCCAAGAACAGCATGGTACTCACATCGTCAGAGGACCATCTGNTTGTTAGAGTCAGTGTACTAGGTTGGAATTTGTGTTTCTACTCAAACGTAAGTGTTCTGCACGTCGGAATTCAGTCTGTTGGCTGAAGGCTATCGTGTCCCTAGCAGGGACTGTGTGACCTTGGAGCCTTACATAACACTCANTGTGTGACCTTGGAGCCTTACATAACACTCACTCAGGTAGTGATATGTGTTATCTGTTAAATTTTCCAAGAACAGCATGGTACTCACATCGTCAGAGGACCATCTGAACTGTTTCACATATTCCCTGGCATATGACAACAGTCGTAGTCTTCCCTGTGTAGGACTGAGGATGAATGTTTATATTATCATAATTTTTTTTACAGTTAATGCGACTGTGTTTCTCATGTCTGTATCATATCTGTATATATTGCATGTTGCATATCTCAGTTTGTTGTAAGTTATCCATCCCGAGTTTTATTTACATATATATGTTTTTCATATGTATTTGGTTCGGAAATTATTGCTTAGGACATCCACTATGGCAACAAAAATCATGGGAAACCTCCTAATATCGTGTTGGACCTCCTTTTGCACCGCGAAGTGCAGCAAATTCAACTTGGCATGGACTCAACAAGTCTTGGGAAGTCCCCGGCAGAAATATTGAACCATGCTGCCTCTATAGACGTCTATAATTGCGAAAGTGTTGCCGTTGCAGGAGTTTGTGCACGACTGACTTTTCGATTATGACCCATAAATATTCGATGTGATTCCCGTCGGGAGATCTTGGTGGCCAAGTTATTTGCTGGAATTGTCCAGAATGTTTTTCAAACCAATCGCGAACATTTGTGGCCCGGTGACATGGTGCATTATCATCCATAAAAGTTCCATCATTGTTTGGGTACATTAAGTCCATGAATGGCAGCAAGTGGTCTCTAAGTAGCTGAACATAACCCTTTCCATTCAAAGATCGGTTCAGTTTGACCAGAGGACCCAGTCCGTTCCATGTAAAAACAGCCCATACCATTATGGAGCCACCACCAGCTTGCACAGTTCCTTGTTGACAACTTGGGTCCATGAATTCGTAGGGTCTGCGCCACACTCGAACCAGACAATCAAATCTTACCAACTGAAATCGTGACTCATCAGACCAAGCCACGGTTTTCCAGTCTTTNACCAATCGCGAACATTTGTGGCCCGGTGACATGGTGCATTATCATCCATAAAAGTTCCATCATTGTTTGGGTACATGAAGTCCATGAATGGCAGCAAGTGGTGTCTAAGTAGCTGAACATAGCCCTTTCCAATCAAAGATCGGTTCAGTTTGACCAGAGGACCCAGTCCGTTCCATGTAAAAACAGCCCATACCATTATGGAGCCACCACCAGCTTGCACAGTTCCTTGTTGACAACTTGGGTCAATGAATTCGTAGGGTCTGCGCCGCACTCGAACCAGACAATCAAATCTTACCAACTGAAATCGTGACTCATCAGACCAAGCCACGGTTTTCCAGTCTTTTAGGGTCCAACCGATATGGTCACGAGCTTAGGAGAGGCACTGCAGGCGATGTCGTGCTGTTAGTAAAATCACTCGAGTCGGTCTTCTGCTGGCATAGCCCAGTACAGCCAAAGTTCGCCCCATTGCCCTGATGGAAACGTCCGTCATACGTTCCACATTGATTCCTGCAGTTTTTTTACGCAGTGTTGCTTAACTCTTAACACTGACNTGGAAACGTCCGTCATACGTTCCACATTGATTCCTGCAGTTTTTTTACGCAGTGTTGCTTAACTCTTAACACTGACCATTCTGCGCACACGTCGTAGGTCTTGGTCATTAAGTGCAGCTGGTCGGCCACTGCGTTGTCTATGGTGGGATATTATGCCTGAAATTAGGTATTCTTGGCACACTCTTGACACTGTGGATCTCGGAATGTTTAATTCCCTAACCATTTCCGAAATGGAATGTCCCATGCATCTAGCTGCAACTACATTTCCTCGTTCAAAATCTGTTAATTCCTGTTGTGCGGCCATAATCACGTCAGAAACCTTTTCACATGAATCACTTGACACCCAATGAAAGCCTTACCAATGCACTGCCCATTTACACATTTTGTACACGATACAACTGCCATCTGTATATTAGCATATTGCTATCCCATGAATTTTGTCATCTCTGTATATATATATATATTTATATATACATTTGTAGTCATTTTCCTTGACGGTAGTGAAAGCTTCTGTATGTATTGCTCAAGCGACCCATCGATAGTGAACTGAGTTCGAGACTTGACAATATACAAAAACTATTAATTATATTTTAGACTTTTGACAACATCTGGGTTTTTTTCTCAGTGGTGGAGGAGAACTTAATATTAGAGAGGGTTAAGATAAATGAATAGCACAGAAATAATTTACATATTTTATCTTTATTTACAAAGTTGACATTATCTGAATACATAATAATATTTTATACATGTTCGCTATATTCTTCCACATTCGAGCGAAACATTTATTTTTTTCTGTTTTGGAAGAAGAACAATATATGTTGTGAGCATCAAGCTGTCCTTATTCGAATATACTGTACGACAGCTATCACATGGATATGTCTTGTAGACTGTAGCAAATTTGCAGTTGCTATCTTCGTGTCGTTTGTCCAGATGCTCTTGCTGAATGTTTTGCTGCAATTCTTGCAATTGCTTCCCGATGAATGACACATGTGGCCTTTGCATGTATTGTTATGTCTATACAGGTTATTACATGGGGTAAACACAACATCACAGTTATCAGAGTGGAATCCTTTGTATGCTGGGCTGAACATGCAATGCAATCTTTCCTGTCGGCGTGAACTATATCTTGTGCTAAATGTATTTCCACAATAGTTACATTGATGATGTACTGCTTGCATCGACTCTTCAGGTCCACTTGTTGTTGACCATGTTGTAGTTGGTACGTCTTCAACCATAGATTTCATTTTCATATTGTAGAATAGTATACAATCTCAGTAGTAACATTGATACTGTATTGGTTGTAGAATCTCTTTAGGGCTTCTCGCTGTTACAGAGTATACACTCGTAGTAGATAATTGTAGTAGTAACGATCTTCTTTCCTCCACCATGCTCGACAACGGAATGACATTCAATATATATGATGCATGATTATATATATATAAATACTTATAAATATTTTCCTTATAATTTTTTGAATTAGTGTATAATCATGTTGACCTTATTGTTCACATACTTTACAACTGAAATTCCTTCGCCTAACATACTGTACTGTGTACGTTGCTCATGAAATACATCACGATATATATAGTTAATATTAAATTTCTTGAGCTATTTGTTTACAATTATTTTTCATATGTGTTTCCATCAGCATGTAGCTGTGAGTACTCTCTTGCGTGTCTAATTGTTCGACAGTGTGTGGTAGCGGCCTTTATGATAAGCCACCGGTGACAAGATACATTCGAGAGCCTCGCGTAACATGTTCTGCCTCTTTATCATTGTGTATGGTAATGTTCTTTATGATAGGCTTTCAGGTTCATCTGATATTCTTTCGAGAGTCTTTTGTAATATGTTAGGTATCTTTACTGTTGTGTGTAAGCCTCGCATAATATGTTAGGCTCCTTTGTCATTGTGCGCAGTAGTGTTATTTATGATAGGCTGCCGATGACGAGACACTTTCGTAAGACTCGCGTAACATATTAGGCTTCTTTATCGTTATGTATAGCGATGCAATTTATTTTAATCTATCGGCTTTGTCAGTGACGAGATGCTTTCGAGAGCATCGTGTTACATTTTAAGTCTCTTTATCGTTATGTTTGGCAGTGTTGTTTATGTTAGACTGTCAGTTTTGATAGTGACAAGACACTTTCGAGAGCCTCGCATAACATTTGAAGTCCCTTTATCGTTATGTATGGCAGTGTCCCTTATGTTAGGTTGTCAGCTTTGTTAGTGCCGAGACATTTTTGAGAGCCTCGCATAAAATTTTAGGCTCCTTTATTGTTGTGTATGGTTGGGAAGACTCTTGGATAACCTGTGTATATAATGCATGTGTGCATGCGTGTTTATGTATGTGTATATATGTCTGTGCTCATATGTATATATTTGTGCATTAATGTATATGTGTGTGTGCATGCATACAAGTGTCCACCAGCACACTTTATTTGAGACTGTGTGCTTCGTTGCAGTGTTCGCCGTCAACCTTTATGTTAGATCGTGCATGTCTTTGAAGTGTGTGGCACATCATTGAAGCACACTTCAGCGTTCTTTATGTTATGTTGCATTCATTGTCGCCATTTGCTGTGTCATCCTTTACGTTAGGTTATGCATCATGGCGACATCATTGATGTTATGCCATGTCATGACTCCATCCTTTGTTACACCATGCATCACAGCATCATCCTCTATGTTATGTCATGAGTCATGGCGATGTCCTTTATGTTATGCAAAGTGTCTTGGCGATTTCTTTATGTTACATCATGCATCATGGCGACATCCTTTATGTTATGTCATTCATCACGGCGATGTCCATTAAGTTATGTTATGTTATGCATCACAGCGACATCCTTTGTTACGCCAGGCATCACAGCGACGTCCTTTGTTACGCCATGTGTCACAGCGACATCATCTATGTTATATAATGCATCATGGCTATGTCCTTTATGTTATGCTATGTGTCACTGCGATGTAGTGTTTGTTACATCTCGTGCCATGGAGACATCCTTAATGTTACATCATGGCCCTTGGCGACGTCCTTTATGTTATGCAATGTGTCATGGCGATGTCCTTTATCTTACGTCACTGGTCACAACGAATCCTATAAGTTATGCCATGCATCACTGTGACATATTTTATGTTACATCATGCATCACTGCGATGTTCTTTATGTTACATCTTGTGCTAAGGCGATGTCCTTTATGTTATGCCACTCTTCACTGCTATATCCTTTATGTTATGCCGCGTGTGTAATTAAAGTGTTTGGCAGCATTCTTTATGTTACCCCATGCATCACAGCAACGTTCTTTATGTTATGTCACAAGTCATGGTGACATTCTTTATGTTATGTCCTGCATGTCATTGAAGTGTTTGGCCGTATCCTTTATGTTCTGTTGCTTGCTTCGTCGCTGTGCCCGAGATACTTTCGAGAGCCGCGCGTAACATGTTAGGCTCCTATATCATTGTGCATGGTATCATTCTTTATGACATGCNGAGATACTTTCGAGAGCCGCGCGTAACATGTTAGGCTCCTATATCATTGTGCATGGTATCATTCTTTATGACATGCCGTCGATGATGAGACACTTTCGAGAACCTTGAGTAACATGTTATGCTACTTTAATGTTGTGTATGGTAGCATCCTTTAGGATTGGCTACCAGCTTCGACAGTGTTAAGACACTCTTGAGAGCCTCGTGTAACATGTTGGGCTCCTTTATCATTGTGTATGGTTAGGAAGACTTTAAGATTACCNGACACTCTTGAGAGCCTCGTGTAACATGTTGGGCTCCTTTATCATTGTGTATGGTTAGGAAGACTTTAAGATTACCCTCCTGGTCCTGTTGTTGTAAATAATTTGGGTGGGACCCGAGTTACTAATTTGTTTCAGCGATGCCTGCAGTCAATGAGGTTCAGCCACACGACGCCGACCCCACTCGCCATCACCTAGGTCTGGCAGCACGACGCTGAGCGCAGTATGCCATCAACCAGATCCAGTCGCATGACACCCACCCCGCTCGCCGTCAACCAGGTCCAACTGCACAATGTCGAGCACTGCCTGCACCCAGGTGAGGCCTCAGGACGTCGACCTCCTGCCATTACCCTGGTCTGNGCCGTCACCCTGATCCCACGACGTCGACCTCCTGCCGTCAACGAGGTTCAGCCAAATGACACCGACCATCACCCTGATCTGGCTGCACGACACCAACCTCCTGCCGTCACCCTGATCGCACGACGTCGACCTCTTGCCGTCAACGAGGTTCAGCCGAACGACACCGACCATCACCCTGGTCTGGCTGCATGATGCCAACCTCGTGCCGCCATCCTGGTCTGGCCGAATGATGTCGACCTCCTGCAGTCACACTGGTCACACAATGTCGACCTCCTGATGTCAACGAGGTTTACCTGCACCACTCCTGATGTCACCCTGGTCCCTCAACGCCGACCCCCGCTCACTGACAGAATTCAGTTACTAACATTTATTCACTCTCAGAACATTGACAACGCATCCTGATGTTTCTTTTTCAGAACAGCGCATCTCCGACAAGGCATGTTTTTCAGAACATTGCCGATGCAGCCTGGTCATTAGTTCTTTTTTTGAGAACAGCATATCGCTGATAGAGCGCGGCACAGAATAATATGTCCTTATTTTTAAAAATATTTGAAAAGAATTATTTGGATGTGACCAGAGTTACGAATTTTTTTCAGCGCTGTCAACAAGGTCCAGCCACATGACGACGAGAATCTCCTCCCGTCAACCAGGAGTTGCACGCAACATCGTACACCGAACATGTAGCCAGCATGCAGCATCGAATACCGGATGCAAGCCAACCAGCGAGCAGCATGTTGCATCGATAGGTATCTTTCACCGCTATTAGGAGCATTCTTCAGGTCATGCAAAGCTGCTCGCATATTTCAAATTAAAAAAAAAAACCAATTTTTAATAAAAAAAATATTTTTATATTAATTAAATTGGTTTTTTTTTTAGACTACTTTGTCAGCATCCTATAGACTGTAAGCTTTCCTTTGAGAGCTAATTTAAACGATTATTTGACATCATGCAAATGAGTAAGCAGCAACATTNCAGGAGTTGCACGCAACATCGTACACCGAACATGTAGCCAGCATGCAGCATCGAATACCGGATGCAAGCCAACCAGGGAGCAGCATGTTGCATCGATAGGTATCTTTCACCGCTATTAGAAGCATTCTTCAGGTCATGCAAAGCTGCTCGCATATTTCAAATTTAAAAAAAAAACAATTTTTAATTTAAAAAATTTTTTTATATTAATTAAATTGGTTTTTTTTTAGACTACTTTGTCAGCATCATTTAGACTGTAAGCTTTCCTTTGAGAGCTAATTTAAACGATTATTTGACATCATGCAAATGAGTAAGCAGCAACATTANTAGACTGTAAGCTTTCCTTTGAGAGCTAATTTAAACGATTATTTGACATCATGCAAATGAGTAAGCAGCAACATTAAAGCTGCCAGTACGAGAGCTTCGTGTGACGACATTTGCACATTTACTTACACATGAATCTTTGAACCTTACATTCGACTTAAATTGCAGCCAGTAAGAGAGCTTTGTGAGACGTTATTTGCACATTAACTTAGACATGAAACTTTGAACATTACATCGACTCTCAGACTTAAAATAACTTTTAAAGATAACAAAATTTAAAAAATGTATTTATGTGCTAGGTAACAAAATTATGAATTTTGGAAGACTTGGAGACCACCCCTGCAAGAGAGTAGGGACCAGTCGGGACGCCAGGGGAGAAAACCCCTGCAAGAGCATGGAAGTAGGGACCGGTCGAGGCAACGGGGTCGGGAATTTGGAAGACTCGGAGAAAACCTCATGGAATGTAAGAGCATAGGGAGCAGTTGGGGCATCAGGGAAAAATAGGAGAAAACCCTCTTGGCTATGTTATGAATTTGGTANGTAAGAGCATAGGGAGCAGTTGGGGCATCAGGGAAAAATAGGAGAAAACCCTCTTGGCTATGTTATGAATTTGGTACTTGTACAGCTCGGGAATTATGGCCTACTATTCTTATAAGTACACATAGGGCTTAAATGACTCCTTGATAATTTTCTTTGTCGAGGGCCATGTATATATTTTGGTGACTATATCTGATTCAGAAATTAGACTATGCTTATACAATGTGAGAAATTGTATGCCAGGGGGCAATGAACATAAACATTATTCAGCTAATAAGAATGGCACTGTCTTGTCAGTTTCGAGAGCCTCGTGTAGCTAATCGGTTAAAATTTAAATTGAAAATAAAAGTTTAAAAAAAATTATATTAAAAAATTTTAATACTAATTTAAAATTAAAATTTTAAAAGTTTCAAATTTTTTTTAAAATCATTATAATTTATTACACCTCGCGCGACCAATCAGAGACCCTCCCGGCTTGGCATGCAAGGACGTGACCCTCTCGGCTTGGAATGCGAGTACGTGATGTATATTATCTAGTAGGAAGGACTTCAATTTTAAGGGAATTCTAGAAGACTCTGAGATAACCCTCCTGGCTTGGAAAGTTAGTGCATGAATTATATCATCTCATAGGAAGGACTGAAATGATAATCACATTTTGGAGGACTCTGAGAAACCACCATACGAGTATCCAATCAGAGACCAGAGAATTTTGCGAGCCTCGCGGAGCCCATCAGAGCCCACGTCGGGATGACTGTGTGAGCAGGAACCATCCGTGATGATGTAATCGGTGTCCTGCGGGTGACGCCACAGCTTGTCCCTCATCCCGGCACCAGCGCCAGGTGGTGTGGAACCGGCCATTTCTATCTACTTTTGTAGAATGACATCTTAGCTGTGGTAAATGCAGGTGTTCCGCGGCTACTTTCCCTTAGCTTAGTTATAATTCATACTAGATAGCAAAATACCTTAATCAAATGAAGTTTTATTAACATTGTAGGAGATTTCGTATTCGACACACAAGTGTGTCTAACATATGCTGAAAAACTTGAGCGGGAACTTTATTTTTCGCTAACAATTAGCTAAGGAAGAATAATGCGGAAAGCCCATTTTTAAGCATACGTGTGTAACATAGAGTTAGCGATTTATTGTTAAGCCAGATTATAATAAATTTTTGTGCTACGTCACGTAGCATTTTTTGAATTCGCATGATTTTCGAGTGGCTGCAAGTCGGTTATTTAGTTGTTTAGTGCAGCAAGAGGAAGAATTGTTTACAGTGTAAGAGCAATTTCTTATTCCAGAATTCGTGACCACATTGTTTGAATTTTTCTCTGTCAATAAATTTGTAAATTTTGCCAGTGCTGCATAGACAATGTTATCAATTTAATGACTGATCTAGGACAAAAGTAAACCACTACTCTTTCACATCACTCATTAAACTCCACTTCTGTGAATTACATCAAATTCATGCAATACCATTAAATTGACAATATACCAAGTCAAATGTATACTATCCTACATTAATGCACCACCAACCCTAGTTCCTGCTCATTCGAACAGGNGTAAGAGCATAGGGAGCAGTTGGGGCATCAGGGAAAAATAGGAGAAAACCCTCTTGGCTATGTTATGAATTTGGTAGTTGTACAGCTCGGGAATTATGGCCTACTATGCTTATAAGTACACATAGGGCTTAAATGACTCCTTGATAATTTTCTTTGTCGAGGGCCATGTATATATTTTGGTGACTATATCTGATTCAGAAATTAGACTATGCTTATACAATGTGAGAAATTGTATGCCAGGGGGCAATGAACATAAACATTATTCAGCTAATAAGAATGGCACTGTATTGTCAGTTTCAAGAGCCTCGTGTAGCTAATCGGTTAAAATTTAAATTGAAAATAAAAGTTTAAAAAAAAAATTATATAAAAAAATTGTAATACTAATTTAAAATTAAAATTTTAAAAGTTTAAAATTTTTTTTAAAATCATTATAATTTAGTACACCTCGCGCGACCAATCAGAGACCCTCCCGGCTTGGCATGCAAGGACGTGACCCTCTCGGCTTGGAATGCAAGTACGTGATGTATATTATCTAGTAGGAAGGACTTCAATTTTAAGGGAATTCTAGAAGACTCTGAGATAACCGTCCTGGCTTGGAAAGTTAGTGCATGAATTATATCATCTCATAGGAAGGACTGAAATGATAATCACATTTTGGAGGACTCTGAGAAACCACCATACGAGTATCCAATAAGAGACCAGAGAATTTTGCGAGCCTCGCGGAGCCCATCAGAGCCCACGTCGGGATGACTGTGTGAGCAGGAACCATCCGTGATGATGTAATCGGTGTCCTGCGGGTGACGCCACAGCTTGTCCCTCATCCCGGCACCAGCGCCAGGTGGTGTGGAACCGGCCATTTCTATCTACTTTTGTAGAATGACATCTTAGCTGTTGTAAATGCAGGTGTTCTGCGGCTACTTTCCCTTAGCTTAGTTATAATTCATACTAGATAGCAAAATACCTTAATCAAATGAAGTTTTATTAACATTGTAGGAGATTTCGTATTCGACACACAAGTGTGTCTAACATATGCTGAAAAACTTGAGCGGGAACTTTATTTTTCGCTAACCATTAGCTAAGGAAGAATAATGCGGAAGCCCATTTTTAAGCATACGTGTGTAACATAGAGTTAGCGATTTATTGTTAAGTCAGATTATAATAAATTTTTGTGCTACGTCACGTAGCATTTTTTGAATTCGCATGATTTCCGAGTGGCTGCAAGTCGGTTATTTAGTTGTTTAGTGCAGCAAGAGGAAGAATTGTTTACAGTGTAAGAGCAATTTCTTATTCCAGAATTCGTGACCACATTGTTTGAATTTTTCTCTGTCAATAAATTTGTAAATTTTGCCAGTGCTGCATAGACAATGTTATCAATTTAATGACTGATCTAGGACAAAAGTAAACCACTACTCTTTCACATCACTCATTAAACTCCACTTCTGTGAATTACATCAAATTCATGCAATACCATTAAATTAACAATATACCAAGTCAAATGTATACTATCCTACATTAATGCACCACCAACCCTAGTTCCTGCTCATTCGAACAGGNAACAATATACCAAGTCAAATGTATACTATCCTACATTAATGCACCACCAACCCTAGTTCCTGCTCATTCGAACAGGATGATGACCGAAACATATGGATCCATAGGTGTATTAACTACTAATTTTAGTGGTATATCTGTGTTGCTTTTGCTGCATAGCCTTTGGATTCAAGCTCACCGAACATAGATAAAATGTTTACAAGTGCATGTTTTCTTTCTTTTGTGTTCACTAACGACTGTAATTGATGTAAATAACGATTAACATTTCATAATAACCGAGGTTAATAATTATCGAGTGTTTGTGTAGTATTATTAATTTTAATTAAGAAATAAAAATAATAATTTTTCTTGTTTTTTTCCTTGTGTAGTATTATTTATTTTAATTAAGAAATAAAAAAATTAATTTTTCTTGTCTTTTCTCTATGTTAAAACCAATCTTCTATATTTCTATATATATATGTACTGATTTCGTGAAAAACAACTGAAATGGAAATATATGTAAAAATATCGTAATACCAGACCAACATGCATATAAACAGCTATAAGGTTNAAAAACAACTGAAATGGAAATATATGTAAAAATATCGTAATACCAGACCAACATGCATATAAACAGCTATAAGGTTGGTTATGGCAAACATTTTCGGAGCCAGAAGCGGACTAGTTGGTGTAGTGGTTAGACTACTTGCTTCTTACCTAGGCGAACCGGGTTTGATTTCCGGATTATCGCATGTGGGAATTTTGCCAGTTGATGGCGCTGGTCGGAAAATTTCCTCGGGGATCTCTCGTTTTCCCCACCATTGCATTCCAGTGCCGCCCCATTCTTTCCTCGCTCTCAAAAACTCAATGTTAATAGCCGCCCAAATATCTTCACTCACTCGGGGTCATGAATTATGCTTTCCTATTCAATATCTAGATCCTGGCATTAAAAATTCGCAATTTGTATTAACTTATGCTTATAAGAGGTTTTGGCACTTATTGTGCAGTATGTATATCTTCAGGTTGGGAAATAATGCTTGCATGATTAATTTATTTGGCCTGTCCCAAATTTATGTAAATCATTTTCTCCTATTCTGATACATTTTCATAGATGCTAGTCTCATAGATACCATACTTACAACATGACTTGAGAAAATGTGGTCACCTCACTGTAGACTGGCTATAGGTTGATGTACAAACAGGGCACATTCACTTAAAAATAATATAAATATATGTCTATGAAACCAATAAGGCATCGGATAAAGGCACATTCTCATATTTTCTTGTGTCACATTCATATCGAGATTAAAATTAAGAGTTCTATTATGTCACATGTTTTATTATTGTGTTTAAAATTTTTTACAGCAAATAACAATAAATACTAACAAAACCTTAGTTACTACGCCATTTTTATTTATAATTAAATTTATTTTATATTTTGTATTCTTATATTTATATTTATTCATGTTTGGAATAGTTCTTGAATGTATTTGTAATTGTTACTATATACTGAGCTATATCATTTTGTTGGAAAAGGTAAAATAGAACGAGATTAGCGAAAAAATACCTACAGAAAAATGTTTTTGTTTACTTAAGTTAAATATTGATATGAGTACATGTAGTTAAACTAAAAAAACTGTGTTGTACATTTAATCTTCGCCACCCATCACTTGTTTAGATAGGCGAGTAGATAGTATGTTTGCCTTTTAAACAAATGGGTGATGGTTCGATTCCAAGAGCTTACCAGAAAAATTGGTTTAATTTCCATGTTCGCAGTTGTTATGTTAAAGTTCAAATTTGACGTATTACGCCATTATAATTTGAGTTTGCTTTAAAAGTACATATTCGATATGTCATGCTATATGCATATGTCTTTAAATAATTAAAAATATTATATTTATTAAAACCAATCATATCTCAATACAAACTGTTTTATTCACACCTTAATGAAACCTACATGACAGATAGTTCCTCGATTTATTATCTTCACATGTGATGTGTCCGAAATGGATTTGTTGATGTAAGATGAAGGGATTCCGTGTGAGTGTTCCTCGGGTGGTGGTGCTATGAAGTTGTTAGAATATGAGAAATTGCATGGGAAGAGTGAGGGTTAGAAATTGATGTGGAAGAGGAGCAATGGGTTAAGCATGTGGAAGGTGAAGGGTGCGAATATTGGCGGCCGTAGGGTCTGTGGGGGGAATGAGGGGGGTAGGTATTTGGAAGTGTGAGGGGTTGGATGTGGTTGAGGGAAGACACATTATTGGTCCTACTTTAGTGAGAATATGGCGTATATTTTTTTGGAGGAGGGCGAGATTCATATACATTAGTTTGCCGATGGTGGAGGGGATCAGTATATATCAATGCTGGGACCTTAAAAATTGTGGTATTATAATTTGCTTACTTTTTTGGAAATTTTTTTAGAGTGATAACAAAAACCAAGATTGGATGGGGGTGGTATGTTTGGCAAGATGAGAGGGTTGGCAGAGGGGGGCAAGAGTGTGAGTGATGAGGATAGCAGTTAATGAGTGATTTGGTGACGAGACTGGGGAGTAGTTGAGGATGATGGTATTAGCTAATGTGGAGAGGGAGTGGCATACATTTTTAATACGACCTGGTGGAATTGTGGTTGTGATATTTAATGGTAATGGTTTAATATTCTTCTAAAATTACGAGTTTGGTGATAAGTAACACTGTATATTTTCGCAATACAATTCTTAAAATAGAAAGTTAAATTTTATTTTAATACATATTTTAATAATTTTTAAATTTTTATTAAATAAACTGCACAGTGCAGCTGACGCTTTTCGGATAATCGCGGTACATTTCCTACAATGTGTAAACAGTCACCCACATTGCAGAGAAAACAATTTTTACAAATTTTTCTAAAATTCATGGAGCTTTTATACGAAAAGTAAAATTATGGCGTCGAAACGAGAAATTTGGTTCTAATCCAATATTGTGGATAGCTCTGGTCTGCATAACTATCCACTGTTGTTCCCAGATCGGCTAAAACTTATTATTCGTGGTTTAGGAAATATGTTTCACGATGCAACAAAAATAAAATTAACATCTTATTTAGCTTCATATATTATTTTATATTATAGTCCAATGTGTAAAATAATAAAAATTTATTTAAATGATTTTTAGTACAAAATATTAATAGTTTCGTATACGCTTAGATGCCCATCTGGCATTATACACTATTTTCTTGTGGTGTACTGGTACTACTTATTGTGTCAGAATATTTTCTGTCCACAGATAGCTGTAATCACAGCCAAAATAGTAAGACATGCATGCTATGGGACAGTGAAGCGAGAAAAAAAATTAAATTATATAACATAAATTTTTGTATAAAAACTTCTTTTAAAAATTATTAATTTTAATTTTTTTTTTTAAAGCAAGGAAATATGCAACACATCTGCTGCAGGGAACATAACAATGTGCCCTTTGTGCGACAGCGTCTGCGATTACATCAAGCTTGGAGACTCTTGCACATTTGCAAAACTGACCTATCTTTTCGACAATCCAGCTACTGTATTCTTCGCCATATTCATGTCATTTTGGGGTAAGTTAACAATATTTTAATGTGATAGCTTTAATTTACCTTAGCTATTAATTGCAATGTTTAGAAATAACATATAGTAATAATTACACTGGAGAGCCAAAAATACTTGTATATGCGTACATTTGCAAATAACAGAGTTATGGAATCAATCAGAGTAAAGCGATGCAGTCAGCAGCGCCTATATAAGACAACAAGCGTCTGGTAAAGTTGCTAGATCGGTTACTGCTGCTTCAATGGCATGTCATCAACATGTTTGACCGTGGTGTTATAGTAGGCGCACGAGAGATGGGACATAGAATCTCCGAGGTAGCGATAAAATTTGGATTTTCGCATACGACCATTTCACGAGTGTACCGTGAATATCAGTAAGTGGGTAAAACATCAAATCTTTGACATCGCTGTGGCTGAAAAAAGATCTTGAACGAACGGGACAAACGACAACTGACGAGAATAATTAAACGTGACAGATGTGCAACCCTTTCTCAAATTGGCGCAGATTTCAATGCTGGGGCATTAACAAGTGCAAGCGTACGAACTATTCAAAGGACTATAATTGATATGGGATTTCGGAGTCGAAGGCCCACTCGTGTACCGGCAGGTGTACCAGTTTTTTTGGCTTTTCAGTGTACCTCTCTGTCTATATAGTGATTAAATATATAATTTAACCTTTCTTCAATTATCCTAAAATTAAATATGTAAAATAAAANAGTTTTTTTGGCTTTTCAGTGTACCTCTCTGTCTATATAGTGATTAAATATATAATTTAACCTTTCTTCAATTATCCTAAAATTAAATATGTAAAATAAAATTATTGTTTTTTTATTAAATATGATCTAAGAATAAATTCAAATTACATCCGGTTGCTGCATTGGCTTAGTGTCCAGACTACTTGCCACCAACAATTTTTGAATTAAGTAATTTGGTGGAAGCTGCTGTTCTCTGGTGGGATACGCCGGGGTATTCTTATCTACGCCACCATTGCATTCCGTCGCTGCACAATCCTCATCTCATATTTTTTCAAAGGCGCTGAAATAATCGGTTGTCTACACATCACACACCAAAGTTATTTTTCTATTCTATGTGAGACATGGTCTAACATACTAAACATTTAGTGGTGTGAAATTGGTATATAATTTGTTTTATTATGGCCAACAGCTTGACTACTTTACAAAAATTTCATGTTTCTTTACACTGTGGCTGCTACTAATTTTAGTTAAGATAGTATTTTATGCATTAATATTATTATTTCTGGATAACGTTCCAGTCTTGGTTATTGTCCAGGTAAATTTAGGATTTCGTGTTCATATATCTGCATTTAAATTGTTGTTATTTCTTCTAATAATTATCATATATAAAGTGCGATGATTTGAAATTTTTTTAACATTAATTCTAATATACATATAGTTAATCAAAGGAGAGACTGGCAAAAGAGCATGGGGCACAAGTGCCTGGAGCCGGCTGGCGCTATGAAATGAAGTCACCCAGATGCCGTCTATGATCTGGGTGACATTAACTTTGACCATGTTCCCATGAATTTGACATCTTGCCCATGAACTTGATTGCGCTTAACCCTAAAAAATCCCCAAAAAATTCAAACAAATAAAGAATAAAATAATACATAGTTTAAACATTTCCAAACCATTAAAAAATTAAGTTAAGCAAATTAAATATCTAAAAATTTTGGGAAAGTATTTAAAGACATAAATAGAGTTTGCTCGAAACAAAGAAGTTTGAACAAAGATTCTCCTGGCACAAAGATTCTCAGACGACTCACCACTGCTATTACTTATATCTCGACAAACTCCACCCCCAAAAAACATTTTTAATGTCTTCCCTGTAACATTTTATTGGATTTATGTCACACCCCCTCTCTTACGCCAACTAAATATATTGTCTCTCGTCNCCAATTAACGGCCAATTTTTATTGGATTTTAAATTGTCTCCATTTATCCACTACACACATCAGATGTTTTATTGGTTTTGCTACAAACCCGACACCCTCCCCTCAACAATCTTTTACATTTTATTCACAACTTCACTCCACATACCCCTCCTTCCCCCTGCAATCCTCAAGACCACCCACTATCATTTATAATTTAACTTGTTATTCATTGGATATTCATTGTGTTCCCCTTTATCCCCTCCTCTTAACACCGCCCAGTTATTAGACCAAGATTAATACCCTACCACGAACACTCATTGTTTTCAGAATTTTCTTCCAAACATATATATATATATATATATATATAATTAAGTTAATATGAACAAAGAACCCATGCCACAGTTATTTATCTGATGCGAGACGTGAATAAATATGCTGAATTGTTTCTCGTCTATTAGCATTCAATCCAGTTATGATATATGTTTTATGTTCAACTATTCCATTACAACATGTCGCAGAGTGGATGTGCTTGTAATACATATTTACAGGATGAGTATAAAATAATACCACATCTTTGAAGGTCAATAATATCAAAACCAAACAACCTAAACCTTGGATGACCATTCAAATTAACTGTGGAACTGTAAAGTTTGTTTACCATTTCTTCATTAATGTTCAATGTGAATACCACTAGTGGCCCGAACGATAACTATGCGATAATCAAACTCGTTCCACACTCTTGTCAGCATATTCGGTGTTACGGTTTAAGTAGTTAGAATATGGCGATTTAATGCCAGCTTCGTGACAGGGATACAGGGACCCGCCGAACCTTATTATGAAAATGTCATCAGCATGCTGTTGCATTCCACTTATATGACGTGTTTTTTCCCGTTTTTCCCTCAAAATATTCCTTCCCCCCCAAAAAAACATTAAAATATCCCTTTTTCCCTAAAAATTTCCCAAATTAACCACATTTTTTTTCAAAATCTAATTTTTCCAAAGTGACTCAGGGACTCCTTTTTGGACAATGAGGGATTGATGGATTATTACAAAAATATATTTAAAGTATTATTATTACTTCATGTACATGTATTCCAAACCAGGAAGGTAATCTCAGAGTCTTCCCAAATTATATTATTATTTAAGTCCTTCCAAAGAGATGTTAAACTTCATGCTCTTGCATTCCAAGCCAGGAGGGTTATCTCAGAGACTTCAAAATTCTATTATCATTTAAGTCCTTCCTAAAAGATGATATACACAGTGTGCTTACATGACAAGGCAGGAGGGTCATCTCAGTGTCTTCCCAAAATATATTATAATTTAATAATTTCATACAATATGAAATTTATTACATGCTTGCATGCCAAGCTAGGAAGGTAATCTCAGAGTCTTCCCAAAATTAACTTAAAATTTGAGACGTTCCTAAAAGATGATATACATTATGCACTTGCTAACAAGCTGGGAGGGCTATCTCAGTGTCTTCCGAAATAAGATTATCATTTAAGTCCTTCACACTAGATGATATACTCCATGGTCTTACATGGCAAGCAGGGAGGGTTATTGCAGAGTCTTCCCAAAATAAATTTACATTTAAGTCCTTCCTACAAGATNTCTTACATGGCAAGCAGGGAGGGTTATTGCAGAGTCTTCCCAAAATAAATTTACATTTAAGTCCTTCCTACAAGATGATATACACAGTGAGCTTACATGACAAGCAGGGAGGTTTATCTCAGAGTTTTCCCAAAATCAAATTGACATTTAAAAATGTTTAAATAATAANTGACAAGCAGGGAGGTTTATCTCAGAGTTTTCCCAAAATCAAATTGACATTTAAAAATGTTTAAATAATAATCTTTCATATTCCGTTATAGCCCCACGCCCTGGCTGTGTCCTCGAGAAAATGACGGTTTTGAAAAAAAAATGCGACAACATTTATTTATAATTTAGCAATGCGGGAAGTATTAAAAAGAAAACCTGTTTAAATAATCTTTCATATTCCGTTATAGCCGAGGGCTCTGACCAGAGTCCTAGAGAAATGTTGGTTTCGAAAACACATATAAGCTTGAGTCACACAGGAGAAGCAGTAGTAGTATTTAAAAAAGAACTTGCATTTTTTTACAATAATAATAATTCATATACCAACCTTTATAGCCCTGTCTCGTCGAGAAAATATACGTTAGAAGTTTTAACCGTCACTCCCCCGACGTGAGCGATGGAAATATATATTTAAAGAGTAAGGTTAAAATTATTCGTAGCCAGGCTGTGTCTGTGTANGTCTTACATGGCAAGCAGGGAGGGTTATTGCAGAGTCTTCCCAAAATAAATTTACATTTAAGTCCTTCCTACAAGATTATATACACAGTGAGCTTACATGACAAGCAGGGAGGTTTATCTCAGAGTTTTCCCAAAATCAAATTGACATTTAAAAATGTTTAAATAATAACCTTTCATATTCCGTTATAGCCCCACGCCCTGGCTGTGTCCTCGAGAAAATGACGGTTTTGAAAAAAAAATGCGAAAACATTTATTTATAATTTAGCAATGCGGGAAGTATTAAAAAGAAAACATGTTTAAATAATCTTTCATATTCCGTTATAGCCGAGGGCTCTGACCAGAGTCCTAGAGAAATGTTGGTTTCGAAAACACATATAAGCTTGAGTCACACAGGAGAAGCACTAGTAGTATTTAAAAAAGAACTTGCATTTTTTTACAATAATAATAATTCATATACCTACCTTTATAGCCCTGTCTCGTCGAGAAAATATACGTTAGAAGTTTTAACCGTCACTCCCCCGACGTGAGCGATGGAAATATATATTTAAAGAGTAAGGTTAAAATTATTCGTAGCCAGGCTGTGTCTGTGTGTGCGAGAAAAAGACGTGCTGTACGCTCAGTCAGTATGCAAAAGAAGACATGCACATACTTGATGCAGCGTTGTCCTCCCTCTTACCATCTGCATACCATAACCACACAGATGGGTATTTTGTTATAGCCGCAGACCTCTGGCAGGATCCTCGAGAGAGAAATTGCAGTTTCGTACAAATGCGCCAACACACAACTCGGAAAAGTAAGTCAAAAAACTTGTTTAAATAATAAATGTTTCCGTAACAGCCCCATACCCCTGCCATGTCGCGAGCGCCCCGACTCACCGAGAGAAATAGGGTTTAATTTACAGCACACCATGATTGATGGAAATTATATATTTAAAGTAATAGTATTTTTTCCTTTTCCTACACCAAGCCCAAAGTGAGTTTCGGAAATTATGTAAAGTAGTATGATTTTTAATATTTCGCTACAGCCAGGCTATGCGCGACGCCGACGACTCGNGGGTATTTTGTTATAGCCGCAGACCTCTGGCAGGATCCTCGAGAGAGAAATTGCAGTTTCGTACAAATGCGCCAACACACAACTCGGAAAAGTAAGTCAAAAAACTTGTTTAAATAATAAATGTTTCCGTAACAGCCCCATACCCCTGCCATGTCGCGAGCGCCCCGACTCACCGAGAGAAATAGGGTTTAATTTACAGCACACCATGATTGATGGAAATTATATATTTAAAGTAATAGTATTTTTTCCTTTTCCTACACCAAGCCCAAAGCGAGTTTCGGAAATTATGTAAAGTAGTATGATTATTAATATTTCGCTACAGCCAGGCTATGCGCGACGCCAACGACTCGTCGAGAAATATTTTTTACACACCACAGCCTGATTTCCTGAAATATTAAAAATTATATGTAAACTAGTATGATTATTAGTTTTGCAATAGCCAGGCAGTGTGCTACTTCTGGCGAAGATGACATGTTAAACTTCAGACTCTTGCATTGTTCTTACAACGAGATGATATACTTCATGCTCTTGCATACCGAGCCAGGAGGGTTATCTCACAGTATTCCTAAATGTGATTATAATTTAAGTACTTCATACTAGATATACACCATGTTCTTCAGAGACGGCCGCCACGATGCTGCAGAAACTCGGGCAGTCAACAGACATTAAGGTAATGCGACATCTATAAAAAATAATAAATATCTTCAGACACGGCAGACAAGTCAATGGGTAGTTGTTAAAAAATAATTATCCCCCAGACACAGCAGGCACGTCCACCTCTCCAAGACAACGAGCAGCGTTCCAAAAAAATTATTCCAAGTTCGTTATATCTCTGTCCCCCAGACCTCATGTGCGAGTGACCATGTAGCTTAAAAGACATTGTAAAAAAATGGTAAAGATGTTACAGTCGGACACGCCAAAAGCATCAGATACACCTTAGCACAATGAAATATGTGAGCACTTGCAAGACACAGCCATGTCACGAGAAAATAAAAATATGTTTAAATACTATGTATGCTCGACCAGCCCGAAGTAAGTTTCGGGAAAATATGTAAACGAGAATGATTATTAGTTTTTGCACAGCCAGGCTCTGCGCAACTCCACCCGAGAAATACGTTATACATATGCTATATGATCATGGCAAGAGTACGCAAAATTAATGTACACACTTACACACACGTACAGCAGACCCAACCATTGTTGGTCTTGCTCCCATCGCGAAAGGACTATGTGTGTGATTGGCTGTTGTAACTTTACATATTACATCAGCACATGCAAACAATGACTGACCGAGTAAGTTACACCAAAGGGGGAAAAAAAAATATATTCATTACTACATATGGTTTCTACTGTTTGGAGTGATTATTTTATATATAAACATATTAATATAGGTTTGGTTACCCTTTGTCGAAATCACCGCAGCAACCAATCTACTTACAACTAACACAAAAACTACAAGCAGTGGCCGTACTTCGTTATTGCAGCCCTTCAGTCACAATGAAGCAGTCGTGCGGACAAGTGATGCTTTACAAAACCCAAGTGTTTATTTTTGACGTAGCATGAGAGAAACGGTCCGCAATGCAGCAGGAGCAGCATGGGACGCCATGTAGAAGCGGATCCGATTTGCATATGTTAAACTTATTCATGCATATTCTTGAATTGGAATTGTTTATTAATAATCTCACAATATAGCATATTGACTCCTTTTTGTGGACAAGGAGGGTTTTTTACTAATAGCCACGCGAGGATCTGATTGGTTAAGTTATATCAACACCTACAAGCTAGCAGCATTCTACATGGCTGAAGAATTTTCGTATTCATTACCCTCTTATCATATAAATTCACACAGCGTATAAGCATAGCAGGCTCCAATACACAGCGCACCCTCGACAATGAAAAAAAAATATTATCACAGAATAATTTAAGACCTATAAGCATAGGTGCTCGTAATTTTCGAATTGTTTAACATAAAAGTGACCAATTCATAACATATATATTGTTCCTGACAACACCAATCATCGTAGAGTTATTTATGTCCTATACATATAAAAAAAATACCTCAGATTAATTTTAGCCCTACAAGCATACAGTCGGTTCACGACTGGAAGAAACTTTTGAAAATCAACCTTTGAAAAAACACCCTAGCCATTAGCTACATGCATATAACAATACAAACAGCGACGAGCGCGGATACAGTTATGCCGTTAGTTTGCCAGCACAAAGAGAGGAAATAGTTCCAAAGTTTTAACGTAATTGTTAATTTATCGCTTACAAATGGGTTTCGAAAAGACTTGTATCTTATTATGCCAATTATTAATGATGTGATGCTAACGTATTTAGATTTCAACGTTTCTTGCATAGTCACATGATCATCCTGAAGGTGAAAGTAGCGCGGCCATTTGTTTACTAACCTTCGTTCCTTGTGTTGTTGACACACATGCCAGAGAATTTGTGCGATTATCTTGTTTAACCTATAATAATTCATTTATTGGTTTTTTTTTACTAATGTCCGCTCTTTATTATTTTTCGTTTGTACTGATGCCTTTCGTTTCTGAAACCTGTATAAGAGATTACTCATAGTGCGTTCTCATGTGCTTAATATTTTTTAAAATTTATTTCAGGTTTGCTTAAAATTTTATTTACTGTGTTTTACATTGTATGTTGCGGTAGTTTTTGTGTGCAGTAATGAGTTCTAGCAAGGTGAAGAAAAGAGAAGTAACCACTCATCAATGCCAACAGGGCATCATTATCGTCACCGAATCGTTGCATTCCCTAATTAGGCGAGGGGAAATGAAACCCTGCAACGTCGCGGAAAGAGCGGCAGAAATGTTGAAACTCACCAGATCCACAGTTCTAAGGTATGTTAAAATATCTGTACAATTAACCATTGCGTTTGCAAGTTGTGTGTGTTAAGGTCAATTATGTTGGCCTAGGAAATGTGTTTACAAGAACATAAAGAACATTTGTTAATAACTTGATAACGTCGTCGAACGTTGTCTACGTGTCTTTTTAACGTTTTATCTGGGTAATTATTAAGTTTAGGGACTTTTCTGTAAAAATAACAATAATTCACGGAAAATGATATATTTCCACTCTATTAATGATGCAGAACATGAATATACGAGGGGCATTAACGTCCGACTTATTTCATAACATGTGCCCACCTAACCTAACAGAACCTAACCCCACGGTGGGTGAATCACTATTTGACATTTTTAAACTAACCTAGGATTGTTGGGTTTTACACTAACCTAGGATTTTTTAATTTTACACTAACCTAGAATTGTAGGTATATAGACTCAAATGTGAGTGCATGAATCACCTAACCAAAAGGTGGTATTACAATGTGTAATTAAAAATAAAAACTACTTTGTGTTGGAATTTGTGTACCCATGCGAGGGATTCTTCATAAACAACCCAATATATACAGTGGAAATTTATTATAAAGACAACTGACAATTGTTAGCAAAATTGCCGCTATAGTGAGTTTGTTACAGCCAATTAATTTTATATAGGTTATGGGTAGATGGTGCATTTTAAGATTCTGAAGAAGGAGCTTGTTTTGTATTTATAAGTTACATTGCGGCATTAATTGCCATTGTTATACGTCACTAAATAGATTACAGTCGATATAACTGGAACTTCCCCTACTATTAAACATATCTGTATCACTTCACTAAACACGAGAGGACATCGTAATCAATGAAATCGCAGTCATAATATTTTAAGAAAACAATTGTGTCTTAATGCATTTCCCCAACACCGCTTTTCTACAGCCATTGTCTTTTAGTTATTGTAAAATATCAATGCCATATTTTTCACTTTTAGTGCTACATAGCCAACCTATTTTGCATAATTTAAAAAGGACCATAATTCAGTTTCTGGTTAAACTTNACATCGTAATCAATGAAATCGCAGTCATAATCTTTTAAGAAAACAATTGTGTATTAATGCATTTCCCCAACACCGCTTTTCTACAGCCATTGTCTTTTAGTTATTGTAAAATATCAATGCCATATTTTTCACTTTTAGTGCTACATAGCCAACCTATTTTGCATTATTTAAAAAGGACTATAATTCAGTTTCTGGTTAAACTTCAGTTACTGATACCAAAAACATACAAGGGTCATATTACAAATGATGTGTGACAATGTGATATGCTCT